>VZTE01000892.1:2593847-2613675 GCA_013397775.1 Eulacestoma nigropectus | reverse complement strand
TTTTTGGGGTTTTTGTTTTTTTGTTTTGTTTTTTTTTTTTTTTTTTTTTTTTTTTTTCTTTTTTTTTTTTTTTTACTTTGCAAAATTAAATTTTAGAGTGAAAAGCTGTGGATATCATTGTGTATCTATGGAGATGTATTCTGATTTTTTTTTAAAGGTGTATCAGTTTATGAGGACAGAACCAAAACTTTAAGCTCTTTCTTCTTCAGGGTCTCATTTTCAATGCATCAGGCTCTGGAGAACAATCTGATTCTTTTTCTTTTTCATTCACAAATACGAATTTAATAGGCTTTGCTGTCACTTTACCAGCCATGAGCAATTAATTTCTTTCAGTTGTGGTAGGAATAGAGAAAGGGAGTTGAACCAGTTATTAGGCATGGCTTGAGGCTGTTCTTCTATCCTAACCTTATGCGGAAATTTTGCTGCTTACACTAAAGTAAAGGTGTAGCCTGTCAAACTGATTTGTTCAAAGCTACTGTGGAGCAATGAATTAATGGTTAACAAAGTTTAGCTTGCATTCCATTGCTTCGCTGTCACAAAAGCCATTTTATACTTGATTTCTTTGCTGTAATGTGCTTCTGGAGAACTTGCTTGCACTGCCTTTTCCATGCAATTGTTTTACCTAAATTAAGGCCCTATGAGTATCTTTGATAAATATATGGATTTGCTGGGTCTCTAGTTACTACTGATAAACCTTTTTCATCACCAAAAAGGCAGCAATGACTGCCCTCTTAAACTTCTGCTTCACTAAACCAAAACACAGAAAAGCTTTGAGATGAAAAAAAAAAAAAAAAAAAGAAGGAAGAAAGTAAAGCATACAAGATAATTTCAGAGTTACTGTGAGTAAGCTCCATGGTCCAGGGCAGCATAATCATTTAGGCTTGGATTCTCACATGGAAACATGGGAATTAACTCAATAGATTTTGGGCTCTGGGTTATAAAAAAACTTGCTTATTCAGATGTCAGTATTTGGCAGTGAAGGAGCTGTGAGCTCACCCTACAAGTGCAGAGGGTAGGTTGTTTGAAGTACATTGAGTTGTACCTTGAATGTGTCTCTGCTTCTCTATGACTATGGATAACATTTTTCATGGCTAAAGATGATTGCTGGAGAACCTTTTATAGCTCAAAACTTCGTTGATGGATGATATTATATTTTTACTAGGTTATTAGTGGAAGGGGATAGCAAACCTTTCCAGGTTTACTTATGCAAATAGTGTTTCCATCATCCTACAAGTGATTCAGAGGCAGGAAACATCATAAACCAGGCAGGTGTTAGTTGGTAGCCAGCATTCTGGCAAAATACACCCAGTAAATATTAATATTTGTAAAATGCATACTTGAAAATTTTCAATTAACACTTTCTCAAGAGAAAAGGTTTATATGCAATCTAAACTATAGAGAGTGTCTGGAAGATACATAGTCAAAAGTGAACTGAAGCCCTTCTGTTTAATATAAGTGAACTAAAACTAATTTGTGGGACAACAGTTTAAGAAAATCAGAATGGTCAAGGTTGAAAGGCACCTCTGTGGGTGATCTGGTCCTGCTTAAAATTTTTCCTCATGATGGGTGTAGCGGGTTTGGTTCGCCAACCGGGTGGGAACATCAATTTAGTGCAGTGGTTTGATCACATCTATGTCACTTTGTGAGATAAGGACTAGAAGAAATGCAAAGCAGGCCTAAAACTTTAAAGAATATAAAGAAGTTTATTACTAATAGAGTTAAAAGTAACAAGAAACAAAAAGAAGTTAAAGCAAAACCCTCTTCTCTCCAGCACTCTCAAGCAAAAACTCCTTCCCCCCGCCTTCTCCAGCACTCTCCCCTCCTTTTACCACTTCACACAAAATGTAACAATTTTGGTCAGTGTTACGTCTTTAAAAGTCTCTTTCTTATGCTTAGGGAAAAAGGTTCCTTCTGCCATGCTGTGGAATTCACAACTCAGTAGTCCGCCCGGAAACTATCTACTGAAATGAAATATCTCTCCCATCAAAATTCCACAGTATATTCACACTGCAATCATGGGCCATCACATGGGGTTACAAGTCTTTTTAAAGATGAATTCTTCCAGCCCAAACGCAAAGGTTCTCTGCTTTCAGTCTCTTTTAAACATGAATTATTCCGGCTTAAACACAAAGGCTTCTCTGCTTCTTCACAAACCTCTAAAAGCTGCTTCACAACTACATGGCCTGGCATAGGCCTTCTCTTACATCTTCATAGGCTGCAACGTAAATTCTCACAGGCATGGATTTTCATCTCCCCATACTTTTATAATGATTTAAAGAGTTCAGTCCTCTGCAGCTGCTAGAAGGGGTTTTAAGATTGGCGCCGGAACACACACGCCCTTTTCTCCCGCCGCCATCTCAGCATCGTCCCATGTGCCTGACTTTCTCTTTCTCTCTGACCGTGCAGCCTCCATGTTCTTCTCCCTCACGTCTTTCCCCACGGGCTGCGCTGATGTTCAGTTCGGTGCGAGCTGTGCAGGCTGGAAAAGGAGGCTCCGCTGGTCCCGCTGGGTCTGCGCGGGCTGCAGGAGGGGGAGAGGAGGCTCCCCCGGGCTGCATGAAGGGGGAGGGGAGGCCCCTCCTGATTTCTCCAGAAGCCGAGCCGGATGGATTCGGCTGTCGGGCAGCCCATAGTTAGTTTAGCTGCTCGCGGCTCTGAGGGAAGGGAGAAGGGTGAGGGGGGGCAGGCAGGAGTCCAGGCCGGGCCTGGGATGGGCCCAGAGGCTGCCCAGGGCTTGGAGAAGCCCCGCGCTTCTCCCTCAGGAGACCGGGAACAAGAGAGACTTCCCGCCCTTGCAGGGGGTTTAAATATGCAAAATTCGCAAAAGCGCATTAGCTTAAAAGCTTGTCAATCAACTCAGTTTCAACCCATGACAATAGGGAATTTCCAAAGGTCATTGAAAGTCAAAGAGAACCCACCTCTGCTCTAGATTTGGAGAAGTGGCATTATGCCAGGCTTGTATTGCTGCATTTTCAAGTAGCTACCCCTGTTCAAAAGGACTGTTTCTGTGCTACTGGGAAGAGTTTTCTTAATGTTTTAGTCTATCACAAAAATAAGCAAAGCATTGAGTATTTCATATGGATTCTTAATTTGTCTCTTACTGCTACTCTTCCAGTTTTAGCCTTTAAAGGTCATGATTTACAGTGCTATCAATGTTTTGTTGCCCATGGTTAAAAGTCATGCCTTTGTATGTGGTGTTACTATTATTTTTAAATCTCAATCATTTCAGAGATTTCACCCTTGAACAAATGTTTTGGTTTATTGATGATCTGGTGCTTATGGGCTATGTAAGGATACTTTTTTCTTCAAGTTCTTCAATCAGTGAAGAGCAGGGTGGGTTTTTATAAAACTGTAAGTATTCCCACATGATAAACTACTACTGCTCCAAAGCCAGAGCAGCTATAACTCATCTGTGTGTGGTGCTTCATCCAGACATTTTCTAGGCAGGAGCCTAGAAACATTTGGCATAAGCAACTTAAGAGAAGTAAGCAAAGATAAGCGCAGAGAGGTAGAGATGTGATTTTTTTTTTTTTTTCCTGGTGTTCCTTATAACACAGTTGTTTCCAGAGTCACTGAGTCTAATCTCTTCCTGCCATTGTATAACTGTCATATAGATCATTTCAAAGGCTTATTGTGCTTCATATTAATTATGTGTTTTGCTGGAACATGTCTCTTTTTTGTGGAGGTAAAATATTGTTATTAACTCTTCCTCATGTCTGAATTGTTTAGCTCACCAAAACCTCACCTACAGTTCTTGCTTTCATGTACAGAGATGGTTTTATAGTTGTGGTGTGGGTTTGTATTTGTTTGTTTTGTTTTTTTTTCCCCCAGGGATTGCGTAGGTAGCTAGCTCACCACTGATAAATTGTCGAAAAGATCACTCTTTAGGACCTTTTGTAGACATGTTTTTTGTGTGTGATTCTTCACCAGAGAGCACGAACTGAGATGAATCTTGGAGTACAGATTTCCCTATGTAAAGTGAAGCTTAAATATAACACTAGGGATGAGAGGAGATGTGAATGTCAAGGTTCCTTGTAGGTGACTCTGAGATGGTCGGAGAATCTGACATGACCAGCTCAGCTGGATACCAGTGAGAAGGTAGCCTTAACTCCTTTGGTTTTCAGTGTCAGTAGGTGTGTTATTGAGGATAAAAGAAATAGTAGAGTGTTGGCTGACTTGGCAGAGTTAAGATCCCAAAGTTTTCACCCAAGTGTTTGATTCCATACTGAAGTACTGAAGTTCTCTTGGGTCATGTCAGCTGCAAAAGCTGCCTCACAGCATTACTTGAGCATTCAAATGGAATTAATTATGTTTTCATGACTTCTAAATTAGTTCAGCAAAATTGACTGTAACTTTCACAAGAGAAATACATTTTATTGTGTTAACAAAATTTTTATATGTTAGATAAAATTTCTTTAGCTGTCCCTTTCAGCTGGCTTCCATTAAGTGTTGTTTTTGTAACATGACACTATGTCTATATGTCATGTTTATATTAATTTTTAGTTTCCGAGTAATTAAAACCTTTGATTCAGTGTTTTAAGATGCCTTTAACGCTGTAAAAGCATTGAATAGGGCTAGAAACTTGTCAGTGAATAAGATTTGTTACTGTTTTATGTATAACTGGTCTTGCTGTGTATGGCTTTTCATCTGCAGAGAATCATTTTACTGAAAAACAAACTTTCTTCTATGTGCTGTTTAACCTTTAGCAAGTCTATTTCAAGTACTAGGTTTGAGTATATCTGGAATCACCCTACTGTGCTGTTACAAAACTGAAAAGTAATCAATGAAAGAGGTGCGTGTATGAAGTAGAAAACAAAAATTTAAAGTTTTCTTTTTATTTTCTTGTGAAAGACTAAGGTTTCATATCTAATGAGGCTAATGTAACTCACATCTGGTGAAGTTAGTCAATATAACTTCACTGCTTCTTTTGGTTTGAATTTTGGTTTGGTTGGTTTGTTTGTTTGTTTGTTTTCGTGTTTTTTTGTAGTTTGTTTTTCAGTGTTTTTTTTTTTTTGTTGTTGTAGTGTGGGTTTACCGTGGGTTATCATAGACGTGATAACTTCTGTCTGCACACAGGTCTCTAGTACCTTTCCACGAAGCACTGGAATTCATCTATGTACAAGTCTGATTTCAGATTACCCAGCTAGTAGAAGCCCTACTATGCCTGAACAAAAATATGTTTTAGGTTGAATGCTTTATGGAAGTTACAATATCTAAGTTTTTCCTTTTAAAACTTTTTTATATTTTCTTCAATTCTTCACCCCTCTCTAATTATATGCATTAGAGCCTAGCAGGAAAAAAATTGTCAATGAAACACTACATTTCTGTTGTAACTAAACCTTTTAATGCTCACTTTTATCTAACTGAGGCATTGCTTTCTATATATGATGGTGTGGCAGGACTGCTGTCAAAACTGGGAGATTGTGCCTCCTTCACTACCATGACTGGTCAGAACTAGTCAAGTGGAGAAAGGACAAGGAAGGTCTCCAAATTGTACTGAAAATACCCCTCTTGGTGGTGGTGGTGGTGTATTGCTTACAAGAAAACAGCTTTTACAAAACCTAGGAAGAACTGTATCCTTAAGGGTAGTCTTTGGGCTACAGAGTTGTTTTCCCTCTTTCCTGAACTACATTTTGTACTTAATTGACTAGGTATGCTTTGGGAGTGCTTATTTTGATCAGTGCCTCAAATGGGCGAATGATGATGATACCTAAACTTTTGGATCTTGACAAGAGCTAAAAATTCAGTGAGGCCAGTCCTTAAGAAGTATATTTCTTATATTTCTGCAAGTGCAGGCTTAGCCTTCATGATGATTACAAGGATGCATTGTTAGGGCTGTGAAGCAATGTGAAGGTTTGAGTATTTCTTAAGCATTAAACTTCAATAACTAAATGCCAGTAGGAGTCTCTGCTGTAGAATTACTATTTTTTCCATTGCATTCAAACACTGTTGAGTATTTAAATTGGTCAAAATGTTTATTTCTGGAATAATATTAGATGAATAGTGATTTTAGAGCTAGGGTTCTGGATTTTAGAGCTGGGATGCGAAAAGGTATGTGCTATTTTACAGTGCCTAAACCAAACAGCTCTTTTTTTTTTAATTTATTTTTTTATTTTTTGCTGCACATCATGCACCTAATTTTCAGCTTGGAGCCCTTTAAAGGTTGACAAATATGTAGGTAAGAGTGATATGATTGACAGAATCTAGTTAGGTTTCCAAATGTCCCTCTGCTCAAACTTACAGTGAAGCTAAGCTGCCATTCTATGAGATACTTCCTTAGATACAGAATTGTTTCATCATGTTCACATGGGACCAGAGTGGGTGCCAAAAAACAGTGCAAACTGTGCAAACACAGAAATTTGTAGGTAAAAGCTACATTGGAATAGCAAGGACAGTATGTAATTGTGAAGCCCTGTACAAGAACTCATCAACTGTGAGTGATTGAGAAATAAAATGACAGTCAGGCTTTAGTGTCGATAATGAGATATAAAATAATGCACACCCCATAATATCTAAATTTCACACACAGAATGATGGACTCAATTGAAGCTTGCCATTGCCACTCTGCAGCAAGATCTTGAGGTTTGTAAAAACGTCAGCATATAGCCCAGTGATGGTCAAAAAGAGCAAATGAAGTGTTAAGAATGGTTAAAGAAGTTCAATATAAATTGGGTAATGATATTATGCTGTTGAATAGATTATGACTCACCTATATTTTGATTACTGTGTGCCAGCTCTGCTCTCGTTATCTTCAAAGAATATAGTGCTGTTAGAAAGAGCTTTAGAGAGAAGAATGAGCATAATCAAAGAAAAGGGAATGGCTTTTATATGAGATTGGCTGAACAATCTGGGACTCTTCAAATTTGAGACAAAATTACTTTTACATTTACATTTGGGACATATACTAGAGGTTTACAAAGTTGTGAATAATATAAAAGGCTGTCTGGGATCAATTTGTTTCTGATTTGGGTCATTAAAGGAAGTCTGGTATAAACCATACAAATGGAAATGTCTCTTAGTGCTGTCAATAGTAAACCCATGGATTTTTCCAAAAGATACTGCATTCGCTAAAAGCTTGCACAGTTTTAGGGAGAAAATGGCCCAGTATATGGACAAGAGATACATTAGGAATGGCTAAATATGTAGGAGTGCATCCAGTTCAGGGAGTTCTGGCACTGGATCTTCATTTGTATCTGAATGTATGTACTTCATAAACAAGGATATGCAGTTTTATTTGGAGAAGTAAATGACTATTTGTGTATCACCTTGGAACAGTGTAGAAAATTCTGGGATCAAGTCTAACTCCCTTGAGTAGAACTTGAATTACCTGAAATATTCAGCATTTCCTGTTCTCATTCATGGTGTCAGTTCTGGTACAAATGAGACAGTATAGTTGTCTCTATAGCCCTGCTCTGTGCCAGCCCAATTCATCCCCTGGAAACAGTTTCTCTCTCCTCTCTATTAAAGAAAGTGAGCATCTCTCAGAAGTGCACTATATGAGCACGCAATTAAATTGTAATAAGTGGAAGGACATTTATGGTTGCACAGACAACTAATGTTTTCTGGCTAGAGTGATCTGAATTATTTTTCAGCTAAAACGAAAGTGTCGAAGCCATTCTTTCTGGGGCTGTAAACTGAACAGCAGTGCAGAAGTGCAGGATTCACTCCTAAAGCACTGGTGTCTTATTAGGATAAGCCTCCTCCGGTGAAAGCAATGGCTCAACGGTCAGTTTTTTCTCAAGTAGTGTGTGTGTGTATTTGAGGAAAAGAACTACCTCAGGTTCTTGTCTGATTGTCAGCATTTTGAATTGCTGTTTTTGCCTATATATGCAACTCCCTTTTTCCAATTCCCATTGTAAATGTGAACAGATGTTATCAAATTAAAGCCTGATAATAATTTTTTAAACTGAGCTGCACTTTTTGCTATAGTTATGAAAGTTTCATGGTTGTATTGTACCAATTATGAATATAAAAAATGACACTATATATATGAAATCATATTTCTTCATATTTTCTCTTTTGTTTTGTTGTTATTTTTCTTCTTCTCATGGATCTCCATGTCTTTATCTTTCTACTTTCTGTGTATTTCTCCTTTTCTGATAACTTCCTAATCCTGCTGGGTGGAGACTACTTGAATTAATCTGGCAGAGGTAGAAAAACCCAGGTAAATTAATTCCCAGCAGTGTCCCAAGAAAGGTAACTTTTTCTCCTCTGACCTCCAGTGTAGGAAGGTGTCAACATACAGGAGAAGGACACATTTATATCGGCAGAGCTTTCCTGAGAATTGTATCTAAATTATTTCTAAGTGAATTCATAACAACCCAGTTAGAGGGAGGTGCAATTCTTAACGATGATGCTCAAATTTCTCAACTGGACTTTGAGAAACAATGTGCTTTCGGAGTTTGTGTATGTTACAGAAGTGTATTGTGTTGTAAAGAAAACAGTATGTCAGGAAGACTTGACATATAATGTTTATTTCTTACTGAGTTGTCTTCCATACCATGCAACCATTTAAATAAAAAAAAGATAACCAAATTACTAAATAATTAAAGATATATATATTGATGTTCGTTACTGGGAACAAGCGCCAGCTTTCTGAAGCTGCCTGAAGAGAGGGTAGACATGGTCAAACAGTGCTCTGGTCAGAGACATCATTGGACAAGGCACATTGTGAAAGTAGGGCTCCCAGACACTAAATTAATTTCCATCAAGCTGTTGTTGGCCAAGGCAAGAGGAAGAGACAGAGAATGAAGTGGTTTTTGTAACTAAATTGCATTTGTGTGCAAATAAAATTAGAAGGAAAAAAAAATAAATTGGTTAGAAGTGCGGTCTTAGCAAGAATGTCTAGAGAAACTGGAAGAAGGATTGTAGTCCAGTGCTATCAAAATATGCATGCCCCACAGGCATTCTCTTTCTGCAGTCAAAGCACAGTTTTGGGAGCTCTGTGAACCACCACCAAGCAATTCTTTGTTGTTAACTGCCCACTTGGGGTGGGAAGAGACACTGGATGTGAAGACAGTCTCTTCTTTTCCTTCCTGCACAGGAATTTCCTCATTGCCTTGCAAGAATAAAGAATGAAGTTAATAACTACTGCATAAATCTCATGCTACAGCCGTTCTTTTTGTTGTGACTGGGGAGTGCTGCACAATTTCTGTGTTGTCATGTGCAACTGTGCTGCAGAAGGTTACAGGAGACTATATCGTGACCCCCAAGAACAATATAAATTTTGTTAAAATTGGTTGATCACTTGTGTGCTGTGATGCCTTACCTGTCTGAAAGTAATGGCATTTTTTTCAGAATTGAATCATGTTTGCACATCTAGCTGAGATAAAGCAGTAGGCAATTAAACATGTTTTTTCTGGTGTGCTGTGAGCAGCAAATCCAAAGCAAGCCATGTATATGAATGGTATGGAACCGCATCACACTGAGTAATAAATATTCCATTCAGTTGTCAAACCTTGTAGGAACTTCAACTAAATGAAAAAGGCAATGTGTCTTATATCTGCAAGCTTGCCACTGGGGGAATTCTGTAGAAATGAGTGTTGTAAACATTTTTTCTTTCATTTTGACAGGTAATATTTGAAGCTGAAGTCTCAGATGGAAGAAATGGCTACATTGCCATTGATGACATCCAGGTCCTGAGTTACCCTTGTGGTAAGTAATGATTAAGAGCTGCATTTTTCTCTGTCTTTTCAGGACATATTTGATATTGCTGTGGACTGCTCAGTTTTCATTGCTTGATCACTGATATTCTTTGTTCTTTCAAAAATGGTATTTTTGCTGCAGCTTCCAGGAAGAAGTGTGATTGCAATTGTGATTTACCTGGGTGAAATCTTTTTCTACTAGAAGTAAATTATACAGGGATAAAAAAATAGGAACTCTTCAGTGTCTTTTTAGTCATACACAGTTGGTGTGCATAATCAAAATGGGTTTTAATGTTAATGTGTATACTCACTGATTAAAGAAAACTGAATTGGCAGATGCTTGTAGGAGGTTTATCAGATTTTATGCCCCTTTTCTTTTTTCTCTTTTTTTTTTTTTTTTTTTTAAAAGAAAAATAAAATTNTTTTTTTTTTTCTTTTTTTTTTTTTTTTTTTTAAACAGACAAAATAGATTAAAAAAAAAAAGAAAAAGAGGCCTTCTGGCTATTGAACTACGGAGGGATTGTATTTTGTTTATTTTTTTATGGACAGACTTCAGGCATTTATGTTTGCCTTTCCCTGCTAATCCTGGGGAATAATTGCACACATGCAAACATAAGTTGTGACAATCAGAATATTCTACTAATAAAAAGTTGTGAGGAAGAAATTGTTACTGTGCCTTTCTGGCACTTGTTATCAAAATTTTTTGACAATTTGTTTCTGTTCAACTCTTCTCATCTTCCCCTAGACATGCCTTTTCTAAAATATGATTTCATTCTAACGTACCACATGGCTGATAATTTAATTGCTTTCTGAAATGACCAGGATATAACAATATCCTGCTCCAATTTTGCAAAATGATGCCAAATAATAAAGTTCCAGTGGCAACCTCACTTCTTGTTTTTTTCATTTTACCCCAAACCTTTTAAAACCATAGCTCTTGGGAGCTACCAAGCTTACAGGGTATTTGAGTGAGTTATCTCTTATATTTCAGCCAGCCCAGCTATCTGATGTCTGTACTCAGCAAAGCTCGGCTTGGATTCAGTATCTAGCTTTCATATTTATTTTCTTCCTCTTCTTTGTGTTTTGTTTTGAAGTGCCAAAACAAAACGCACTTGGGTACAGTCATCCCAGCACATTATCAGTATGTTACAGTATTCAGACAAGCTCTTTTTGTTAACTGCTGTTTAAACCCTGTTTGTTCCAATTTAATGTTTTTTCCTGTGTGTCATGTTTTTTTAGTAAGCACAAAGAAAGAACAGTTCAGCTACTGTTTTCTTTAGTAGTTCTTGAGAAAAGGGTCTTGAATTGTGTAATGTGCCCATTCCTCAAATGTGTCTGTTGGCTTTTGTAGGTCTAGTAAATCCTTCAGGTGGTTGTGCCACTGAGGTTTCCTACAGGCTTTGTCAGTGTGGGAAATAGATTTGTCAGCTCCTGAAATACTGTATTCAAAGCCACTAATGATTTTATTTTCCAAAACAAGAGCTCTGAGTTGCATTGCAAATAACATAAACAGCATCTATTTGCTTGAGCACTATGCTGCTAATTGGGTTTTTCTCAGTATGATGGATTTCATACAGTCAAAAGTCCTTGGGATAATTCTTGTCAAGTGCTGCTGACATTTTGGCATCTGATCTCCTTCTTTTGGCTTCGATTTTAAAAAGACTTTATTATAACACATGTATAACATAAAGTTAGTAGAATCACCAGAGGAGAAGGGAAATGACTGAAAGCACTCCTCGAACACAGATGAGACAAATCATTTCCTCTCTTCTGTTTCTATTTTTTAGCCAAAGATTTTTAAAATATGGAGGTTGAGGGAGATGATAATGTTTCTGGTACCTTTATTTTTTTGTAATAACTTTTACTTGTAATTTTTGTTTTCCCCCTCTGCAGATAAATCTCCACATTTTTTGAGGCTGGGGGATGTAGAGGTCAATGCAGGGCAGAATGCTACATTTCAGTGCATTGCTACAGGGAGAGACGCAGTGAATAACAAGTTATGGCTCCAGGTAAGGCTAACTCATGCAAGTCTATTTGGCTAGAGGACAAGCTACTTTCTGGAGATGAAATGTATAAAATTCAAAGCTTTTTATTCTTCTGCATGTAGAATACATAGTTTAAATGCAATTTTATCTCTGTTCAATGGAGGAACTTGTAATCAGTTTTACAATGTTGTAAAGCTTGGATTGAAAATTAGAACTGATGTCGGTGCTGGGATAAGGTTGCCCCTTAAAGGCATTATGGGCCTTTTCACATGGTAAATCAACTCCTCTGTATCAAAATTTATTATTATTAAATGCAGATAATTGGTATTTGGGATCTAGTAAGGCACAGATGTAACACAGCTGTCATGAATTTTGAGGATTTTTTCAGCATGTAAATTACCTGTCCAAGCAGGTGGCTGGAGGGATGTGGCTGTACATTTCTGTGCACATCAGTTTTACTCAGCAGCATATTTATGAACCAGCATAAAAGGACTGCAACATGTCCTTTTTCTCTGTCTACATAATAGGAGGAACTTTAATTTTTACCTGTGTGTAATTGTGAATAGTATTATGTCAGGAATTTAAGAGATTACTATAAACAGAATGTAACCCTACTTACAATGAAAGAAGAAAAAAAAGGAATGAACACCACCGTCCCTCCAAAATACTAAGTCTCCTCTGTATTGTAGTCATGGGGTACTTATATTTAAGACCACTGGTTAAGTAGAAGGATGGCAAAGTTTCCAGTTGCTCTTAAAAAATTAAATTTTTCCACTTAGAAAGGATTAAAAAAAACACTTTAATGGTACATGTACAAGTTCCATGCATTCTTTAGTTTATATGTAAACCGTAAGTACCAACATTCCTTTTGAATGGTTTCTAAATATGTCCTCTAAAGCTTTATTTTTTTTTTAATGTGTATTTCTGTTTATTTTCAGAACTAAAAAGTATGTAATTTTTTGGACATGTACTTTTAAATTATCTGTAGTCAGAACTTCAAAATATCTATTTTTTGTCAAGTATTGTATTTTAAAGTGAACTATAATCAGTTATTTCAGTCTGTTTGATTTTTGTTTTAACGGTGGATCTGACAAACCTTGACTAACTGTTGCATATAGGCATGTGATAAGCTTGAAATTTTAAAGAGATTTTTTTTTAAAGATTATTAAAAATCTGGTATGCAAAATGTATTGTTAGACAAATATGCTGCAACATTAAAAAAGGAACACAAGCAGTAACTGCACTGCATTTAGTGAAAAGGTATCACAGCAGTAGGAATGATTTGTACTCCATGTCTTTGAGCACTAATTTGTTTAAATTGAGTAAACACGTAATGCATTCATTCAGAAAAAGCAGCTTGATTTCAGAGACTTGCCAAATAGAGTACACAAAGCACAAAAAATGAAACTGGCCTGGGTTTTGCTATATCCAAGGCAAGACAATAGCAATAGCAGCATTCCAGCAAACCTGTGAAGCGCCACTTTCAGTTGGTCGTGGGTCAGAAAGACCCAACAGAGAGAGCCAGCTGGAAATCTTCCCTATCGCTCACTCTTTGGAGTCAGATAACTCTGACAGATTATCCTTCCTAACTTTCACTCCCCTGAGAAGCCCAGCTAGCAGCCAGATCAACTCAGAAAACATATGTTTTGTCCCTCCATATGCTTCATGGTTAGTTCGTTTATTTGTGTGTGTGTATGTGGTTCACAGATGTGATAATTTCTCAGTGTGATAGATAAAGTGCTTTAGTGGTTATAACTCTGCTTGCCTGGGCTTGTGAAGTGCCCTGATACTCTTGAAGATACCTTGCTACTTGAGCTTCTGTTCTCTTTCTTGTTTTCCTGTAAACAGTACTGAATTCTCACCAATTTAAGGGTGACTCTTTTTTCACTCATCATTCCACCTCTCAATTCTACTTGCCCAATATAAGCCTGAATCAGCAACTTTCCCTATATGGATAATTTTCCTTAGATTACATTCAAAGTTACTGTTGTTGTGTACAGCTAAATGTGAATTTACTCCTTATCCTTGAAACCTGGCATAAATATGTATGGGCCTCATGAAACACTGGAGTGTAACTTGGAAAAGGTTTGCCTTAACCTTTGACCAAGCTCAAGATTCATAAAGCCTGAATAGCCTGAAAGGAAGAACTAGCAGATCAAATCAAATGCCTAAGTAATTGTTTTTGAGAGCCTTGAGCTGAAACATTCCAGGAATGTATTTTTCTCATAACAAGAAAGGCCATTATTAAAAAAAAATAAAAGTGCAAAAATGAAAAATAAGTGGATGATGGTGAGGGAAAAGAGACTTGCCAAGCACATTGTTTTAGAGAAAATAGCTTTTGGTTATGTCTTTATTAAAAGAAAAAACCTGTTTCATTGAGGAGGAAAAAAAGAAAAAAACCAGCAAAGAATTTGCTATTAAAACATGTTCTTTGATAAGGAAAGGTTCAAGGAGCAATCTGGGACATCAGGGCTTTTTGTATCTGAAGAGATCTAAGATTTCATTTGCTTACATTGAAGTAGTAAATATGTGCAGATAGAGATTTTTTTGAAGACACTATCAGTGCTGTCTGGCTCTTGCAGTCTTCTGTTTTGAGAAGAATTAAAGTAAATTCAGCACCACATGGAAAAAAATAGCAGCCACCCTGCTCTGTGTTCAAAGTCCTGCAGTCCCATGGCTGCTTCACCTGGGCTTGGTCTGAGCTGCTACGGTCTCAGCTGCACCCTCTTGATCCCTCTCTGCACTGATCTGGAGCTTTTGCAGCTCTCCAGTAAGTCAGTTCAGGAAAGTGATCGACTGAAAAAGATTTTGACTCCAATTGGATTTTTGGGGTGGGTTGGGGAGGACTTTTTTTTGTTGTGTTTTTTTTTTCTTTGGGTTTTGTTGATTTGTTCATTGTTTTGTTTTTGTGGTTTAGTTTTTGGGGGTTTTTTGTAATTTGTTTGCTTGGTCTTTTGATAATTTTTTGTGTGTCTTTTTCCACAGCTTGATTCACATCGAAATTACCTATATAAATAATGCCAGCAGATGGAAAAAGACTGAGATGTTTGATTAGAAGCAGGGAAGAGGAAAAGATTATAACCACATGATGTAAAAATGGGGATTTTGGTAGCCTATCTCCTTGTAGACCTATGTAAACTTCAATTTTGTTTTAGTTATTGGGCCCTATAGATGTTCTATCTGCAAGTACATTTCCATGCTTATGTTTTTCCCAGTGTATACATAATTAAGTGCACATATCTTTATGTGCCTAAAAATAAAAATCAATTAAAATAGGCACATCATTTCAACACACTGTTTCCTGTGTGTTTACTGCTGTAATGACAGTATTTTCATCAACACTATTTTCTATAAATGTATGTCTGTAAACTTTTCAGACAAATAGGGATTAACATTGACTTGAACTTCTCCTGACTTTCACAGCTGCAGCTTCTGCTCTTGTTTGTTTGTTTTTGGATTGTGTCTGGCCTCTTGTCCCCTTTGATATTCCTTTCCTCCCACGTCTGTATTTTGCAGCCTCAATGGACCAATGTTTGGGACAGTCACAGCTCTGTCATTGAAAGATAAGCAGTAAAGATAACACAAGTTTTTAAAAGCTGAGGCTGCGTTAATACAGAACAAATATTTGCACAGATAGAGAGATTTAACTGGTTGAACAAGATGATTTGAAACACACCTTTTGTGGCAGTGTGAATAGCAGGTGTGGGAGCAGGGCAGAAATACAGCTCAAATTCTTTTGTTCTTCACCTTTTCAACCTGATCTGGTATCAAATCTTTCATGGTTGTGAGCTGAAGGATTCTATTTATGACCTGCAATTATTAGCAAATTCTGGAAGGGTTGCAAAGTCCTTAGTTTTTGTTTAAAAGTTAAACAACATTGATGTTGTTCTTGAAACATGCAGTCATTCACAGTGCCTAGTATCTTTTTTGCCTGCCATTCTCTTCCAAATGTGATTCTGGGGGTCTCTTTTTCCCAGTATTTTCTGCCTTCTCTTAAAATTTCCACTGTAATGTGTCACATGCCAACAGCTGTAGTTTGGTCTTACTGCCCACATTGAAGCAGTTGGGTTGTGTGACAGGAGTCCTTAAACCCGAGATGGTAACCTAGGTTTTCTGCCTGTTATGCTTTGGTATGCTCTGATTTATAAGCTTTAGGAATTAGCAGAAGTTCTTGCTGAAAAATGCTTTCTTGGAGGAGGTGAACGTAAGTGTGTGTGTAGTCTTAAAAAAACGAATATAATGTGTATAGCTTTCATAATTAATCAGTTCTTGCCCACTTACTGCTGATTTTCTTTCTTTCTAAAGCCTATGAATTTTCTTTCTTTGAAAAGACACTTAAAGAATAAGGAATTTTTCTTTTATTAACATTTGATGCACCTTGCTGTTTTGTGCACGTGGATTTTCTAAATTAGTATGAAAAGGACCGCTGTTTTATTCTATTTATTTGCCTGTGCAGTGCCATGCATTCCACTGGAGTTACGTCAGTAAATAAGCTTGCAAACAAGTTGCTTCTGCATGGTAATCCTATGCTCCAGAATGGATACGTGTTATGTATTAGATGTTTGAAAGAATAGTGCACACGGCATTCTAAATATGCAAATGCAAGAGTGGGGTGGAGGCTCTGTTTCTTATTTCATTTGAAGATTTCTGTTTGAAGAAAGCTTCGTTTCTTTACTAAGATAGTGGAGAAACAGAATTGACTGAGTAGATTAAATAACATTTGGGTACACCAAGACTCCAGAATGCAGTGTATGTATTGTCCAGCATTTGTTCTGCTGATCTAATTGGGATATCAGAGCAATAGGGTTTTTTGCATAATCAGGCTGTGTTTAACGGCTTCCTGAGATGGGAACAACTGTGGCTCCCAGAAGCCCAATACGATTTTCAGTGTCTTATCGTCCAGTTTAGCTGGACACTCGTGTAGTGCAGAGTGTACAGCTTTTTGCTAGAACATCTGTTAAACCATATGTCTTGGCACCTGGTTCAGATGGCGATAACTGTGGCACTAATGAGTCCATCCATCATTGCTGAGCTTTGCATTAACATAGCATTGGATTAGGGAAAGCGGCTTGTTCTGGCTTTGCAGTCAGATGTGTTTTACCACGGTCTGCGGTGATACCATTTGCCTTAGCGAATCTGAAATTCAAAGGGGTACCGGCTGTACGCATTTAAAGGTTTAATATGCGCCTTGTAATCCTGGGCAGATTTGCCATCTGAGCGGTGGCGAACGGGCCAATCTGTCAGCAATAGCTGTGGGTGCTGGCTAACAGCCCTCCACTTGGGCTGCCAAGGCTGGCGCGGCAGCCCCGCGCTCGCCCGTGGAGAGACTCATCAGCATTAATATGGTCTGATGCAGCCCTTCTCTCTGCCAGAGGAAAGTGTCTTTCCTTGTGGAATAACAGATAATTAAAGCAATTGCCTGAGAGTAATAATTGAAAAAGTGAAATTAAACAGCATTATGGAAAATAAAATGCAAATTGCTGTAAAAACAATGGAGTCGGGCTGACCTCCCAGCGGTACCAACTGTTACTGGAGGATGAGCGAGCGTCTGTTCGGGCTCAAACAACTGGCTGCTTCCCACTCCCTTTGTAGAGGAAACTGCTGTAATCCTCAATGCCCTGTTCACCAGCATCTTGGGTTTTGGTGCTGATTGCCACAGAATGGGATGTGATATTTAGCATTCATTTTTCTTGCTAGGTACTGCGTATATGCGCTCTTTAACAAGTATTTGGACTTGAAACATGCAGATGGCATCCTGTGGTGATGTACTGTGCAGGACAAACACAGTATTCCAGGAATTTAGATTAGAAAGGGTATATAAGAACTCGTGCCTCTGGCAAAGGGTTGAGGGACAAAACATTGACTATTTTGTTTTGCTCTCTGGAAGGACTATTTCCTCTCAAAGGAAAGAAGATATGCCACACAAGTCCTTTCCCCCTGCTGTGCTCAGGTGAAGATATGGATTAGTATTCAGCAGGAGGGTTGGAGTGTGGGCCATGGGCCCTTGGGGTAAACCATTTAGCTAACCTAACAGTGAATGCTGGGAGGCTTGCTTTTGGTCTTGGAAAAAATGCATCTGTAATAGGAGAGTCACATCTAATTTAACTTTGTTTTACATGGTTTACATGTTGCTTTCTACGAGTTTTCTAACATATCTTTTTCTTTTGAGATCTCACTGCATTTTGATACAGTTAATTAACTGGTTAAAATACCCTTTCTTTAGTTTGATGATAAAACATTTGGAGTTACAATGCACCTGCCTATTCACCATGTTCATTACATTGGAAGAATGTTTTTTGTTGGTTTGCACAAATTTTATGACCCCTGAAAAGTTAAGAAGAGCTGTGTATACTCTGATTGTTAGAAAAGCTTTGTTATTTTGCTTTTTTATTCAGTGCAGCCTAGAGAGAGTTCAGAGAAGATGGCTTGCTAGCATCCGCAGGGTTTCAGCTGTGGAACTGCGATGAAGAGTTTTGATCCTCTTCTTGGTTTTGGTCGACTGTCAAGTTTGATGCTTTTTGGTTTTGTACTGAAATAAGTCAGTCAGGCCTGCTTGCCCTAAGGAGGAGTGGGAGCTATGATGTTGTGTGGAGGCTGCGGGAGGAGAGAAAGCCTATGGCTCTGGTTTCACTCTTCTCCCTGGGTGGCAGGAGCGGTGGGTGAGCCTCTGAGGAGCCTCTGGGGAGACAGAAGACTTTTTTGGATTATCAGCATCATCTGCCTAAAGCGAGTACTAATTTGCACAGCGAACTTGGCTGTTTGTGCCAAACCTTCTTTCCTCAGCTGGTAAAATCCTGCTCAAGTCAACATCATCTTACTTTTATCTTGATTACTGACAATGGCTAAGCAGGATATAAGTTCTTTTTTTTGTTGTGCTTGAGGTTTGCACAGAAACTTCACTTTCCTCATTTGTCTCATATTGGTTGCTTTTACTTACAGAAAAGATGTTTTTGAAAGGACGACACAGAATAAGGATGCATAGAGGACTCTTTCGCAATGACTTGTCTATTCTATCTGCACTTTCACCCCATCATATTTATGTTCTGTGATACACATCCTGGTTTTCCAAACCTTTTTTTCAAAGCTGTATGAATAGCTGCCTTGAAGTGATCTATGAGGCTCCGTGTAAATTACTTGGCTTGTAGCTTATTCTGTATCACAAACTGCTGACTTAGACATGGTGTAAAGAATATTCACCCATGAAAAATACAGTATTCATAATTTGTTTTTTTCAAAAAAGTTTTTTTTCCTCTGTTTTTTTTCCCCTCTTCTATTCATCTTTGATGCTATCTATGTCATTTAACCCTGAATGAACCATTCTCCCTCTCTTCTGCCTCAGTTTATCAGCTTCATGGATAAATATGGCAGTTTCCCCTAGATGCCCGGTCATCCTAGGTTTCAGCAACATGAAATACTGTAATCCTCCTGGTCTTAATTTAATTCTGCCCCAGTTAGCTAAGTCCTCTGGTCGGCATAGCTACCAGTCATTTAGTTTACACAGCAGCCTTTGGAGTTGCCCTGTAGGCCTTCCCTGGGGTCCTTTGGTAGCTGGAGTATCTGGTGCTGGGGGCTGTGCTGCTGAGTGTGGCCCCAGTGGTGGTACCTTCCCCTCCTGACACTTTGTACTTTACAGCTAGAAAAGCTGCAGTGGGAGTTTGGTCCTTCTGTGTAGTCCTGGTAGTAACTCCTCGGTCAGCCAGTGGCTGAAGCCCTCATGTAAACGAGACACCTGAAATTAAGGTGATGTTTACAAAAAGGTGATGTTACTATTATAAATTCCTTGGCCATTCTATCCTGTGATTCTTGTCTGTTATCGCCTGCAGTCAGGTTGTCTTCTTCTCAGTGGTGTGATGTGTGGTAGGTAGCCTAATACCCCCAGGCCCTAGTTTCCTCAAATAGCTGCAGGTCTTAATGAATTACAGAAGAATAAGAACAGCTGGTAGGCTTGGCTGCTTTTAGAAAAGGGCAAAATTGTCTGCTGAGAAATTTTTGAGGAGCTGTCTTGTGGTGTGCTGGTCCTCAGTAGTGGGTTTTTGTGCAACTTTTTTCCTTCGTTGTCTTCTGCCTAAGCAGATTTTTTTGTTTCATGCTGCAGGATAAATACTGTTCAGTGTGAGCTGCTGAACGTGATAAAGACATTAAATCACTGTGTCCAGAATCCACACTTTTGTGAATTATGTGGTTTTGGTTGGTTTTTTT
>VZTE01000892.1:2498215-2593830 GCA_013397775.1 Eulacestoma nigropectus | reverse complement strand
TTTTTAAATCAAGAACACTGCATGCAAGAATCAAAGCTTTCTGAAAAGCTCCTTCATTTATAAATATAAATATAAAATATACTTTTTTATATACATAAAATATACATTTTTGGGGTTTTTTTGTATGTTCAACACTTGTTCTATTAGGCTCAAACTAAGAGGCTTTAAAATGCTGAAAGAAAGTGAGTGTTGTTTTTATTTGTGTAGTGGCATGGCCAGGCTCACGGTAGTATGAATTTTGCTAGTTTGCCTCCGGTGGCTTTTATTATAATAAAATAAATTAGAATTGCCACCTCTAAGGGGCCAGATGGCTCTCAATTAAATTATTTCATCAGAGCCCTTGATTTCTTCAGTAGGAGGGTCAGTGCAGCATGATAGAAATTTGAGCTACTTCAAAGGGGACAAGTTTGAATAAGAGCAGTGCATATTACCAAGACATTTAAAGTAATCGTGAATTTTTCTGTACTGCAGTGCAGCATGCAGGATGAATCTTGGCTTGTCACATTTGTTCATGATCTTCAGCGTATGTTTGCCTGGGAAAAGCTGTGAGGCTTTTCTTGCTAATAAATAAATGCACAGGTCACTGGAAAGTAGAATCTTATCCTAGTTTGCTATGCATGTAGACCAGAAAGTTAGAGCAAGTACTATTAATTTCCTAATTAAAAAATATTTACTGCTTCCTCTTAATAATCAAACAAAAGAAATTGCTACTTCACCTTCTTTTATACTAAGAAGATAGGATTATTTAGGCATATTATTTAAGCTATACTTCTAATTCATGATCTGCTTGAAAAAAAAAGATTTGTTAGTCTAAATTTGAGAAATAAAATCAGAAAAATAATCCCACTTTGTTCAGTAATTCAATCTTTTGTGGGGGAAGAAAATAATTTTTTTTTTTTTCCTATAATAAATATATGTCGTGCTTTATTATGTTTCTAGTAAGTTAATAAATTTCAAAATGCCAAGAATATATTGAGACATTTGTGTAAAAGAAGAAAATATAATAACAACAACAACAACAACAGGAACAACAATAATAATATTTTAGAAATTGTTTTAGATTTTTCTCCATTTGGAAATTGTGTCCTAAATGCTCTAAAAGGATATGTGTGTCTGTGGAAAAGTGACAGATAGGTGCATATAAGTAAAATTTAAGCAGTATAGTTACTTGTGTTGTTTAGTCTTCTCAGCTTTTTTTAAATTATTTTTTAAAAACATGATCTGGAAGAGATTGTGCATTATTGCTGGCATTCAGACTATCTGCAGACAACCTTCTTTCTTTTTTTCCCCCATCAAAAAGAGACAAATCTCCCTTTTACATAATGACTAAACACAGGAATGTTTTGGACCATGTTGTTTACAAATTCCCCTTTCCTCAGGGCAGCAGAGGTTTACAGCCCTGGGCTGCTGGGGGCATCTTTCCAGCCCTCATGCTGCTGGTGAAGTTATGATTGCAGCTTTGGGGACTGAGTTTCTCAGATAAATGGTGGACTTGTGCTCTGCTCACCACATATAACTTGCCCTCTCCTCTGCTCCCAGTGGCCGTGCAGTGAATCCGATCACAAGCTAATCCATTCGGTGATGATAATATATGGGGAGGGAGAATGTTTTCAGGAAGGTTTTTTATATTCCAGGTTGGTTTTTTTAGCATGAGCACAGGAGGGAAGGTGAGGAGAGAGCAAGTGCAGGGCAGCTGATAGGGCACTGCTGCCAGAGAAACACGAGTGTCACTGCAGCCAAACTGTTGACATCTTCTGATCTCTGGAGGCATCTTGGCATCCAGCCGAGAGCCCGAGAAGGCAACCAGAGTTGACTGTAATTATTAGCAGTAAAGCAGACTTATTTTAAGGTGTTTACAGTAAGAAAGGGATGGTGATGTGTAAGGTTGAACTGTTCAGGCTTACAAAAATCAGTGGTATGAAAAAAAGGCTTCTGGAAGATTTAGAAGGAACATCGCTGCAGACAGGTATCTTACTGCTATTTAAACAAAAAAAGCAAAACCCACCACTTTTCAGCCTGAAAAATTGAGAGAGAAAAGCTGATAAGTTTTAAATTTGTATCAGGTATGCACTTAAATTCTTCCAATTAAATAAGATGTTGGAGTTTAGATTCTTCTAGTTCCACTCATGTTCTAAAAGATCCACTAAAGTTGCATTTCATGTTTATTAAATGCTTGATTTCTTTCATGAGGCAAAAGAGAGATATTTAAGACTAATTGTTAATTTACTTAAGATTGTTTTTAAGCTGTGTAGGCTTTGCTGTTGACTTTATTTAAAATATAGATGATCTAATTTCATTGCCTGAAAAAAATTTAATAAAATCATGTTCCTATCAAATTAAAAATAACCTTGAAGTCAGAGCAATTTATTTGATTGTAATTTTAAATGCCTGAAATGCCAGAATTAAGGAGGTTTTTTCACAGGCTAATATTTCTTTTAATCAAGTGTTTATAGAGAGTTGTTCTCTGTGAAGCCTAGAGTTACTTTCACAAAGGAGGAGAACTGCCTGGTGGTGACCTCTTAAATGAGCAATTCAGGGTTATCAAATCAGACAGCAAGGGACTGGAGGAACCAAGGATCGCACAGAGTACAGCCATTACCCATTACTATAACTCCACATTAATTTTAAATTGAATTTTTAAAACTTAATTGAGCAGCATTTTCAAGCTCTGTTCAGTGTGAGCAGGACATAAATTGAAACAGTATGTACCAGGAACCCTTAATAAGCAGAGAGCACTGCTGCCTTTCTTCCCTCTCTTTTAAAATCAGTAGTAATGGTCTGACATTAAAAAGAAGAATTTAATTAAGAGATCGTGACAGTGCATCTGAACTCTGACTTGCTAATGGCTTACCAGTGTAAGGGATATGTGCTGAAATGAATGCAGGGTTTTTTCTTTAACATTCATTTTTAGATGAGAACTCTCTTCTGTTTGAACTTTTCATCATTGTAATGATGGAGAAATATTCTAATGGATAAGCTGTACATGAAGAAAGACTTTGAAATGTAGTTTTGCAGTTGGATTCCCAAGAAACAAATTCTAATACAGAGAAATTAGAGCAACTGCTGCAAGCCTTGTACGATAATATGGTAGGAAATCACTGGTGGAAATAAAAAAGAAAATCTGAGGTGGTGTTGTTCTAGAACTGTAAATCTTGTTAAATTTTATTTTGATTAATTTCTCTGAAAGTGCATTAATATTTCATTTTAAGTAGGAGCCCAATTCAGTTTGCTTCTCAACTTAAAGCATGCAGATGAGCTTAAGTAAGCAAGTTCTGATCTTCGGAGTGTAAATTATTTCATATAGCAAGCTTGGATGTGCTTCTCTGCTGCAGACTAAGTGCTTGGCATTCCAATTTAAGGCACTGGACTTATTGAAACGGAGTCCTTCATTTTAGAAAACTCCCTAATATTTATTTTTCCCTTCATAGCAGAACAAGAATGACTGCATTACATGGTTTACTTCTCAAGTCTGCTATCATATAAGTTTTAAAAATACACCTTCAGTTTATTATTGGCTGCTTGGTATTTTTGACAAACACATGACAAGTTTGTATTTAGTGGGGGAGCTTGACTTCCCTTTTCTGGGTGGCTATGATGTGTCAAGACCATAAGGGCATGGGGCAAGCCTGAGAGGAAGAAAATACTATGAGGTTTGTTGAAGGAGGGTGGGTAACGCAGGGCTTGAAAATCCTTCTTTCAAATTTAATATTTTCTATGAGAAGAAGCCAGCTAGCTTGAGGAGAACGTGCACCTCCCACAAAATAATTTTACTGTTGTTTAAACATCACCGAAATAAAGCCTTTAAACATAATCCCTCATTTGCTTGATATTGGAATTTAATAATTTCATTGATTCCTGAAGTTCAATAAGGCCTTTCATTTGTAGGAGTATCTGCAGGCATCAGAAAACTTCCTTAATTTTTCTAAATGGGAAGTCAGATACTCAGAGAGTTGAGGAGGGAGCCTGTGTCTGTCATAGGGTGACTTGGCTGCATCACAGTTGGTCTGGGTATCCTAATGCCCAACATCCATTGCTTTTGCCCTGGGGAACACTCCCTCAGAGACCACCCCTGTGATAACCAGGCTTGCAGTGGTTATGGGATGATGACAGTTTTAGGGAAAAGCAATGAGAGTACCTCTTGGAAGTGTCTTGTGTGCCATTTTGCTCTGGAGATCTGTTTTCACTGTTGGTACCTTGCTGCTCTTTCTGGCCCGGCCGTGCAGACAGAGCTCATGCCTGAGGAATAGCTCCTCGTTGTTCCTGGGGAAATGACAAAGAGGGTGGCTGGGTGAGGGAAACTGGATGGTGTCTTCCTGCAGTGAGAAAATCACACCAGTAAACCTGCAGCTGGTTATGTGATGGCATGGTCTTTTTAGTGGAATATGAGTGACTGAAATCTGCCTGCTTGTTGTAAATAGAATTAATCTGTTTAAACATTTTAATGGTTAAAGTGAATGCTCGTTTCAATGCGTGCGAAGTAGTGATGGACCCCTGGTTAATCTACCACAAAACTGTTTAAAGTGACTAACCCATGCTAGGAGGACAAAGGGTAGATGTAAAATGAAGGGTCTGAGTGTTATGAAGTACTCCTGCCTGTGACAGGAGGCTGGCTGATATACACATGCAGCATTAAATCATCTCCTTTTTCTGCCCTTCATGTTTTGCCACAGGCTTTCAGGTTATTAAATGCAGCAGTAGAGCTTTTTGTGTTAGAAAGCTTGGAGTTTAAAACCTCAATGAAGTTTCTCATTCCAGGGGTTGATTAGAGCTAAAAATGTCCACCGAGGTCACGCTTTGCTATGTATTGAGCAGAATGGGTGGTTACAAGCAAATGCTGACATTTTTCTAGGCACTGAGCAATACTGAGTGCTCAGAAACTGTATCCTGGTCAGAGAATAACATGCAGTTGATCCATGGGAGAGAGCAGTGACATTGTTTGTTCACTTGATGCATGTTTCTGGGGTTTTTTTAATGCTGACTTTTGGTGGCGGGTCTGATTTTCAGTTGAAATCAAACTTGAGCATTTAATGTGAATGGTAATAAGGCAAAAGGATCACACAAAAGCTCAAACTGTTTCTATCTTACTGACCTGTCACCTGGCCCCGCAGCTCCAGACAGATTAAATTTTTCAGTGATTTGTGGTAGCTATGATTTTTTTAAGAACTCTCTAAGCTCCTTCCTTTAAATGAGATCTGTGTTATTCCTCTTTTAGTGGCTTCCTGCCCTCCACTTTTTATTTCATCTAGCTTTAGATGGATAGGTGGTGCTTAGTATATCAAAGATAAAATTTTAGAAGGTATTGAGCTTGGACAGACAAAAGATAACATTAAAAAGGAAATATGGGTTAGTTGGTGGAAAAGACCTCTTGCAAACCTTTGAAATCCCTCAATGCCAGATTTGTTTAAATTTATCTTACAATATACTCAGTGTATGTGTTGTAAATCTGCTTAAAGTTGAATGAATTTTCTTGAGAGTACAACTGCTACTGCTGAGCTGTCCTAGGATGATTCCAGCTATGAGGCAGTTGCAGCTGAGTATGTCATGGTCATGTTTTGTGCCAGTGCAAAATCCTGATAGCACTTTTCACCGCCAAACTTGGTTTTGAAATGTTACTGAGTACTGCTTGTTTCTTGATGGGACCTCAGTACTGAGCTCTTCTACCATGGAGATACAGCACGGGCTGAATGCATTTAGGTCGAGGTTTTGGTTTTTTGTCTCTTCTTTGTATGATGGTAAGGATAAATGTCTTTTATATGTTTTGAGATAACTCTGCCTTGGTTACTCTTATTTTCAGAGAAGAAATGGAGAAGATATTCCAGTTGCTCAGACTAAAAATATCAATCACAGAAGATTTGCAGCTACCTTTAAGTTGCAAGAAGTGACAAAAACTGACCAGGATTTATACCGTTGTGTAACTCAGTCAGAGAGAGGTTCCGGAGTGTCAAACTTTGCTCAACTTATTGTTCGAGGTAAAGTTTTAATTATTTTCATTTTATCCAGTTAAATGCTTTTAATACCAGTGCTTTCTGCCTACATTTTTTATTTAGCCTACATTTGCCTTGATCTGAAATGATCATACAAAGACAGCCCTGTGAAATTGTCATAAGATGAAAGACTGGTTTGCAAAGCTTCTTACAATTGCTTTCCGCACAATGCCTCTGTGTAAAACCCTGATCCCACAGTGTGTGGAATGTGCCTGCATGCTTTTCTGTGGATGCTATGTGTTGAACTTAAGGTGCAAATCAGATTCCACCTATATGTAGTTACTATTCCCTTTTAAAATCTGTTGCCTTGAGCACACTGGTGGTAGACCAAATAATACATTGTTCTGTTACCTGGGAGACAGGTAGATAAAAAGAGTTGTAAACTTTCACCTACCCAAGGACTGGGAGCACTGTGGAGGTATTCTGTGATGATTTCCAATGCAGAAGTAAAAGGAAAGAAAACTTTTTTTCCCACTTGAAATATTTTTTCGGTTGAAATTAATTCTAAAGCCTGCTGGTGTGGAACCATAGCTTGTTTGTGGAGTGATAGAGTTGGTGATATTTTTTTTATTTTTGCATTTTATGCTCTGGAAACATGTAATCTTGACTGGAAAAGGATATCGTTGAACACAGGAGTTCAGTTTTCACTTCCAAAATTGTGTGCTGTATGGCCTGGGATAAGATATTGAACCACTTCTTACCTCATTGTGTCACCTCCAGAGTTGTCCATTTCATTCTGAGTTGTGATGAGGCTTATTGGTTTTTAACTGAGAAAAATAAGTGGTGTGCAAAATCTGTTTGTGGGGCTGCTGCCTGGTGGAGGGGCTGTTTTGGTCAGGTAGGGGCAGGGATCTCACACACAGCGGGCACGTGCTCTGTTTGTTGGTGAAGCAATGAGCTGTTTGCTCAGTTTGGCATCTTGTAGCCAGACACTGAGTCTGGAACAGGGACAGGGAAAGCAAGTTTGTCCTCAGCCTGTAGAAATAAAAGTAGTGTAGGAAATGCCCTGACCTATTTTTTATCTGGTATTTGCTGGCAGAGGTCTTTTCCCTAGGAGACCAGTTGATTGAGGTCAACCAGGTTTTATGGCTTCTATAAAACATCAATAAAAATGGGCCTTGCTGACTATACAAAGATTTAGACAGCATGTTAAGAGCTTCTTTTTATTCTGTTAGATGTACCTTTTGTCTACCAAACTGCAAGATGGTCTTCATCCTAATAAATTGAAATAAGTCCTTTTGAAGCATGAAAACAGATTTTTGTTGTTAGAAAAGCAGGGCAAATCAATGTATTTATCCAATAAATTAGGTTTTCTATTTTTTTTTCTAGTATGAAACAGCAATAAAATATTGTTAAGAACACTATTTGTCTCAAAAAAAAATAAGGCAACAATATTAAATTTCACGGTACCATCTTTTAAAATGCATCATATTGTCCTGCTGAAAAGCTTAGGTAATTTCATGGATAACACCATATTTATGGCTCAAAACATAAATCTGATGTTTATCTATATATATAGCAGCTATAGAGGTTTTTTTTTAAATTTTAAGATTAATTTTACTCTTTGTGTGCTTTTTATTGGAATTTTAACCTTTTTTTAAATATATATAACATACATATATATATATATATATATATAAATATTTTAAAAACCCCCAAAAGATAAACCTTCCAAAACCGTTTTCATCTATTTGACATCATGGTAGAGAACAAAGATATATGTTTTATAGTTGGATTTATTGCTTGCTGTTGTATTTGAAAAGCAATATACAGTAATATATTTTCTTGTTTGTCTGGATAACCGCTAAATAAATCTTGTTAGCCAAAAAAGCATACCCATACCCTTAGGGATCAGCTACCCTGGTGTTAAAACTGTACTGAAAATTAACCATAATGACAGGTCCTATATCTCAGTGGCACTTTAAAGCTGACATCCTGCTACATGGATACAAAAGATGATAATTTTAGAGGAAATTTTTGGGCCACTGATATGAATTGCCTTTAATAAGAGCTGGCATAGTATTGCCCATTGTCAAAGATGACCCAGGGGGAAGAGTTTATTAGTGCGTTTCCTTCTAAACTGGAAGTGACAGGGCATGCTTGGGGCCCTTTTGTTGCTGTTTGTAACAAATGAAAATTTCGCTGCAGAATTCTCATGCTGAAGAATATTGATCTGTGTGTTCTCACAGCCAGAGGAGGGGAAAAAAAATGATGAAACACAATTTACTCTGTCATGGCTTTAGTATTGCTTCCAGATAATTCTGAGTAACGATAGGGTCTTCGGTTTGTAGAAGCCAAACTTTATTGACAACACTGTTTATTAGAGAGCCAGGGATGAAGAACAGGAGTTGTTGCTCAATAACTCAAAACCTTGATGTTTAGATACATGGCCAAGATATGGATATATCTTGGGATATATCCCATGTTTATACAGACATGTGATAACACAATACAGGTGTAGAGGCATCTGACACTTTCCTGATCAGCAGACAATAAGATAGTCTTGGTAATGAAAATTTCCAGTTCCATAATGTACATTATGTTGAAACATCTTTATTTCATTTTGAACTTTAGCAGAAGAATTACTTGTAGTGGAGTTCTAAACTCTATTACAAATGTAGTTACCTGGGAGAGATGGTATACATTTAAAGACCCTGAAAGGGATAACTCAATTACTCTGATTAGTTTTTTGAAGAAAAATTGAACTAGGATAGGATTTGTAATTAAATTATGAGATTTTACCAAAAGTAGTTCCAGTCAATGATTTAACGTCTCACCTTTGTTTAGAGCTGGTCTTCAGCTCCCAGCTCAGTGGCTGCATTTTATTGATTTTTTTACATGGTTTCTATGGCATTGCTATTATTCTTGGATGCTTGTAGAAGGAGTTCTCCCTTTCTCCTTCCTTTTACAGGAAGTTTGGTTCTGTCATTACTGTTAGTTGACTTGCCCTCCTGAATATGTCCATCAGATTAATTGTTTATTTATATTTTCCCTGGTAAGTTGACAATTTCTGGGAAGGGAGTTTCTTGAAGTCTTCAGGGTTGTCCGCACTGGAACTTGAGGGAGATGCTGGGAGGGAGGAACAGTATCTGTGATAAATAAGAGTGAACAAGAAGACACTGATGGTTTCTTTCTTTTTGCTTGTTTCTTACTTGCTTTTGAGAACAAGTGTATTGTGATCTCAAAGTCTGTCTGCTCTCTTTGGTGCTTAGTGTGGAATTGTAGAAATTAAGTGCCCAAAGAGATCACCTGTGCCCTGGCTCATGTATATTTGATATATACAACTGTGTAGCCTTTCCAAGTTACAGTATCAAATGTTCTGATCTTCAGTCAGTAGAGAACTTTGTCCTGTAATCAGTTCTTGTACTGTTTCACTGTTCCGAGCTCTTAAAAATGTACTGGAATATTTCTCTGAAGTTGTCAGTATTTGCCAGAAAAGTTACCTTGTGCATCAAGAAACGAGGTAGTGTCCAATATAACAGCTGTAATCAATGTCTTAGTTGACGTGGGATGTTAAAAATGGCTGTGAGATGGGGATGAAGCTGATGTTACATTCTTGTGTTGTTAGTTAGCAAAACTTTGTAAAATAATCTAAATTCAGTTTGTCCCCATTTGGAATGTCTTACTCTTGGGCAATCTTACAGGGACTGTGAATAAAATCACCATTTTCTTTGGCTGCTGTACTTGGAAGATACAGGTGATAAGAGTCTATTTTCATTTTAATCTATATTCATAACAGTTTGTTGCTCTGATTGTCAAAAAAAAAAAAGAGCAAACCACTTTCTTGAACAGTATGATAATGAATTGCACTTTATATAAAAGTGTTTGTATGCTTTCCCGAGTTTGTTTTCCTTTAAAGTAGCTGCACATTGTTAGCAAAATAATTGTACAAAACTTGATATTATGCTATTAAATGCTGCAAAATGAGCAGGTAATATGGTACATTTTATTTTATGTAGTGGATCTTGCACGTATGAGTTGGAAGAAAATGTTTGTTAAAGATAAGGGAGAAAAATATATGAATCAAAATGTATGAATCAAATGTAGTATTTGTTGATCTGTGGATAGCTCTATCATATGACTTGTTCTACTGATAAGTTTATAAGTTTTATTTGAACCATAAATTACAGCAATTTTTTATGGTTGTGCGATGTGAATTTTTTTTCTTTTCAACTTTTCTTCATCCAACCAAAATGGCTCTTCTGTGCTGGGTTAAAAGCAAGGGGAGGTCTCTGCCTTGGTTTATAGTTTCAATATGGAATTGTCTTTATGTGCCTAGAAAATACAAGTTAGTAACAGCAAAGGCAGTATTCCTCTGCTGTCTCCTGAATGCTCTTCCAAAAATCTTAAGTTCTGATGAACTGACCTGTTTGTATGAGTTTGTGGATATTGTTGTTTCTTGTATTTGATTTGACATTGCAAGCAGTCTCTCTTCTAAGTCATCAGGTTCAAGTTTTGGTGGGGTTTGTGATTATATTCTTCTTTGTCTGCCTTACTGGGCTGAGTTTGCCATCAGGAGCCGTTCTTGTTATGCAAGGCTGGCAGTGATTTTTCTGCCTTTCTTATCTGAACCTCTTTAGGGATTTTATATAGGAAAACCAGTAATTTGGCTGGTTCCTGGTGATGCTAGAACACTGTGAAGATAGAGTTTGCCCCTGGCAATTAATTCTCATGGGAGCATTATTCTTTTTCTCTTACAAGAAAGTTTTGAAATATTTCCATTTGAGAAAGCTGTGGACTGAAATGCACTTTCCAAATTTCACTGGTACGTGTTTTGTCTGGAAAAAACTGTGAAATCTCTAAGCTTGCTTCAGATGTGTGTACTCAATTTCGTGACTTGATTTATTTGTTCAGTATAGTAACAGACTTAAAAATATGCCAAGGAGAGCACTAGGTGGCAGGTAAAAAGTAAATACATCAGGTAGCCTGAATTTATACTCCCTTCTTGCAAATAGAGTGAAGTATTTTTATACCGATTTTGCAAAATGCCCCATATTTCTGTTCTCCGTTATTAAGTTCTCTGAAAATAGTAAATTTGTAAAAAAAAAAAATTTTCCCATCTGGTGATATTACTCACCATCATAACTATTAGACAGTTCAGGTTATTAGTGATGCTTTGTAATGTGTTCAGAAATTCAGTCTCCAAGAGACAGTGGCTTTGGACTGTATCTTTGAAGAGTCTTGAAGAGGTCCTTTGGTGTGTGTTTTTCTGAACTTGCTGAATTTCAGACTGGAGAAGAAATTGGGGGGAGAGATTTTGCAGTCCAAGTCCATTTATTGAAATCTGTGAGCTTTACATCACTACCTTGCATAAGTTTCTTTTTGAATCATCACCAGACTTCAACAGAAGTATGCAAATATTTTTTTTTTTGAGTTAGAAGACCCCTGTGGCTGCTATGCTTGCTTCATAAGATGCATTCCTGGAGTATTGATATTAATACTGGTACACTTTCGGACACTCAGCTCATCTTCAAAATTACTTTATACTCTAAGTTTCCTCATTAATTGTAGCCTAATTCTCCCATGGCTGTATCCTTGCAGGAAGAGCAGATGACAATGTCATAATTACTTTGCAGTAGTTGGAAAAATAAGGAAATTATTTTGTGAAGTTTTTCTAAACCTTGCTAATAAAACACAGATTATATTTTGGTGTATATTTAGGTATAAGCATTCTTCAGAGAGTCCAGGATCCAATTAACTTGATCTTTTTGTGGCATTCTCTGGTTTTAATTTCTCTACTGTATTAGGATCTTATCCTCTTTAAGTAGGTTTAACACGTGAATCTTCCTATTTTCAATCCTCTGTTTCTTACAGAAGGTAAAGAGGGGTTGTCACCCTGAAGTCAAATCCTGCCTCCTTTACATAAAAAGAATGAAACAAGAATATAGGGAAATGCCTCATAAAGTCTTTACGTTCATAATGAATAAATTGAGCCACATAGGAGTATCAATTTCGTCATTCATCTATGTATCAGAAAGAATAGCAGCTTCACTTTCAGGCAACTCTTCCATGGAAGTAACTGCGCTCAGCTCCTTTGCTCAGGCAACATTTGTCTCTGGTGTATATAATTAATAGGTGCACTGCTCATTTTCTTTAGGAAGTGCAGGAAAGTTGCTTTTGCTGGAGAAGCAGGAGAAAATAGTTTTGACTGGATTTTTCAAAGAAGCCAAAGAGACTTTGTTTCACACGAGGTAACAGAAATGCCAGGTATTTGGCATAGACTCCATTCCATCTTTGTGTGTTGAGAAGTCTTGGCTGCACAGGTTTACATTTGAAATAAAAATCACAGAATGGCTGAGATTGAAAGGCACCTCTGGAGGTCATCTGGGTCAAACTCCCCCAGCTCAAGCAGAATCACCTCAGGCCAGTTGCCGAGGATCATGTCCAGATGGCTTCTGAATATCTCCAAGGATGGAGATTCTGCAGCCTCCTTGGGCACCCTGTGTCAGTTCTCAGGCACCCTCACAGTAAAAAAAGTGTTTCCTGATGTTCAGAGGGACCTTCCTGTTCTCTGCTTTGTGCCCAGTGCCTCCTGTCCTGTCACTGGGCACCACTGAAAAGAGCCTGGCTCTGTCCTCTTTGCACCCTCCCTTCAGGTGTTTCTACACATTAGCAATATCCGCTGAGCCCTCTCATCTCCAGCTGACCACTCCTCTTGAAGTCTTTCTAATGTAAACTGGTGCTTTATTGTCGTTCTGATGTGGTCTTCAGGAAGACCTGAAACATTTAAGGTAAAGTGCACATTTTGCTTTTATTTCGTAAGACATGAGTTTTGTACTGATTATATAGGCTAAATTAATATTCTCATTAGGCAAAATCTAACATTTTCAGTGTTGATATGCATCTTAATGTATTCTCTGACCTTAAAGGTGACTGGTCTGGATCAGAGCAAAAAACCCAAGTTCTGTAGCTCTGTGTCCTGCCCTGATAGCCGGTGTTTGGGGCAGAGTATCAGGGAAAAGTTGGTGTAGAGGAACCCTTTGTTTACACAGAATTTTTCTATCCCAGGGGTCTGTGGTTCAGACGTCTTCTAAGTAAAGGGCCATACTCTCTCGGCCTGGACATAAGTGTTGTGCCTTAGTTTCTCACTCATAAGCATGCAGGAACCAAAACAGATTCATGATTAACTAACTAAGTTACTTGGTGCAAGGGCCGTTTTCTATTTATACTTCTCATTGCTTGGTGTATACTTTTTCCTGACATCCGTAATGGGTGTTGATGCTTTGTGGCACTTTGATTCACAAGTCCAAGCAGCATGAGTTCCTCTTGTGTTTCCTACAAGTCTTCATACTGCTTGCATGAGAGCACATGAGATAGTAAACTGTGGAAGTCTTCTTCTCTGCTTGCTTCTCAGTGGCAAGAGGCATGATGGGGATACTTTTTCCACAGGCTCCGGGTGGAAATCAGCAGAACAAAGGAAAAAAGAGGAGGGGATGCTGACAATTAGCTGGATCGATGTTTGCATGGCTATTTTTACTTCTTTTTAAGAGCTGCTTTCCTATATGTGGATATAGTTGCATTTCTAGGTATCTGGTCACGTCTAGAACTACAGACAACTTTTCTTCTGTCATTCCTAATTATTAGGTGTGACCCTATTTTGTGTCCAGGAGTTAACACGTAGCAGGCCTGACTGGTTTTCTCGTGGCCGTCTTTGACCGTGTTACGTAAACATTCAGACAGGAATGTGCTTTCAAAGCAAATCTCCAGAAAAGGTCCCTTCCTTGCTTGCCAGGCAGTGGACTGCTACTTGTTCTTGTCAGATCTTGTGGAGACTTTGCCACGGCTTGGCAGGAAAATAAATACAGCTGCAGGGTCAATGAAAATCAGCGGAGGCCTATAATGGGTGGTGACCTGGGATGAACTTGACCGAGTGGCTCACAGTGGCAGAGGAGTTAGCTCTGTTCTGTCAGGCTAAGTGCTGGCTTTAGGTAATATTCCTCAGGGGTTTTCTGCCTCTATGGCAGACCAGGTATTATCAGCCCCCTTACAGGCAGCATAAGCTGGGTATCCCCTGCTCTGCCTAATCCAGCAAAGCCAAGATACAATGCAGCTTCACTCAGCCGGATTCAAAATGGTGTTTCCAGTGATACCACAGATCAGTGACTGCGTGAGCGAGGTCTCACTGTTTAGGTGCTCTCCTATACCGCTGCCATTTTCTCATGTGCCTCCTTATTGCGAAAGTATTTAAGTGAATCCAAGCACCAAGTAAAGCATTTGGGAAATAAAAATGTAATCACTTTGAATAGTGGGATTCTTGTTGGCCTTTAGGCTTGATGGGAGTCAGTGCAAAGGAAAAAAAGAGGCAAGGGAAAAGCTTTTGGCAGGTGTAACTTCAGGGAGGAAATAAGGGGATTCTTTGTTTCTTATATCTGTGTTTTATCCAAGTACAGTGACATGAAGATCATTTGCAGTAATGTGATTTTTCTTGTCTTAATTAGAGATGTCTCCAGACCGCCCCACCACATCACTGATGTATTTCACTTGGATAATTTCCCTTCCAGTATCTGGTCTGTCTCTACATTTATTTAAATCAAATATTTCATTTGAATACTGCAGCTCAGGATGGTCTCTCTCAGTTTAAATGCCACAGACATTAACGTGGAGGTTAAAATATTTACTTAAGTATAGACAAAGTTCCTTTACCTGCCATCATTTTCCAGTTTGGGGGAGGGGAAAACCCCTCTAGGTTTGACATCTCTGTATTGTGAAGAGTTGTTAAAAAGGGTGCCGATGAGTAGATGCATGGTAATGATGAAAAGGAGTGCATTTGAAATTCAACATAGACGGCAGAAAATGCAGGATGTCAGAGAAGCCATATATTAAAGGGAATTTGAATTGGAAACTGAATCCCAACCTGCCACTGGGGGCATTTTGATCATTTTGATTTATTAAACTTTTATAACAGCATTCAGATGAAGCTGAATTAAAACGCTTAGTCTTGGGTGGTTTATGGTACACAAGTCATCGTGCTAGTGAAGTCTCACCATGATCAATGTAGAGTTAATTTAAGTTGCTTTTTGAATGCAGGTGCAGCTGTGTGCTTTAGTATGTATTTAAAAATCTAGCAGTGTTCTAATACTGAATCACTTAACAAAAATACAAAATGAAGCCACACCAGCATTTATTTTCAGCTGCATTTGAGTGAATCTTGCTATTAAATTGTAGTTGAACTGCAGGAAAACAAACTGCATATATATTCCTATACCAATTTTATATATTGATACATATACATGCATTATAAAATATCTAGCTATGAAAATACAACTATTTCCTTTAAAATGGGTCATACTGCTAAAGACATAGATGCTTGCATTGTGCTGTTCTGACCATCTCCCAGCTTCAGCAGCTGTACGTTGTCTCAGTGAGCACCGTCCCTGCAATAAAAAGAAATCAATTACTATTAGAGTGACACTGCAGGTTAAAGGCTTTACAGGTTCACACTCAGTTTTGCAGCAAAGAGATGATACTTCGCTGCAAATGGGGAATGATGCAAAAGATGGATGAGACAGAGTTCAAGGAGCAGTACTGTGAGGGTCTGGCACTATCATTCCAAGCTGTCTCAGAGACATGATGGATGATTCAGTGGCAAGAAGCAATAATACCCGATGATGAGAGATTCGACTCCAGATCTTGAGCCCACTGCATGCTGTCTACCTGTTGGTGTTCTAGTGGCATAATGATTCCTGATGTGCTATGAAGAACTAAACTACTGTACTTAAATTGGTATGTTGAATTTAGTAACCTAGATTTTTTGCCAGCTTCTAGGAAAGCAAGTAGCATATCAAATGTTCCTGCACATGGTAAATTTAATTACCTCTTATTTATGTGGGATACCTGTTGACAGGATCTTGTAAGCTATGCTAATATGATAGGTAATTTGTTACCTCCTGAAATCACTTTCTATGTGCCCTCTGCTCATTATCATGAAACATGATAAATGATCTAGCCTGTGAGGTGTAAATGAAAATGAAATGCATAATTTGATTCTATGTCTAAATTGTAGCTGGAAAAGTTGTTGCCATTATAATGGAATTTATCTCATAAAAATATGCTTTGCAATGTACCAATGACCTTTAATCATCTTGGATGGGGAGTTATTTGAAGATAATTTAAATGAGATTACAAAAAGTTCACTCAGAGTAGTTTGGATAGAATATTTTTTCTTTCCTAAATAGTTTTAAATATTTGTCTGTTTAATAATTCGTATTGCAGGATTTTTCTGAAGTGTTAACTGCTGGAATATTTGCAGAATTATATAGAAAGTGATGAGAAACATATCTGCCTCTCCTGAAGAAGAGGGAAGTTTAGCTACATGCAGAAACACAGATTTCTTCCTGCTGAGATGCAGTGTTGAATTTGGGTGTGCTGGTGTACTAGAGAGCTTCTCATTGAGATTGATATGAAACTGCTAACAGGCATGTCTTGGAGAACATTTAAGGAGTGTTACAAGGAAAATGAATGTGTTTCTCTCCCCTGTTCCCCAGGTATGTTCACATTGCTAATGGCAGAGTCTATGTCCTACCTCCTCCGTGAGGAAGGATGACATTGTTGCATTAGGACTGATGTTTGAATTTTCATCTCTTCCCTAAATTTTTTGTGATTTTTATTTTTTTTTTAACTTATTTATTTTCAGGATCTCATCTATAATATTTCACGTAGTTATTCTGCATCCATTTTCTTAGCCTTTTAGCATATCATATTCTGCCAAACATTTTGAGTGTACCATCCCAGTTGATGTCTATGCATGGTATCAAGTGCAATTTTTCACTTTCCTGAATTCTTTACTAGTAAACCAAAGAGAAAATTTCTGTAGATGAGTTTGGGGACTAAACAGAGAATAAACTCGGTGAACAGTGTTAGGAAAAAGTGAGAGCATCTTCTTAGGAATCAAAAATTGCTTAGGAATTGACTTATATTAGAAACTTTACAGACTAATAAGAATGGTCAGTAGGGATGGTAGGGAAAAGCCTCTAAACAGTCGAATTTACATGAGTTACCTTTTTCCTTCAAGAAAGGAGGATGAAAGTACATAATAACACAGAACGATAGAATTGTCAAGGTTAGAAGAGACCTTTAAGATCATCAAGTCCAACCGTCAGCCCGGCACTACTACTGTAACCCCTAAAGCACCAAACCATCACCCAGTGCCAGATCCAGACACCTCTTAAACACCTCCAGGGATGGTGACTCCACCTTCTTCTCAGGCAATGTATTCCAATGCCTGACCACCAGATCAATGAAAAAAGTTTTTTTTAATATCTAATCTGAATCTCCCCTGTCTCAGCTTAAGGCCATTCCCTCTGGTCCTCTCACTGTAGGTGTGGCAGGAGAGATCAGTCCCCACCTCACTGCAACCTCCTTTCAGGGAGTACTAGAGAGTGATGAGGTCTCCCATGAGCTTCCTTTTCTCCAGACTTAACAAACCCAGCTCCCTCAGCTGATCCTTATAAGACATGTTTTCTTGACCTTTCATGAGCCTGGTTGCCCTTCTCTGAACACACTCCTTAATCAATGTGATCTGAAAGGCATAAATATTGCATAGTGTTAGTTCCAGGCTTATAAAGCAGGAAGAACTTTTGATGAGTTCCAGTTTTACTAAGAATGATAGTCCTAACTTTATGCGAATTACTTAATTTGAATAAGTAAATGCCAGCAAAAATACTTTGCTCAATTTAGAGTTTTTTGTCTAGATAATTCCATAAATAAATGGATTATAAGGTAAATGACTTTGAACTTTATTTGAATGTACCAAGCATCTTATAGTTTGTGGAACCTAGATGAATCTTTTATTAATTTTTTTTGATATTTATATTAGCTCTCATGGTAACATAAGTTGTATTTTTAAACAACTGGAGATATAAAGGCTACTGCTTTTGCAGGGAGATATGGGTAAACTAGATGTTTTTCTTTGGCTTAAAAATTGAGATTGAAGTCTCATGACTTTTAATGCTTACTTTGAACTTTATTCTGACTTTGAACTGTGTTGACAGCAGTTGGAAATGTCTTGACTAATGATTTATTCTTCAGCTTTCCACCTCTCTTGGACTGGATGACTTGCGTAGCCTAGAAAAAAAACAAGATACATTTAGTGTGATCAAGTTTGTGATCTGTGGGCTGCATCACCAGCCATGGGAATATCTTCCCCTTCTTTTTGTTGGAGATAGAAAGGAGCAGCTGTTTGGCAGTGTATGAAGCACAGCTTCTTGTTGGCAGCTGGATACTGTCAAGGTACAGTTCAGGGTGGTTTGTTGTGTTGTTTTGTTTTGTTTATTTAATATGTGATGTTGAGACACAGTTCCTCCTTTGAATGTATACAGCATGGCACCTGGCCACCTTAGTGCACTGAACAGGAGAAGAGATCTGCAAGTTCTCACTAGTATGGCATACTGCAATCCTCACTTTTGCAAATGCCTCCTCTGTTGTTTTTTTTTCCTCTTTTGCACCTCTGGACTTTCTGCAATGTGATTAAAGTCTGCCATCTTTTGTGGCCTACCTGTTGGTTGCTGCTTCTGTCAGTGGAGCAGAGAAAATGCTGTCAGGTTTAATGTGCCAATAAATGACGTTGAGGCAATTGAAAGGTGACAAAAATGTCAGTTTTACTAGAAAGAAAAGCTCCTTTTCCAAAAGATTTTGTAAAGGTAGTGTAATTGGACACGTTAAGAGAAAGATTAGACTGTGTCTGTTTTCTGGCTGCCTGCAGATGTCTTTAAGATGTATTTTGAGTTTAGGCTTACAGACTTTTTTCCTGAGATTTGTCTTTGTTTTATGTGGGAAACTGCCTCCACCATTTAATTTTTGCTTTTTGTTGCTTAAGTCCTTTACCTTCAGCCATTTCCTAATGCCATTTCAAGAATCTGTTTGACCTTCTTCTTGCATTTTTCCTTCAACATGGCTGCCTAAAGAAATATTTAATGAGTTTTATTTTTTCCTGGGAACGCCTCCAATACCTACATGACCTCTAATTAGGTATGTGGACTATGCAACACAAAGAATTGTGCCCTAGTGACACTTCTTTTCCCTCCAAATTACTGTCATTATCAGTGACATTTTCACAATTAGAAACAAAACTATCCTAGTTTTTTTACTTTCAATTGTTCCAGGAACAGCTTTAGTCTCTTTGAATAGTATTATAAGAGGTCAAAGAATTGATAGAGAGAACACAGGCTGGCTGTTCATTCAGGCCAAATCAAGGGATGGTTTCAAGAAGTTCACCAAGCAACTTTCTGGAGTTGCAGACAGATAAGAGTGGTTTAATTAATGTTTTGTATTGTCCAGATTTTGGTGCCCTTTACGTAAAACCGAAATAAACCCTAAAGTAGGAATTTAGTGGTATGTCAGTACTTCCAGGCTGGAACAAAGAATTTTTTAGACATATGTCATGAAAGGAAGACAATGTTCTTGCTCTAAAGCAAAATGTTTTGTACAGGTGCTATTGCTTACACTATAAAAAATGGAGGGGACAGGCAGGGAAACGTGTGTGCCAAACAGTATGTGCAAACAGTCACCTTATAAAGGATAGTATTCCCTAAGACATTTGCATCATTAGGACTTCTGATAATTAAGATGAACTATATTTCAGTAAGAAGACAGCCTTCTGGCCAACTGACTAAGCAGATGCCAAGTGGAAGCAAATGAAGCTAAGTTGAGCTCTCAGGCAATTAACAGAAATTAATGGACCAAGTACCTACAGTCTGTTCCCTGTGGGTGTCAGTTCAGTGTCCTTGCCCTTCCTGCACTTCCAGCTCAGATGACTTTCAGGGGTTTAGCACCTGAGATTTCCTTATCGAAATTTTCTGGGATTTATCACCTGCTTAGAAAAGCTTACAGGATTCCTGTGGGGAATTAGAAATTTCACAGGATTCTGGAATTTTAATAGATTGAGTGGGAATAACTGAAGCAATTCTTCGATGACAAGAAACCTGGTTTGACTCATAGCGTGGTGTTACAGAGGAAGCCTTCCAGGGGGACTTGCACTGAGTAAAGAGCTGAAACCTGTCACTTACCGTTTGGTCTAGTTTCAACCTCATTTCTGAAAAATGCATCTCCATATTGCCATATTTTATGAAGCTTCCTAATCTGTGAAGTAATTTCTTGCATGCTCTGGTTTTGACTGATTCTGTGCCTCATGAACAGATTCATACACCAATTATTTATTTGTTTATTTCTTTGTTGAACCCTTCCTTAAAGATATATATGTAGGCATGGGCAATGTCTGTTTATCTGCATCAGCATCTGATGCTACAGCAGAGGCAACAAAAGGCATGGTCCTACCTCTCTTTTCTCTCCCACTCTCCATGAGTTGCTATTTCTGCTTCTTTTACATCAGAACCATGCTTGTCCCTCTCTCCAGTGAGCCAGCTGGGGAGCTAAATTTAAAAAACTCCTGACACTGTAGAAAGAAGTGGGTGTTTTTTGTCAGACTAGTTTACTAGTAGTAGAACCACTGGTCTGGAAAAGATGGAAAGACCAGAGAAGAGATGGTAGTTCACTCCCCACAATGATGTGGTCATTTTGGGTTGGCTTAGATATAATGTTAAACTGTATCCTCAGCCTGCTTTGTAGGTGGATTACACTGTGCTGCAAAAATCTTTGTGCCCACAGAAGATTGTGGTGTGGAATGGTTCCTGAGATGAACACTGCTGTCTTTGGGGGTTTTCTTTGGTAGTAGCTTCCTTGTATGAACATGCCCTTAGAGGAGTTGATATAACAGAAGGGGGCTGACAGGAGATACAAGTATGTTCCCTCAAGCCTACATTATCTTGTCATAGCTGAGGAGATAACCAGATACCAGAATGATAGGCCTTAATGTAATAGGCCTGAATAGAAAAACCCATAATGAACATCAACTTTGGGTTGTTATGGAAAACAACTGGACTTGTTACGGAAGAGGAAGAAATCAATCAGGAAAAGAAAAGGTAAATAAAAAGGAAAAGAAAGATAAGTAAAATATTTTTCTTGAACTGGGCATTCCGTTTAATTTCAGAATGCTAATCAAGCTATTTAAATACATAAATACAATAACGTTTGGAGTGACTTTTCAACAATATACTAATGAAGTAAGCTATTATGATTTGTATAGATGTAATTATAGCTTGGAAAAGCAAACACACCTGTGTAGTTGTTTTATCAGTAGTATTCAATGAATAGTAAGACAGACAGCTATGCACACATCACTGTGCTGCTCTGAAACGTATTTGAAATTTTCACCCAAAGGAAAAAAGTGGGGGAAAAATGTATTCTTGTTAAAGGATTTGTTGAATCTAAATTTAAAATATTCTTCCACTGATGAAAAAGTGTCTGATTGCAATATTAGAAGTAATTCAAATTTCTCAAAAGGACATTTAAAAGGAGGAAGGCAACCAGAGGGTGCTGTAAGGTGTTCATACTTCATAGAAGAGAGAAGGCAATACAAAGGCAAAAATAGTATGCTGAAGAGCAAAGGATTATGAACTTGGATGAGAAAAATGCCATGAAGACTCATAGGTGGAATAACAGGTGTTTTGTGGCTTTTTAATAATTGACTAATATATGGTGTAAATGGGGCATGAACAGAAATGCTTCATTAAATAACTTGAGAAAAATTAGGCAACATATCAAAGGGAAGATGCTTTGGTCTCTTTAGTGCTTTCAAAGGGTACTTTGAGCTTCAGCAGTGTTACTGGCCTGCTTCTGTTACTCATTTTTTGTGTTGTAGAGAAAGAAACGATAAATAATTCAGGCCAAGAAAAGTACAAACACCACAGAGTTAGAATACTCACCTGTGCGGGAACTATTTGAACTACCTGTAAAACAATGGCAGACAGCGGGACAAAACATTTTGCTTTGGCAGGAGAGGCTGTCTAGAGAAGTGGTAGTTTTATCTTCTTTTAAGGTATTTTAACAGTTGTAAGCTCCAGTATTGCCATGGATTGGCCTGCAGTGAGAAGAATCAGGGGAGTTCAAACAAGCTATTTTTCTTGCTGACTTTGTTTACCTTTGTTGTTCATTTTCCCCACATGTTGAAGTGATGATGGGATAGGAAAAAAAACTTCCTAAGCTGTATGTGGAATGACTTAATGAAGGTACAACATAATTATGGTCTTCTTATTACATCTATATTACTTTAACCATTCATGGATGTAAATCAACAGAAAATTAATCTCTTTTCAGTTGGTTAGCGTACATTGCTTTGGCTCTGCAAAGTAGCTTTTACTTTAAAATCTAGAGCTCTCCATTCAGGCATCAGAGCAAAAAAAAGAAACATTGATAATTTATAATTAAATGGGAAAGAAATGTGGCCGTACAGTCATGCACCATCCACACTCTGAAAGAAGGGCATTGTTGGATCATTAGGAGCTCTCTGCAGAGGGCACTCACCTATGATGGATTACATGGATTGAAGCCTATGGGTTATTTCCATTATTGTCCAATATTCAATGAGTAGCTTGACAGCTAGCAGCAGTTTGGTGGCTTTTTTTACTTCTAGAGAACCTGATAGTGACTTCAGAAAACATTGCTACTGGGCCAAAATCTTCTTAGTTCAGTGTATAGGCTTAGAGAAAGATGCAAGAATGAGAGAGGCACAGAGTGATCCACTCCCTTCATATATCATTGAGCATCTAGCGATCTATAGCTTAAGACTTATCAAGCCAGAGACTATATCAATGTATCATGTGTGTAATATGAATGACAAACCTACAGATTTGTCAAATAATTTCTGAACTTGTGTTTTTGCCCAGCTGGGAGCAATAATTTCCCACAGTTAGCTCAAGTTACTCACAGAAGAAAGTACTTCCCTTCGAAGTTGCCGTTTATTTTCACTCAAGAAATACAAGTCATTCCATATTAATCAGTTTCATGCCACTTGTCATTTCATAAGCATCTAGCATGTAGTCCTTCAATCATCATTCTTTCATGTTGAGTGTTGCAGATTGATTAAATGTCTCCACATAGGAAGCTGTCCTACGTCTTCAATAACTTCTATTTGGCCTTTTCTATGTCTTGCCTTCTAGCTCATCTGGCAAGAGGTAGGAAGACCAGATCTAAATAATTTATTTTAGTTGAGAGAACATTATGAGTTTACACAGTAGCACAAGATATTATGCTTTCTTTGTGTTCTGTTCCTAATAATCACTGATATCTTATCTTTTTGTCTGAATTGAAGTGACATGGTCTTGAAATTCCCAACAGAACTATTATTCCTGTCTGATTATACTGATTTAGAGTTCATAAGGGATCATAAGGCTCACTTCACTGCTTTTTATTTATCAGCTTTGACTTTATTTGCCATTTTATTTCTTAATTCTTCGGTATCTTAAGGAAAACAAGAAAAGCTGGATGTGACTATTCATAAAATACCTGCAGCTATGTACCACAGCAGATAAGGCTATTGCTGCTTTAATTGGAGCCATGACTAAAACCTCTGTTTTCTTACTGACATTGTAGGTATACATATGACTTAATGAATGTGTTGAGGAAAATGGTTCAGCCTCAAAAGGGAGGTTGCAGAGACTCCTCTGAGAATCTCTGAACCTGTAGGGTAAGGTGCTGTCCTTGGAAATGGAAAGTCTGCACAAATTCTGACTCCAGTAAGATGAGAGGAATGGATGTGGAATGTCCTTATGCTGAGAGATTGAATAAGTGACTTCTCTATAATCCTGAACTATGTTCTGCATGCCCCTTTTTATTACCTAGTGCCTCACATGCAACTAGGCCGAAAAATCAAAATGTCATGTTGGAAATGCTGGTGTAAATGTTTTTCTTGCAGCTATTTTCTGAATTTGGATGAACTTTTTTATCTTAACCCTCTCATCTTTTATTGTTTTGCTACACACATACACACCCACCCTTTCCTCCCCATTAAGAAATGCAACTCCAACTTCAGCCTCTCTAGCCCATTGCATTCCAAAGGAGAAAGTTGGGGGTTTTTTTGTGTGTATGGAGTTATTCTGTTTTCTGTTTTCAATTTCTAAGTCACTGCACTTAGGAAGGTATAAAATGTGTGCGTGAGATGGGTTTGTGGTACCTCTATATTCTTGACTGTAATCAAAGTTAACTATAAAACAGGTTTCCTGTACTTGTGTGGCCCTGAGAAAGGGATTATTTGAAGACTGGAAAAAAGCCAGAATCGGCTTCATGCTCAGATTACCTAGCCCTTGAGTTTTCACTGGCTGAATGTGAGTACTAAGGAGAAGGATTTGCACCCTGAGAATGTGCCTCAGAAGTTGGGAAAAGAGACTATGCCAAGTGGGGAGAGCTTAGATGTACAAATCTTGCTGATTGCTGACTTCTCCATTCAGTGGCCAAGAACTTCTTAAAGTAAAACTCTAGTGAATTTTTGGAAAGAAAAAAAAACTGTTAAATGAAAAGAGGAAGGTTTAGGGGATTTTTTTTTTTTTTTTAAGTCAAAATGCTGTATTGTGGCTTCTTATGCTTGGAAAAAAGTTATGTGCATCTATTTTGAATGTTTCTATATGTCCATCTTGCCTTTCCCATTACAGGGTGGGGAGGAAGGTGAATAACAGAAGGCTTTCTTGAGAGCAGGCAAGATTATGTGTAATGAGAGGTAGAAGCCTAAATAGAGTTAAGTGGAGCAGCTTCACCAGTCCTCTGACTGTTGACAAAACTGGTTTTTTTATGCCCCAAACTCACATCTATCAGAAGGATAGCAAGTCCCGTGAGAGATGTTTCCTGGTGCTTGCAGTTGTTTAAAAGCAAACAAACTAGCCAAATTCTTCAAAGAACACTCACACATTAAAAGTTTGAGGCAGAACTTTGGAATTCGGCAGGAAGAATCATGACTTTCCATGTCTTCATGAAAAACAGTATTTAAAATTTCTGAAAAAGTACTCCTACCTTTGTGTACTGGGGCCAAACAGAGCTTGCTGGTAAAATTGCACAAGTTTTTTTCCCCATGATGGCATGCTTTTGTTACCAACACTTATGTAAAATGTAAGGGCTCCTTTAAGGTATTGTTGCAGTCTGTTTAACAGGTAATATGGTGACAACTGATTTACTTTTGTCTCCAAGTTTTTTGTAATGTGCTCTTAGGTGCATGGTTCAACATGCAGAACCAACAAAAACCCAGTCTTAGACAAAATGCCCATTATGCACAGGCCATCTAAATGTAATAAACAACATAGTTTACTTGTGCAATCTTTGAAGGTAGCAATTTCCACAATGGTGCATATTATTACAAACTATATTATTACCAGTGGATCTTGATTTTGGAGAGGAAAGCCGTACTGTACAATTTCTACCCTAATAATTTCTTCTCTCATTATTTCTGTAGAGTTGTTGATTTTGTTTGCCTTTCATATGTGAGTACACGAGGCTGGCTACAGAACTTTCAGTGTGCCAGCCCAGCTTGAGTAGATGTTAATTAGTATCATATTCAAGAATTAAAGCATGCAGTAGTAGAATAATGTATTCTTAAGTTTGCTCATCAAAAAAATTAATAAGATTACTTACAATGGTTAAAATAAGATAGAAAAAAAGATTTATTTTTTTACTATTATAAAAGCATAATTTATTTCAGATTTTAAAGATGTGTTGAGGTGGGAATTGGCCCAGTTGCCTGAATTAGGGCAGTGTATAAGAATTTCATTTATCTTGTTCTATTTGATATCCCTGTCTTCAGTTTAACCATTCAATATCAAAATTCCAGAATTTAAATAGAGTAAGATTAACAGAATTCAGGAGCACAACAAGCAGCAATCGCAAACCAAGGATCCAACTCAATCAGGATTCTTAAGCAGTGACTGGAGAAGGACTTCTCGAGAGGGAGAAGAGCTTAATAAACATCCATGACATTTCCCCTGATACAGTCTCAATATCAGATTCCTTCCAGCAGTGGTGGTGAGCCTGGTGGTTGTCTGATTTGTAGGTGGTCCACCATTATGTTGTCCATTTATTCTCAGGAAACATTTTTACAAATTTGAGTGCAAGAGCTTCTGCCTCTCAGATGAGTGGCACTGTGGATTAGTCGTGCTGTAGATCTAGAGACATTTGAGCAACCTTTATTGATTGTCCAGTTGGACTATGATTGGACGGGTCTATTTCTTGTGAGAACAGAAAGACAGTTGGTGACTTCCTAGTCAGATTTGTCCTCCCACTGTAAGCAGTCACACTAACCATGTAAATATTACTACATAACAGTAAATGTTTATGTCAGTTGAAATCAGATGCAAAATTCGGACTCTTTTACTGTACGCGGGGTGTTTCTATTCCAGAGTCATATTGATACTTTGAACTCTTTTTGTAACAAAACAAAGATAACATGTTTTTATCAACTCACATAAAATCATAATAGCTCATAAAAATGTATTAGCATGCAGAACTGGTGGGGGTTTCTGTTCTGATTTGTTTTTCTAGAAAGTTCTTTCAGGCTTTCATCACACTCAGAATCCATTTGGCACTGGGGTGGATGGCAGCTGCTTTGTTACCCTCATTTTATGGGTGTTTCTTAACACCTGTCCAGGTACTGTGGCAAGGATGGTGGTTCCTTTTGGCCACCTCTATCCCCCCACCCCATTCTGAGGGTGGCTTTCATGGTAAAAGTAGATGTAGTAGCCAGCACCTTCTTAAAAGGCAGTCTCAGCCTTTGCCTTCCCTTTTCCCCTCTCTCAAGAACCTGAACTTGTGCATCTGTTTCTGTGCTGACACTGGCTCTTGTCTGAAACCGCTGTGAGGTTCTGCAGGGGCCCAGGAAAGCAGAGAACTTCCATGTACGCCTCTGCAAGATCAGTTTTAAACCTAAACCACCATGAATGTAGTGTAGATGAGTGACACTGCAAGCAACATCGATAGTGGGAGGTGGAGGAGTAGGGTTGCCCTCTGAGGTGCGTGAGATGATGTGTATTTCACATCTGTGATGTAAAACCGTGGTGTAAAAACCGTTTTGGTTTCTGTTGGTTCATTGCATAGATTGAGGGAAGTGTCTTAGTGTGTCCTAAAATTAGTCCCCTTCTCTGTCATTCCAGTGGGTTGCCTTCTGGCATTTTTGGCAAGAAATATTTGGACATGCTGTAATAAGAAATGTGAAGACATTGCTGGTGGGAACATCTATATGTGTCTTAGAAAAGATTATGAATAGAAATAGAGGGTTTTGAGCAAGAAAACAGCCCCTCAAAAATAAGTTTGCTAAAAATGGTGATGGATTCTGTCATTTCCCCCCGTAGATTTGCATAGGCTGAGCGCACACAGAATCTCTCTAGATAATCATTAATGTGTAACCCTTATATTACCTTGTATCAGTTTTTCCTTTGATGGTAGTATTAAGTGCTGACAGAAAGCTATTAACATCAGTGAAATGGGATACCTGAGGAAGAACTTTGTAGAATGCCTTGCAAGTCTGAAGGGGAAGGTTTTCTGTTCATCTCTGCCCCCTGTGCATTTGTAAGATCTTGCGTCAATAATAGGTGTGTGACCTGTTTGCCTGCCTTCCTTCTTTCCTCCACCTCTGTGCATCCATGATTTAACCCATGGTTTGGATTAATGGTGACAGTAAAACCACTCTCACCTCTTACATGCTTAAATTTCTGTAATTGTTGTTAAGTACAGCTGTAAGTGCTTGGAAGCCAAAGCCATGCCAGCTATTCCTGTCATCTGCAGGTACTTTAGCGTACCTGCCGGTACAAGGACGTGTACAGCTCACTGCATTTATAGAGCATGATACAGTTTTGAATTCTGCCTCACAATGATACTGTCCCAATAGCACATGACACATTTTTCTCTGTCATTCAAAAGACATGCAGGAGAGCTGGTGATAAAAATTTGTGTTAGTGCTGGCAGGTTATAATGTGACTCCAAAATAAGGCATATAGGAGAATTCCAGGGCAGGCAGGAATGCTGTCTGGGTGCATTTTTTTAGCTTTCAAGTTTTATAGCTAGGTAGAGCTAGTGAGGTGTAAATCTCTGTTAGTTCTTTCATTTTTTTTTTCTTTTCCCTCTTTTTATTCTTATTGTTTGTTTGTTTGTTTATTTATTTTTGTTTCACTGAATTCTATTGAAATGCTCTGGTTTTGTTGCAGGTGTTTGAATCTTTTGAGTTTGATTATAAATATGTCACTGTAACTTTTGTCCATCAGAAAATTTCTACATTTAGATTGTTTAGGCAGTAAACTGAGTATGTGAGCATGACTACTATAGCATCAACAGATATAAGAATAATGGAAACACCTTCACAATCTCATTTTACTAGACCAGTTCAGACTTAAAATAATCCAAGTACTTAGAAAATTAATATATTCTCATCACACATTGCATGGAAAAGACATGCATTACACAAGCATGTAAAACAAAATTCTGGAGTCTCTTAAAATAATATTTTGGTTTTTTCAGGCATTCTTTCTGTAATCTCTAGTTTTATTCCTTCTCATCATTGACAGCATGTGGATGTGCATGCAGAATGCAGTATTGCCAAATTGCAAAGCCTTGTGGAGTTGAGAGTAATTCTTTCTTGGGAAGTACCAATTTTGAAGAAGACATTCAATTTTCTTCTCAACCTGCTGGCTCCTGACAATGAAGCAGATAAAATATTTCTTTCCAACAGTAATCTCAACACTGCGATCTCAAGGGCATTACTGATACATGTGGATAATGAAGTCATTGTGATCAAGTCTTTGCTGGAGACATTTCTATAGCTGACTCATTTATGCTGACTGATTTTTTTTTTTTTTTATTTAAAATTTGAATGTCTTCTCATTACAGGCACCTCTTTTTCTTACATTTATTCATTTTTCCTCTAGGATTGTGCTGCATAAGTGTCTTTAACACAATGCAATCTTTTTGACAAAATGTGTCATAATCTTCTAATTGATTCCCATAGTAACATAGCCTACTATCATTCAAAAAATAGGCACGTGTCCTGATCATAAATTGTGTAGAGAGATGACATATTCCAATTTTTAGAGATACTTTTTTTTTTTTACATGTAAGCTGGGCATGTTCTTAACCTTGTTTACAGTTTCTGCTGACAATGCTAAAGCTGCACACTGTTCCTTTATTTTAAAGGAAGATAATAAAATGAATGTAGTGGTGTTTCACATCAAGGTGAATAAAATGCCACGGTGATGCATAGGATATAACATCACTATGCAGAAGTTAGCAGTTTTCACTGTTGAAATAATTCCTATTTCAGCATTTTAGGTGGTCAGTAACTGCCACGTCACCTGAATTAAATACATTTTATCTGCATGAGCTTGCAGACTTTGTTGTACCTACGACACAAACTTTATATATTAGGTGCTCAAAGCTAAAATAGTAGCTTGAAGTGAGCTTGTGACATACCATTCCTGTTTGCAGACCCCAAATTAGAGACATTATGGTGAAATATGTCAGTACCCTACCTAAGCCAGTATCGTGATCTCATTGTTTAATTTGCCATTTGTTTGTTGCTGTTTTTTCTCCAGTGACTGATTCTCTAGGTAGTTACCTGAATTTCACTGTTATAGATATTTATTTTTAATGTTTATTTAAAATTGGTTCATCCAGTTTTTCCATTTCAAGTAATAAAAGACAATGAAAATGGGCTTGCAAACTCTCTGAAGAGAGTTGGATAAATCACTTGATACCACCTGGTCACTAAGCCATTACTTAGAATGAGTTCTTTTGTTCCAGACAACTAACTCTCTTAATTAAAATGTAACATTTTGTAGGTGTTGTGTCTCAACCTCTGGACTAGCAGTTAGTGCCAGATACTGTGCAGTTGTGATAAATTCTATTTTAAAGTCACAGAAATAATTTTCTGAAGTCACAGAAATAAAGTCTGCATAAGTGGAATTAAAAAAGAAAAAATTGGTTTGAGAAAAACCTTTGTAGCAGAATGGTAGATCATGAGCTGTTCAAGTTTCTCCATGCAGCCATCATCACTTACGGTCACAGGACAGCAGCTGAGATAAATTGGAATTAGTTTTTGATTGTGTTGGAGTTTTGTTTGATTTTGTCTTTGGGGTTGTTTTTTTGTTGTTGTTTTTGTTTGGATTTTATTTTTTAATAAAGGCAGGCTTGTAGATATATGGAACACTTAACTGTAAAAGCCTACTGATTTTTCCATGAAGAAGTCATTCTATGGTGTAATATGTCAAAGTTAGTTATTTTTATGAAAAAGTCTTTGCTGCCTTCTCATCAGTACAGTGCCTTCTCCAAGCTACCTATAGAAGACAAAGATGAGAGCAATAGAAACCTTCCTATCAGAAAAAAAATGTAACAATGTACAATTGTTAACGATGTAGAAAAAGAAAACACCTGTTAAAATGAGTTAAACTTGATAACCAGAGAGACATTTTTGTCCACTGGGGGAAAAAAAAAAAAAGATGAAACAAATTTATTGAGAAAATGGTAAACAAGTTTATGAACAAATAGAAAGCGATGGCTTGGGGAATTATTAATTAAATGGCCAAGGCTTTTGAGAGCTCCAAAGGACTTGCAGCTGATTGGGTTTTTATTGTGTTAATTTCTCAGCAGCATTTGGTCTTGCAGTAGTGGACGTGATTGTAAAACTTCTCTGAGAGGAGTTATTTTGAATGTTGCAGTTGGTTTAAGCAAGTGTGCCTTCCTGCAGCCTCTGCAATGTGCTCTGCCCCGCAGTCAAGCTCATCCTCCTTTATTCTGACGGTTTTCAGATGCATTGTGTCTTTTGGACAGGAGTAATCTGTGTAGCTGATGTAGCTGATGTCTGGCTGAGAGTAAGCTTGCACTTGTTCTTCTCCTTTGTTGCAAGAATAAGGTGGGCAGCTCAGGTGAGAAAAACAAGTACCACTATGCGGTATGCAAGCAAGAATCCCATGAGCTAAGTCCCTAATGGCAACATTTCTCACTTAAGGCTGGGTGTGTGTCTGCACCTATGAATTGGGTGGTTAATATTGTCCTGATGTAATTTTGTTTATTGGACTTCCCATGTGAAGTCTGATTAGTGGTTGAAAAGTCTTGGAGCAATATAGACCTAGAGGTGTGTTTTTAATAATGCTGAAAAAGAAAATATGCAACATTCTTGTTGGTTTTTTGGTTTTAGGGTTTTTTTTTTGGTCTTTTTGCATTTCCTTGTTTTCAGAAGCCAAGGAGAATGCTCAGCACCCATTACTGAACTGTCCTCAATGTGTTGCACAATCTATTTGATGAACAGGCTTTTGGGTTTTTTATTTGTCTTCCACGTGTTATTCAGCAAAACCACTAAGGACCAAACTACTCACTAGAAATGGAGCGTATAGGGTGACAGACTCAGCTGTGAGTGTCGTCTGTCATCCACAGAAGGAGAAAACTTGAGATCTTGTTGGAAATTTAAAAATAAACGGCAAAGGTTTTCTGTGACTTTAAGGTTCATGATACCTCTGCTGCTCATCAGGTCTGTGCTTTCAGCTTGGAATCCCTCAGTCCTCTGCGCTAACCTGGTTTTTAACTGAGCAGAAGAATTTCTCATCAGGCTGTTTCTGCTATTTTCTGTAATGCTTCCCCCTTAGTTGGCAAAGTCCCCTGTTTGTGTTAATACACCTTGTATTGGTGCTGAGGGGTGGCAGGTCTTGTCAGGCTGCTATCAGCATAGAAGACAGCCAGATGTCCTTGCAGACAGACCAAGTCCAAATTAAACTTACTTGTCTTAAATTCTGATTTTTTTTTTCCTGTCAGTACTTCCTAACAATTTTGGAGAGTTGAATGAAATATTTCTAGTCCGTATTAAAGATGTGCCACATGCAGAATGATTTTTGCAAAAATAATAAAAAAAACAGTGTTTGGGCTCAAAGCCTCCATGGTTTGTTTTTATTTTCAAACTGTTCGTAACTCATTTTGTCACCACCTTCCTGACCGCATAATTTCTTTCAGTTATACTTCTTTGGAGCTGTAGGTATGAGAAACATCTTCTATTTTCCCCCCCAACTTACGATTAAGAGAATGCAGAGTTTCCTTCTGTTATTGTTCTTCGGTTACTATTCTCATTGTTATGTTTGTGGCTTAATACTCTATTTGAATTTAAGTTTTCAGTCACTACTTGTTAATTCTTTTTTTCCACAGGATTAACCAGGTTTTAAGACCAAGAATTTTGTTTCCCTGCTAGTACTTGACTGCCATAACTTTTTCTTCTAAATGTCATTCATGTTCTCCAAATTTTAACCAAGTATTTCTACTCCTTCTGGTTTTCAATACTTTTTAAAACACATGAATCTCTAGAGCAGTATGTAATCTTCCAGTACACAAAGAGTACTGAAGCAGTGTAGCTCTTGCCCCTGTATGCCTTGAGTGTCTCAGACTGCCTGGGTGCCTCAGGCCTAGGGCCCCATGTCCCACAGGGCTTCTTATGGCAAAGACTGTGCTCTAACTATGCATAGCCAGTGTGGGTTAGGCACTGAACCTCAGCTGAATTCAGCTAGAAAACCAGAGGGCTTGTAAGAAATATGCAGACATACTTAATCAGCTTTGCAAGCAATTTCCCTAGAAGAGGAAGTGAGTTTGATATAAGTGGGAGCTGAGTCAGACTTGAATCATTTGTGGAGGCATCTTTGCTATATTCCCTAGAACATCCAGTATTAGCCATTTACATGGCTTTATATTTTTGTTTCTTTGAATTATGACAAATTTTAAAGGATCTTTGTATTCTTTCGGTTGACCTACTTTCTTGATAGTTTTTGGTGTAATTAAAACATCAATTTTAATTTCTGGGGAGGTGAGGCTGATGTTGAGCTTCTTTTAATAAATGAATGCTTTGTTATACTTGTAAAAATTAAGCATTTTATGATTACCCCTGTTATGTGTATTGGGTTAAACAGTTAATACTCATCAGCCTGCCAAGTGTATGGCTTGGTGTGAAGGATTTCACAGAGCAAGCTGAACATGCTGTCACCAGAGGGAAGGCACACTGTGTGCGTGAGTGGAGGGCACTTGCAGGCTATTACTGCACAGCATTAATGTGTGCAGGTCCTGTACAAGGCACGAGTGGAATGAAAGCGGATGAAGGCATGAACCTGCTCTGGGTGTTCAGGCTCTATGGTGACCAGCCCTCTCTTCCCCAGCTCTTCAAACCCTTCTCCTGTGTAGCAAGAGTCTCGTGACTGGTACATGTTATGCTCAGCAAAACATGACACTTGTAAATAAGTAAGATTTTATCAGGTGTGTGTCCAGTATTAGCTTTTCCTCCAAAATGGAACAGTGTGTAAAATTCTGGTTTAGTTTTATTTTTATTTTTTGCTTCGAACTGATCATTAACAGTATATTATTTCCAGTAAGATACTAATGAAACTACCTTCCTTTATTTTAAACTTTGGAAGTATTTAACCTTGGAAGGCAATGTAGTATAGTATGCAAATGTTACTTGAGAATATTAGAAGTTTTATGCATATTAGTTACTATACTAATAATACTAATGACCTTTTCTGGTTGTTTTTTTCTGTTTGTGAATGCGTAATTATTTGCACATAATGTTTAATATTAAAAATACGACACAACCATTTAACTGTAGGAAGACTGGTAGCAGAGGTTGATGCTGCATGCTTATTCTAGTCATTGGTGCCTAGATATCACACTACATTTAATATACAATGTCATATACATACTGATGTGAGCATAATGTACCGCTAGTAGCTCAGCAGAATGGGAACTCAGCACTGATGAAACGTCAGTCTTAATTTTTTATTACCTTAGCTGTGGGCATTTTATGTCAAAACCAGAGCTGACCAAATACTGCAAAATGCTATGCATGAAAACACTTTCATTTATTTAATGTCTTGCAGATGTACAAGTGGTCTTCTAATATAGTCTTTCTGAGATGTTAGTGGCCATGAAAACTGGAAGGGATTTCATCAGATTTAACACCTTTAAGCACTGGCTAAAAATATAGTCAGAAAATGAGTCAGTAATTAAATTAGTTACACTGGAAAAGGAATTTTAAATTTTGTGCTTAGCAAAGGAAGAAATGAAACTCACCATTCAGGGTCTTTGATCAAACTGTTTACTGTATCTTAAATACCTATTAAAATCGTGATTCTACTGATGAGTTAAACTGTCCATTGGTGGAAATATTTTTTCATTCCTTATTGGTTAGAACTTTGTGGCTCTTCACAGAGAGCTCATGGCTGAGAAAATGGGAACGGAGCTCAAGGAAAATTGATTGCTAGGAATACTGTGTGCCTTAGCCGTATCTCCTCATAATAATTGAGGAATGTGGGTTCTTTTTGGCAGAAATAAAGGGCACAGTTCTCCAGCTGGGTTGCAGTGATCAAGGCAGTGAGAGGGTGGAGGGAGGTCACCGTGCTGCCTCATCTGGCTTTGAGTCTGGATGACTAGAAGCCAAAAAATGCATCTGAGTAGGGGCCACCTGCATGTGGAGTGCGTTGGCAGGGCCAGGCTGGAGGGAGGCTGCTGTGGTGGGTACCTGGTGAGCCTCAGCTTCCTGCAATTCTACCTCTAATCCAGGCTCTGAACATCTAAACCATCACCTGGCTTGGCTGAAGCTGAGTTTTTATGTTGTTTATAAGCCAGAACAAACTTCTGAGAGGGTGATTTTCTTTAGGGTACCTTTTCACACATCTCCTTCTATTTTTCATGCCTTTTATAAGAGGTTTTTCGTTTTTGGCAGCCTGTCTTCTCAGGGCACTCTGAAACTGGATTATTTACTACAGGTGGACCCAGATTGCTGGGGTAAAAAGCCAGCAACATATCCTTCATTGAAGGATGTAAATTGTGTTTTAAAACTCACTGCAAGAAAAGTATTGTTGATATGTGTGATATTTGCTATGGGAATGGCAACCAAAACATTAATAATGGCTTTGTTCTGTCTTTTTAGCTATCAATGGCAATTTTTAAGCTGTAAAAGTTTCAGGTTGTTGTACATAGAAAAGGAAATTGTGATTTCAAATTATAATTGTGGATGAGGTTATAGAATAATGAATGGGAATAATTAATAGAAAGTTAATTGGGTAACATCAGAAAAGTTTATCCTGGTATATTGGGATTGCATGCTTCAGTTGATACTTAGTGTACTTTTGGGATTTCTCGTTGCACCTCACCTCTGGTTCTGATAGTATATTGTATTATGAAGAATATTAATAATGCTGCAGAACAATTACTTGTTCATTTGCTAACTGATTAAAATTCATGCATAATTTATTGGAACTGGGAGAGACTTTATAAATAAGTCTCCTTGGCCTCAAGAGCTTAAAAACAAAATGCGTATGCTAATATAAGAATGTGCTTTACTTCTTAACATAAAAACTTAATAGGCGATGGTATATTAGTCTCATTAATGTGAGGTTTTATTTGTGATAATCATGCTCTTAATCAAAGTGTATACTTCTAAACATAGCCATATGTTTTAGAAGTTTATAACTTGGAGTTGGCAGTGCATCATGCTCATCAATGATGATGTTTTCTGCTATAATATACACTGACCTTAGCATACATTAGTTTGACATTTAAAACGTTAGCGCTACAGCAAATAAACTGCCCTCATTATGCCCAGCTGCATTTCTGAGCTTTGATGCAGGTAGGGATCTAAATTAATTCATATGCACATTTATTGCCAAAACACGGTAAAATGTTAATAATTAATTGAGATATTTTCTATGGTTTTATAGATCTCGAAGCAGAAATGGAAACGCTTTGAAGCATTCACCTTTTCACTCTGGGAGGAAAAAAATCAGCTCCCATTACAGCCACTATGACATGGCTACAGACTCCTTGGTCTGCAAACTGAGTGGCTTGAGAAGCACCTAATTTAGAAAAAAGTCTGCAAGATATGTACCAAAATCTGGGGAACTTGGTTGCTTATAGAGCTGGTGAATATACTGTTTGGAGCAAGCTGTGATACCTGGGAGGGAAGCTTTGCTGCTGGAAATAGAGAAGTAGGCAGAATCAGGGAGTCATTAGCTGAACTTCACCATGCAGGGAAGATGGGATGTCAAAGGAGGTCCACCACTTCCCACCACGTGTTCTGTCATTGACACTGGTGGGATCATCCCTAGGAGGCAGAATACGTGCAATGCATCTGTGTCTTAACTTGGTTGTGTGGAATGTGGGGGAAGTGGTGTAAGGGTCCCCTGCTAAGGAAATCTTATGGTCTAGGGTTAAAAATTATTTTTAATGTACTGGCCATGAGATCTCCTCTACCTGCTCAGAGTTGCTGATTTGTTAGTTCTGCATCGCTGCTGTGTGAAACCCCTGTGTGCACTGAATTTAGCATTGTTGCCTAATTAACTGAAACAAATTAGTTGAAATATGAGCCATCTGGAATGAAAATGAGCCCTCCATGTTTTTCAGTGAATTCATTTTATTAGAAAAATACTTGTTGCTTGTGATGTGTTTCTTAAAATAAATCATGCTGAGGCAATATTTCTATGTTAACATTTCTCAGGGTAGGGAGGACCACCCCTTCCTGTTTGGTCTGTCATTATCTTTTTCACTTTGCAGCTTCATTGAAATATTTAGGCAGGCAGAAGCTGATGAGAAGAGGAGATGACAAAAGGCAGCACACATCCTATTTGTCAAGTTTCAAAATCAGTAGTAACTTACTGAAGAATAAAATATTATATGTTGTTGCTGTATGTCTTTATTTTGTCATTCTCCTGGCGGCTTTGCTCAGTTCTGAGTATTCTGCATGCCTGTAATAGGTATCTGTATCCTTTTCCCTAACTGCATCTGGTGGGTTTCAGATTAATTGCAGTGATACTAATTTTTAAGAATATTCTGTGCAGGAGTAGTGTATCATCTCTCGCAGCTCTTTCTATACAGAAAGTACAAATGTGGCTTCAGTCACTAAAAGAAAATCTCAAGGTATTGGTATAGTAAATTATATAAATGAGCATAGTTTTTTTCAGAAAAAAATCTCAAGCAGCAGCAATATATAAATCAGACAGGATTTTGTGGTCTCTACTGAGATTTTTAAAAGGAAAAAATAGCATTGAGCAGATGCCAGTAGTGCACCACTCACTCCCATCAGCTGAAATTCTCTTCAGCTCTTCTTCATTGATGTTGGTTTGATGTTTGTTGGTTTCTGAGGTTTGGAATCTTTGTTGATCAAACTCTGACAACTTTCTGTGTAGAGAGCCCTCCTCTTAGTGGATTTTCCAGCTTTTGTTTTACCGCTGGCTTATTTTTTGTCTCCCCTGCAGAGCCACCTCGGCCAATAGCACCCCCGCAGCTGCTAGGTGTTGGGCCTACCTACTTGCTCATCCAGCTGAATGCCAACTCGATCATTGGGGACGGCCCCATTATCCTGAAAGAAGTGGAGTACCGGATGACGTCTGGGACTTGGACAGAGACCCATGCAGTCAACGCACCAACGTACAAGCTCTGGCACCTGGACCCTGACACGGAATATGAGATTCGAGTACTTCTCACCAGACCGGGTGAAGGTGGGACAGGGCAGCCAGGACCACCACTCATCACCAGGACCAAGTGTGCTGGTGAGTATTGCTCTGGAAAAATTACCAAAAAACCCAAAATTGTTTACTTTATGGTTTGATTGATTGGCAGGCCTGTTGGCTCCAATTAGCTTCTATCAGGACTTAAGGATTCCCTTCACACCCACAGGATCCCAAAGTTTCTGGATCAGTAAGGTTTTGCTGTGTCCTCTTCTTTGCCTGGCTGTTGTCTAGGTTGCTAACTCTTGGAGGGTAGGTTAGGAGGCAGGAAGTTAGAAATCTAAGAAAACATTTTACTCCTCTTCATGCAAGGAAGGGAACTTGATTCCTGGAAAGTACTGACCTCCTTGTTTCTTCACCTTCATATTTTCAAATGCATTCTAAATAAACTTGCACATAAAGGAGATTGCATGGGAAAAAAGGATATGTTTAAGAAATAGAGCTGTGCAAAAAAAAAAAAAAAAGTGGTGTACTTCTGCATAATTTGTCTTTTCCCAAGCGGTTGCTTATGGCCTGACAGAATCTCAGAGAACTAAAATACAAATGCTAAAATCTCTAGCTATGACTGCTCCCAAGGGAAGTGGTCACAGCACCAAGCCTGCCAGAGTTCAAGAAGCGTTTGAAAAGTGCTCTCAGGCACATGGTGTGACTCTTGGGGCTCTCCTGTGCAGGACTGGGAGTAGGACTTAATGATTCTTGTGGGTCCCTTACAACTCAGAATATTCTATGATTCTCTAAATTCTAAAATACAATTGAAAATATTAATGGAGTGTTTTCTCCATTTTTGACTACTGTCACCAAAATCATGTGCTTCTGAGCCCTGTAGTCTGCTTCCTATTTCTTAGAGTGCCCTTGTGTGGCCATCACCAAGAAGATTAAGCACTGCCAGCTTGTGTTATATGCTGTTCCTTCTAAGGATACTTAAAGTTATTTTAATCTCAGCTTTCACAAGAAGAAAGATAATACCTATGTCTCATAGTTGCAGAGGATAAAAATTATAGATTTGAATCTCAGACTGTGAGGAAAATAAGTATAAATTAAATTGTGGGTTTTTCCCTCCTAGTCTCAGGACTTCTAGGGCCTGATGTTATTTTAAAGTTGGCACAGTATTAGATTTAGCAAAGTGTGCTGATAACCATCTATTCAAAATCACATAAAAATAATCAGAAGCACAAGCTGGAGTGTCAGGTCTCCATGTGTTTTATATATATATATGCACATATGAGAATCAGAAATATGAATAGTTTTTTCACAAGTTGGTGACATCTCTGATGGATGACCACTCATTTTGTTTATTTAAGGAAGAGTGTCAGGGTCTGAATCAGAAGCCAGGAGTTCTAGCAGGCTAGGTCAGTGGGTATGAAATCCAGAAAATTAGAGAATCTTTTTTGAAATTGGTCATGGTATGGTCAGAAGCTGAGGCATGAAGCTGGAGTAAGACTAAACTGACAGCGTCTTCTGGAGTTTGTGATCGTTTTTGTAATTTAGTCTGTCTTTCCAGTGAAGTAAAAAGATCTATGTGTCTGTTTCAGTTAAGGTGCCAGTCTTTGAGATCTAAGTAAGGTTAAAGTATTGGTTTATTGCACGGAATTGGTTTAGACATTCTTCTGAAAAAGTAGGAATTGGAAAACAGCTTCTGTTTTTAAAGAGGCTGAGCTAAGATTAACAAATCCAAATGTTCAGGTTGTTTTCCTAGCACTTGAAAGAATGTAACTTAATTTACCCATGTTGTGACACAGTAAAGATTTTTAATGGGAAAAGAAAAGAAAGGAAGTAATGATTTATGTGACGTATTTTTAGAAGCCAGTTAGGGGAAGCAATGTAATTGTGGGTGTGTTTTTATTTTAAAATTTTTTTGAGCATAATGCTCACATGTAAGGCTCCAAAATCCAGTCTTGAGAAAAAATTTCAACTCAATTTAATCCACTATGAAATTAAGCAGATAAAAAAAATATTTGAGCAGAAAGTTCTGAACTTCTGTGACAGCATTATTTTAATAATTATAAAATTTCAAGCTGTTTTGCAGCAAGACTGATTCTCCTATTCCATGAAAATGAAGGCAAATAATTTTTGCTATTAGCTAGTTTCAGTTAGAAGAGGGTGTGTCAGCGAGGGTTTGTGAAGACTGATATACTGTGCCCAGCACCACGGATGAGTCAGGACAGAACCAGCTTGAAGAGTAGGTTGCCCTGCTGCCTTCTCACCTGTCTGGAAAATGAGACAGACCTTCCTTTTCAGCTGTGTTCTCCCAAGGCTTCTGATAGATAACTGCAAGTCCAAGTCAATATGATTTTTTTGGTTGTATATACATGTATTTTGCTTGTAAAAGGCAAATTATAAACATAAAAATTAGTCTCTTCCAAAGAGAAGATTTATAAGAAAACGTAAAGGTAATAATGGAATATCTCACCCTGCAGTCTCTGCTGCTGCCAGTATTTGTACCGGTGACTGGCAGGTGATTTACTGTGCTATATTAGATGACATCTCTGCAGCAATATCTTCTTTCTGGTGTTTCTTCAATTATTCCTAATTCTCGTTTCTGACAAGATCACTTTTTTTTCAGAAGGATACTCTCTTTTCTGTCAATGTTCTTTGTCAATTTTGTCTTTCCATAGGTTTTATACATATTAGTTCAAATTCTGAAACAAGTTATAATTGATTATCTGATCAGTATCAGATGGAATGGCAGGAAATAAATGAATTTCTAACATGAAGTTTGACCGCTCTCTATACAGATTAAAAATTGTGCATTAGAGAATGTTGATCTGATGAGATTGCAAGGATTAAAGTTTACATTCCGAGTAGCAGCAACAGCAAACTCCCTGAAAAATAATGAGAATAAGCTAGTATTGTGCTCTCTGTTTCTTTAATGCTTAAGAAAATATCAGCATTGTTTTCAAATGAAGTTTAAAATAATTTTTCCCCATAATTCATTCAGTATTTATAATTTCATGCTATTTCTTAATAACATATTATTGATCAGTTGTCCTCTGCTTTGCTGGAGATATATTCTACTCTTTAGTGATTTGAGTGATGATCGTACTTACCTCATTGTCATGCATTCACTTTTATTATTAGGTATTTAGATCATTTTCTGTCTTCCTCATAGCAAAACTAGTGTCTGGTGACTCATTTACTAAATGTTTCCACTAATGCTAAACAAAATTGTTCTTTAATGAAGGGATAATTCTTCCACTAGTTAAGTCCTCTGACAGCCTGTTTGTCTACCCGGCATTTCCCAGGTAATCTTTCTCATGCTGAAATGAAGGCATTTTGCTAGATGTGTTGTTTTATCAGTCTCTGATTAAAGATAGTGCTGAGCAATCAAATATCTGAAACCACTGAGTGTTTTTAAACAGCTGAAGTCTGAAACATCTGAAGCAAAACACTATTTTCTGACATTATCCTCTGTAAGAGCCAGGTGTATGTTTTGTTATTTCTTCTTCTAAGCACCACTGATGATGATATGATCACGGCGTTGTGTTCCCAGCTGCTGATGCTGAAGGCTACTGCCTCCCCCTCGGTCCTCACAGGGCACCTGAGCTTTATTTCATTATGACTTCTCTTCTTGACTGATGTCATTGCTCAAATTATTCACTTCTCTGGGATTTTAACACCAAAACAAAAGGCAGAGGGTAACACTTTAAACAGAAGTAATCCTCAAGGCTGTTTTCTGTAGCTTTGGGGTGTGTTGTCCTTCTGAGTGTATCCTCTGAGTTGTGATTGCTTTTCTTTCCTTGGGGGAGTGGAGGGAGAGGGGCTGGGTGTAGAAAATACGTGATAATCTAAAATTGTCCACTTAGCCTGCCTTTTCAACTGTAAATTAGAAGTCGTTCTCTTATGTTGGCTGCTGCTTCTGAGTAACAGATCACAGCTCAGTTTTGTTATTAACTGATATTTTAGCAGCAAAGGAGGTGAATAGTTCAGCCTGTCCAGAGCTTAATATATGTACACCATGGAATTGCTCTTTCCTAGTTTACTGAAGTCCAGCACAAGGGTGTGATTTTTCAGAAAAGCATGAAGAATTGTAAAACAGTTGGAGAAAAGAGTCCTGTGTGTTTTCTTTTTTTTTGTTGTTTTGTTTTGATAATGAAATTAACAAGGGCAGGGGGGAAAGCTTTATAGATTTAGCAGAGCTGAGAAAGGAAAAATATTTATCAATGATATTATTACTATTGTTATTATTGTTATTTCATTGGTCAAAATCATTATCCGTCACAGAGACCTGCTATTGGTAATAGTCAGCCTCAAGGCACAAGAGCGGGAGATGCTGGTTCAGTGAAGCGGTGCTGGCACATGATTGCCTGCAACTGAAGGCTTGGGAGCTGGGCTGCTTTCTGCTGCCTTTTTCAACTGCAGAATGTTTGTGTACAGTTTCTATGTATATTAATTTCGAAAACAGTATACACAGAGTACAGGATACTGTTGAATTTTCCTCTAACAAACAGAAAAAGCAAAACATGGGGAAATACTGAAAAACAAAAGCAAGCTCAAAGGCTTTTGATCATTGTTTTATAACAGAGGGACCCCAGTGATGTTGCCATTGAGAAAGTGACCCTGCATGACCATCTGGAGAGCTAAGATGTTGTGGTTACATAAAAATTGTAAATGATTTTTTGAATGAGTGGAGTGAGAGGGACATTGCAGTATAGAATCTGCATGTGCTGGTTTGGGATGTGTGCAGTGCTACTGCCCGCAGTGTTTGTTGCCTTTTACACTTGCAGGGTGATGGCAGAGGGTTCAGGGTGGGGACCTGGATTTATCGGCTTTACTTTCTGCTGTACTTGAGAATTTAGGGTGTTGGTATATGAGGCAATGGTTTTATAAGATTGGGTAGAGTCAGCATCACAGGAGGCTCCTGGAATATACAGCACTGAATGGATGAGCTGTGCTCTTCATTTGTGTCCCTTGCAGTAATGCAACCGCAATTGTTTAAAACTTTGAAAGCTAATAAAAATACAGATAAATGAGTAATTTTCAACCATTTTTTTTAAAGGGGACAGAGAGAAATATTTACCTTTACAGGAAAACAGCTGCCTTCATGTTTCAAGCAGAATTTTTACCTTATTTCCCCCACAATAGATATTATTATGGACTTAGACTATAGCTTCAAGGGGGAACATAAATACATTTTGAGTGCTTAAATTACATGTTTTTATTGCTCATATTTTTGTTGTTTATGCTTTGAACACATTTTAAGAATAAACTAAAGATGAACAACTTGAAACTCAATGAATATGATACTTTTAAAAATTATTTTACATTTGTCATTCCAGAAGAGCCCTCATTACACCAATATTTATAAGTTGCTGTTGTTTTTACAAATGTGTTTGGCACTTATGACTGTTTCTGGGCTTTTGGCCAGGTAGTAATTGGAGCCATTTAAGATCTCGCTATCAGATTCCAAATGCACCAGAGCCTTGTTCCATATAGATTTACTAGCTGGGTATGATATGGGGATGTGGAGGAGGGAGATATTGAAACAATGGAAAAAGTCTGGACTAAGGAACTTCATCCTATTCCCTTTAAGACTGAATACCAGAATTGTTATTGAGAAGGCATCCTGTAGAAGAGCCATCTGATTTGGACCATCATCTGGCACCAGCAACCATGCTCTGCTTATTGTGCTGCTTGCCACTGCTGAGATACCCATACCACATATAGAATCCTAATGATGCTTATATCCATAAGAAAGGACTGTAGTGCAGCTGACTTACCTAGCAAGAGACCAGGCAGACTGCCCAGCCAAGTTCTTGTCAGATTGTGTAAATTAGTCATGGTATCCTCTTTTTCAAAGGAGAGCGATGCTCATGACTCAGTTGAATTGGCAGTAAACTGCCAGTTCAGACACTGGCCTCCCCTAAATTAGTTTTCAATTTTTTTTTTGTTTGCTATATTCAGCCTTGCTTAGTATCATTTATATGGTACTTGCAGCTGCAAGTTCCCTCTGCACTAGCTGGAAACTTTCTTCCTGCAACATTGCGGGTGCCACGTTATACAATGAGGCATGGTTTTCCTGAATTCTCTCATGCTTCATTTTTCAGAAGAGTTTTGTTTGTGGCTAGTTTTTTATAGCATAGTGTCATATTCAGCAGTAAATCACACTGATGCTCTTCACTTAGAATTAAGATAGCAGACCTAGGCAGGTGGGCTCCTCTAGCATAGCCACCCACATTTCAAAGCCTCTGTTGTATGCAGTGGCCTCTTCCACCTTCTTTCTGAAATCTCTACCAGTGGGCAGGGGGGACAAGTCACCTACAGCAAGACATGGTTGTGGTCATTGGCACTTGAGACACTGGTCAGTCAAGGTTTTGGTGCAAAGACTTTAGTTAGAGTTACTGGCTCTCTTTCTGGTGAAGGACACTAGGTCAGGATATGCCTTCACTATGTGGTAGAGGCAGGGGGAGAAAAAGGAGCAGCTGCCAACACCACACAGATCTCCCCTGTCTCTCAAGCAATTTCTCCATCTCTTGTCTCACCTTGGTTTGTTTGGTGGCTTTTCCCAGAGCAGAGCATGCCACAGCACACTGAGACCATCATGATTTATCTAAAGTGCATGTAACTAGTCAATAGATCACACCTCCGAGAGAAGCACTGTCTGTGGCAAGAAAATATATTGCAGTACATTAATCCAGGGTGCCCATTCCAGCAGTGAAAAAATGGATGTAGGCAATAATTCATATTGCAGCACTTGGAAGTGCTGTGAGTGCACCCAGGCCAGATAACTCACAACCTGATTAGAGCTTCTCTAAAGCTGGGGGACTGATGTTCACAGATTTTTGGTCTGTGTCTGCTTCTTAAAAACATGGCTGCAGATTGAGATAATCTTTCAGAAGACTGGAACTCTTTTTTTGAACTGAGACTTCTATTTTTAATTTCAGCTGAAGTAAATAATTTTTTTTAGCATGATTGATTAGTGGGTTTGATGCTCTAGTTTGGTTTCGTAATTAAGGTCTCTCAACTGTTCCTGAATGCAATATTAATTTTATAGTGTTTGAGAATTGGTAAGTACGTAAATAAAGCAAACTTTTATAGGACTGGCTTTATTGTATTTTCATTTATCGGTCTATTAAAAATTAATCAGGGAAAATTTTAATAAGGTTTTTTAAGTTGCTCTGATCATTGCAGCACTAAAATGTTTTGGAAGCATACTAATTTTTCAGTTATTTTGGCACTTTTGGCAGAGTAGTGTGGATTAGATATGGAGGGCTGTGAGTAGTAGGAGTGGAAGGGTGGAAGAGGAAAGCAATACCAGCAGCATGTGCTGGGGTAGGGGATGTTGATGAGATTTACAAATATATTTAATATTTTTTCTCTCTCCCCTGTATGTCTCTCTCCCAAAGCTGTTACCAAGAGATATCATGTCATTCTTCCCAAAAGCCCTAGTTCTTACAGGCATCATTTTTTGGACTTTCTTCTGCTAGATAAATATTGATTTTTCATTTAATTCTTGCTTGCTTTTTAATTATTTTAACTTTGTTTCATTTTAATAATAAGCAGAATAATTCTTTTCACCTAATTTGAACCTAGACTGTATGAAGCAGAACTGAGTGAATTTCACTCTCTTCACTTTATTTCTCAGTAAATCCTCCTGCTGGTGCTGAGAGGGGGAATGGACCATGTGATGCTTTTGTATGGAATGATAATGAAATAGCCTCCATTTTAACTATGAGTTGAGGACCATATTAAGCAGCAACTGATGTCAAGTTGCACCTCAGGTGAGCAGTAGGTCTAGAAACCTAAGAATGACTTGTCAAGGCTCTTAATGTTACCTTGTTTTGTTTGCTGTTTTCAAATAAAAATCTGGAGCAGCCCTGGAAAGCTCCAGATAACTTGAAAAGCAAACCTTAAAAATACTGACGTGAAGGCTCAGGATCACCCAATTAATTAAAAGCTTGTCATCCTGACTTTAATTCTGAACAGAATAATGGAGCAGCCAATACCAAGTTTGATTAATGAAGAATTAAGGAAGTAATATAATTAGAGACAGTCAACAGATTTATAGAATACTCTTGTCAGAATAACTTGATTTTTTAAAAATTGAATTACAGATTTGGTTAATAAAGCTGATATTGTTCTTCTCTAATGCATTTAATTTGATATAAGGCATTTTGATTAAGAAACCAGAATAAAATCAACTCAAATGGAGAAGAACTGGCTTATATATCTAAAACTGGTTTTATGGATTAATTGAATAAACATTTCTGTTTGGGCCCTATCAGGAACAGTTCCATGTAATTTATAAAGAAAATATAGCTATGATAAAGCTGGCAAATTACAGAATATTATGAAACTGGTAGAAAAAGAAGCCTCTTGAATAAAGACGAGTTCTAATTTACCGTGGTTTTAATTGGGTGATTCTAATCTATTCTTCAAGCATAACATTTGCAGTATAATAAAAACAAAGTAGGCCGTATGTACAGAGTAGGAAAAGAGATCTGAGACTCATGGACCATTAGGGATGACACTTAGGCACTGGAGCTAGAAGAGGTCCTGTAGTCCTTGGCTTGTAAACCAGAGCAAAATTTCTCACTTTCCTTAGTATTGCAGAATGTTTTAAAGCTTTTGAAGGTGTATTCTTGAAATTGCATACCAAATTAGTTTTCTTCTAACCCAATCTTTTATCCCCATCTCTCCAACCCCTCTCCAAATCCGTATAGCATCCTGTTCTATAGAATTAAAGGTATGGCATTGTGCAAGAGTTTGTTGTCAGGAGGATTAGGAAACCAAAATAAAAAAAAATCTGGCAGAAAGTTGAAATCTGGAAACAAAATCTTGTGGTTTATGTGTGATGTGACCAGAATTAATACTGAGTTTACAGATACAGACATGATTTAAGCAGTGATTTCTCATGGGGTTGAAATTTATTTTCCTTGTTTCACATCTCCACCTCAACTGCATAAGCCTTTTATTCATTTGTATACTAGTATTTTTAATTTCAGGTTACCTTTGAATACTATTTCATTTTATGCATTTTGTTTTTCAGGTCATTAATTTTTAAAAGCTCTTTCATTTCCCTTGGAAATGACAACATGCTAAATTATCATTCAGATAATTAAACATTTCAGATACTATAACAGTACCATAAGTACATATTTTGCAGTTTATTACCTTTATTTTAGAGAAATTGTGCTCAATGAGAGGGACTGGTGAAAGTATATTTGACAATGTACCTTCTTTTGTCTGCAAAATGAACTCTAACAATTAGGCTGAAATGCCAGAACATGAGCACCCACTGGGAATATGATGTGCTCTATTCACAGTTCACAACCTGTAAGAGCTTAGATGATTACAAATAAATAAACTGGTTGAGTTGTACCATGTTTCCTTGAAGTAAGGGCCTTTGAAGACAACGCAGAACTGCAATTCAAGAAACCTTCTCTCTGCTTATGGCTTTTGGCATCACCATTGACAAATCAATTCATTTTGGTGTCTCATTGCTATTTGGAAAGCAGGGTTGACTATGAATATTTCCCCAGCAATTTTTCTCAATTTTTTTTACCTCACATGATCTTATTTTTTTTTTTCAGAGCAAGCAGTTTTCTTACGTTGTGCTGGCTGCAATGAGATCTTGGATTTATCTGTCTGAATGCTAAATATTTTGTAATGACAATCTTATAACAATGAATATCATACGTAAGGGGTGAAATTTTCATTCATTCAGTGACAGATTTTATCACTGATGCAGATTTTGTGGTCCTTTAGAGAGACTCTCCCCATGAAAATAAAGAAGTACAACTGCTCTGCATTCTGCTCTGGGTGTGACCAAGAGTTCTTTGTATCTGTCCATGCAGAGTTGACTTTTGGTGTTAACTTGATATAATAAGGGGTGCATGGGGAGTGTGAGAAGAATGCAGCAAACATACTGTATAGAAATCAGTGGAGATCAATTTATTTCTGAGCTTTTTTTTTGGGGGGGAGGGTGGGGCTTAGCCCTTGCCTATTATCTTCTGAATAGCCATAATTAAGGTTCATGCAAGCTGAGAATGTTCTTCTTTTCTTTATGTGTCTGCCACTTCACCTCAAAGACTTCTTAGGTTGCCATTACCAAGTTTTCTTTTTCTGATGCTCAGTTTTCTGTTTGGTTTTTTTTTTTCCTTTTTTTATTTTAACGTGGCAATACATCCCCCTTCAGCCCCAGCTATTCCTTCCATTCACCTTGAAACTGAATTTAAAAGTTTAAAGCAAATATGGATGCTTCTGTCTAAACAGTGGATGAGGGAACAAATAATATGTTGTAGAAATTATTCATATTGCATAATATGCTTGTAGGTTTGCAGTTCATATGGTGATGAATATAGTATAAGAACCTCGACAGAAAAGAAACAAGTAAAAAGTTTTTTGATGTAGCTTATCTTGCCTAGCAGTAATTGGAAAAGGTGAGGGATGTGTATTTGAAAGACCAGTTAAGATGGTAGACATTTTTCATTGTCACTTTACTGATGGGCGTATTCAGAGCATATACACATAGTTTATACAATGAGAAAAAAATACTTGTAACAATCGGATTGTGTAGAAATCAATAAACCATGATGTTTATGCCTTACTGTAAATTATTTAGTCCTGAATTTACTAGTTGTCATGTGCATTAAATTAAGGCAGTTCACAAATTTAGGTTTTTTTCTCCTTTGTTAATTTGCTCTGGTCCCACAGTGGGGAAAAAAATGCTATCACTCTTCAATATTGCTTTCACAAATCAGCTTCCTGTCTTGTGTTTAAGAAAGAATTTGCAAGTTTAAGGTGGGTGTTCTGAGTCTGTACAATAATTTCTGTGATGACTCTAGGTGATGTAAAGATCTGTTAGAAATAGATATGCTGTGGGTTCCCATGGGTGAGGCTTCAGCTGGGCTGCTGCATCCCATGGGGTGCAGGTTCTGTGGAAGCCATAACCTTTCAGTGCACTCTGAAAGTCTGCCTTGTGGACAGACTTAAACTAGAAAATATCAGATACTCCTGTTATGCATTTTATTGTCCTAAAACGAACCTCTTGGACACTTTATATTATTCTCTCAGTAGGCACATATGCCAATGTGTGTTTTATGCACCTCGAGAGCAGCCATCCTGTACTGATAATTCCATGTAAGGTGCTCGGGTATGATGAGCAGGCTTCTTTCTGCCTGTCTAGACCATTACACATGCTAGGAAACAAAGGTGCAGCAATTGTAGTAAACAAGTGCAACAAGTGCAAAAAAAAAACCCTGTAGCATTTGCAATCTGTTTTTTTCAGTCTTGAATTGCGAAAAATCTGCCTTTAAATTTCCTGCTGTTATTCTCACCATCCTTCTCTCTGTGTTTCATGCTATGCCTTACTCCATCTGATGTGGACTTGAAGTGGGGGTTAAATATGGCACTGACAGCTCGTGAAGAAACTCTTTTGTCTCTGGTGCTAAAGGTCTGTTTTTTGGAGCAGGGTTTGCGGAGTTGTTTTCTGCACAGATCAATTGCTTGTGTGAAACAATGGGCTACTGGAGGCACTGCAGCTTCTATAACAGAAGTTTCTCTCAGTGAACATGATTGCTTTTTAAAAATGTGAAAATCATTGTATATACTTTTTTGTTGTTAGAAAATTTAGTAATTGAATCCATCTCTTTGAATTTAGCAACATTAGGAGTAGTCTCCTTTGTGATGAATAAGAACATAAAGGAGGACATGGACCTGGGCACAGTAACATGCCTTGATACTGAGGTCTGAGCATCCTTGCAAACAGGCAGCATTGGGAAGCAGAGCTCTAATATAGTGTCCAGCCTCTAATATTTTAATTTCTGCAAGTAAAGTGTTACTTTTCATCCTTGGTAAAGCAAGCGTCTAGCTATTTAGCAAGGGACAAAGCATAGTGCCATCACTGGAGAGATGTATTGTCAACTTGGACAGGTGATATTTAAGGAGCCTGAAGAGGGAAATGACCTGGCAGTGTAACAAGACATATCACAAGTGACTGTCTCAGAAAGAATGAGAACAAGACAGACAATTTCCATTACTTCTCAGTGTTAAGGTACTACCATTATCCCCTAAACAGCCGCACGCTCCAAGCAATAATCATGCACTGTCTTCTTCTGTACTAATATGAAAGTGGAATTCAATCTCTTTGACACATATTGCTTCAGCTTGTCTTGTCAACTTGTTTCTCTGCTGGAGCTCAGCTGATGTATAGTGAATGGGCTTTGTATACTGACTGAAATGGGGAAACAGTTATCCAGTTTCCTTTGATGCTGGCTGCAGAGGTGCTGAGGATATGTTAGAAGAGAGAGGCTTTGTTTCTTGTAGCCTGTAAGTTATTGCCAGTTAGGAAATCAGTGAAACCACAAGCAGTTCTTCAAACTGGTTCCTCTTTTGCAGTCCCTTTTCAGTCTGATCGGAGTATCCTGTTAGCTGTGTACTAATTCCCATAAACCTTGGAGAGAGGCAATTGTTCTTTTTCCACTGTCTCCCCAGGAGTGTGGAAATCCTTCACATGCTGGGTTGTACGGCAGGATTTTGTGCTTCTTTTTCTTTGTTTGTTTTTTCTCAGTGAGAACCTGTATTTGCAGTAGCAGATAGAGTCTCTACATCTTTTGTATAAGTCACGTCCTGCCTGTCAATGACAATATCCGCTGTCATTATGGTATTCTGCACATTGGTGAAATATATTTTGTGATAAACTTGTTTTAATTCTGAATGGATAAATACTATGTTGCAATTGTTAGAATTCTTATAAGGAGAAATTAAGTGATTACGTGTAAAAATGAGGGAAATAAAGAACATCCTCCATTAATAGCTAGTACCATCCTGGAATCTGTCGGTTTTTCTTAACCTGTGGTGTAGTGGACAACCCACTAATTCCATATTTGAAATATTTGAAAATTTAAAATACTTGATCTGAGTCAGATAAAAGAAAATTTTAAATACTCAATATCTTATGCATATTCAGAATAAGTTTTCTGATAACCCAATATCTATTTAGCATGCCTCTGTTTCTGTTTTTCTAATTTTAAAGCAATCAAGTAAGTTTTTTCTTAGCTGACTGCATCAGTACAGAAAAGTGGTAAACTTCCCTACCATGTTCTGGATCTGGTAGGTTGTTAAACTCATATTCCGACAAACATAAGTAGCTTAAAGGCCAGTCAAACCTTTCAGGATGTTTTCTGATGAATGCCTGGTGGATCATGTGCTTTTATGTAGAAAATATATATGAGGGCTCGTGCACCAGTGCTGCAGCACTTACTTGTGCCTACAGCTGTCAGTAAGGTGTATTCTTTATTACACCTTTTGTGATCTAGTTTGATTATTTAAAAGCTGTATGCAAAGAGTACAAGAAAAATATATACATAGTTGTATTTATTGCTTTTTTTTTTTAACCTGTGCCACCTACATTAGTCGACATTGTATTTTTATGTATAGATTTTTCTATCTTGCCTCAAGGACAATAAAAATATAATGCATATGCATAAGGAAATTGAATGAAGGTTGTTACTGATATCTCAAAGGTGCCATTTCTTAATTTTTAAATACTTTATTTTGCTCTTTTACTGCAATATAGCTTTTGTGCATATAATTTGCTATAAACAGCTGCAGTAGACATGAAGATCCTTCAAGTTCTTTCACTTGAAAGTTTCTTCTGGCAGTTAGAGAAAAAGAAAATTAATAAAAAATGTGTTTTGACATTTAAAAGAGAATTATTTCCCTTAAAATGCATAAAAGATGCAAACTCTTAAATTGCTTGAGTTTGCACATTTTAGAGCATTACTCTGACATTTCTTAAACCTGCATGTGTAGCAGGTTTCTCTGTAGCAAGCTTCACCTTTTTTTCAAGCTAAATTGCAATAGAAGAAATAGTCTTTCAGATCTTGAGAAGGCTACAGAATTTTGTTTGTCGTCTAATGTCTTTCCCCTTCCATTTAAGATCTTGGATGTAAAGCCAGACATGACCAAGTTTGTTTCACTGGGGCTTCTTATCTTTTGGGCTTGCATAGTCAGTGTCCATTTCATTGATCCCTACACTTTTTGTTGATGTTGTTGTGGTGTTCATCGAGCATCTCTAAATCAATTTCTTTCTAGCATTCTGTAACTTCTGGATTTGTATTTGTGGTACTGCTGTGCGTGTGCCAAGAGTTAACTGACTGCGTCCTCTCTAGCTGCTGGCCCACAGGCCTTTTGGTTTTTCTAAAGGATTCTTCTGCTCCCTTGACAGTTACACAGTGACAGAGAAAATCCCAGAAGTGGTGAAGCCAGCATTTGCTTACCAAAGCCCCTCCACCCCATCCTCTACTATAGAGAATCAGCTGAAGTCCTTATGCAAGAGGACAGCATTTCTTATTTTAAAATAAAAAGTAGGGGAGAGCAAGAGAGGTCTTGAAATGCTCTCTGCTATCTTAGATTTTCTTAGGAATGAACTAGGTGATAAATTTTACCATCACAATAGCTACTGATGCTCTCCTCTCCCAGCTGCCCCTAGGCCATGCAGTTCAGCTCACATTGCCTGGAAGGTGGTACATTCTGTTTCTTCCTCCATGGGGCTGCTAACCTGCAGAGGCTTTTCCTGGCTTCCCATGTCCTCCAGGATGCATATGGTACATTCTCCTATGGGTTTAAGGGACCAGACGAGATGGTAATGATGAGACACCAATTTAGCAGTTTAGATCTAATGTACTGTAAAAGAAGAGGGGAAGAGATCGGGGCACTGCAGGACATGAGGACCAACCTGTCCCTGGCAAATCTCTGCTGCACTTCTGCTGTTGAAAGTCTGGTATGCACTGCTGTAACTGAGTCGCAGAAGTAGGCAAGGGACCCATCCTTGATGGCTGGGGTCAGGGAACAACATGGGACAATGAGGGATGGTATGTTTTCTCATCTGCCTTTTGTAGGGAAATTATTCAAGGCATAGATAAAAGAACTGATGTCAACAGTTCCTGAAAGAGTCATGGTGAAATACATGCTTCAAAATCCATCTGTCTTGCTTGCTTTACAAAGGAAAAAAGAAAAAAGAAAGAAAAAGAAAAAAAAAAAAAGGCAGACTGATATTCTCTGTTGTGTTCAAGGACAGGAAAAGATCTAGCTCATTTGGACTGCAGCACTGAATTGAAACCTTGAAGTCCCTGATTGCTTCCAGAAATGGCTTGTGAATGTCCATCACCATTCATAGGTGTTGCTGGCAGTATTTTCTGAAAAAGTATTGAAAGAAATAGAGAAGCCTTTGTTTTGAGATATAAAACTGTGTATATGCACCTAAACACATAGATGTGTTGAAATATATATCAATTTCAAGGAAAATATTCTGATATCTTTGGGAAAAAAAATGGTTTCAACATACTGAAACATTTTTCTGTAAATTGTTGTAATGTCTTTAATAACTAGGCAGATGGTTAGAAGTATTTTTCTCTCCCCCAGTGTATTACAATAGATATGAAGGAGAAAAAATCCATACCTTTTGTATTTTCTGAATTTGAAAACATAGGCAAAACTGTATGTTCCTGCCAGCTATCATTTGCAAAGAAGCAGCCACTTATTTTCAGTACATTTTTCTACATTGTCTTCATAGTAGTGTTTTGGTCTCAATCAGTTATGTGAGAGGGGTACATAAATGATACCAGGTACCTGGATGTCTGCAGCAACCTGAATTCACCTTTCTATTTGGAGCTCCCTGCATTGTAAGGATGGATTATGGTGAGAGAAAGCATTACTTAGTCTTAACAGTTGTATCAAGGAATTAAATTCGGGGTAAAGTGAAAATAATGATAAAAAAGCAATATAAATTATAAATAAATGCAGTTTGAAAGTTGGAAAAAATTATAAGCATCTGAGAAGTAGAAAGATTTGTTTTTCCAGTTGAAGATGGTTAGGAGAGAAACTTACTATGGATTTTTTTGGTTTTGGTTTTGGGTTGGTTTATTTTTAAGATATTGTTAAAGCTAGAAAGGACTTCGGAGAAAACATAGAAGAATTGTTAGAGGTAGAAATTATACTTGTGGCACAAATGTTTGAGTATCCTAACCACTGATATCGAAGAGATTGGACTTCCTTGTGTGAGGTGTAGTAATTTTGTCTGTCAAGATTGCTGCTGATCTCTGGTGGGGCCAAGAATGACTGCTCTTTCCTCTCCCTCTAGCCCTCTTGGTGCGTAATTTGCCTCTTGGGTGTTCTGCTTTTAATCCTTCCTGAAAGTATTGATCACTGGTTTTGTGTTTTCATCTGATGTTATCAGGACTGGACCAGTCTTTGGATCTGTGGTCAGAATGTCAAACTGTTTTTAAGGGCAGACTGAAGTATTTTATCAGAGGTATATCTGGCAGCTCATGAATGCTTACTGAAAGACACCTGTTTCTCTCTGGAGGGTAAACGGATCAAGCAGAGTTTTTCAGTTGTTGCTATTGCAAGTGATTTCACTTTTCCAAGTACGTGTTTAATGATGTTTCCCTTGCAAGCAGTGTTTAGTGATCTCAAAACCGAGCTCCCACTGAGGAATGGCCAATGAAACCTGACCTTGAAATGATAATGCAAGCCGTGCTGAAAATTAATTGATAGTAGCATTCTCTCTGCTGTTTGATTTTTAGTGAATAAAAAATTGCTGCAAATTTTAAAGTTTTTATAGATGGAATGCAAATTTCCCCTTTTAATTTTTTTTTTTTTTTTAAATTTCAAATTGATAGCTCAGATGCTCTCTGCGGTTTATTGAAGTTATCTTTTAAGAACTATTTTGATTTTTAAAGTTCCATTATAGAATATAAAGGAAATACAATGGTTTAATGGAATTTAGAAGCTTAATTCATTGGTTTAATATTATACTTGCAAAGCACATAATTTAATTTAACAGTGTTAGAAAAAATTGTGTAAGTCTAATTTATGTTGACAAAAGCAATACGAAAGTATTTTGCAATAAGCAAGGCACTAATACAGTGCACAAGAAATCGATTTCATATTACACATTTGTATAATTAAGTCAGGTGCTAACTTCAAGGTATTTCTTATAACAGCCTATGAGGCTGCATTTTCTTACACTCTTACAGTTACTGTTTAAGTTGAAAAGCTCATTTAATTTAAAAATGCTACCACGCATACCAATATAATTGACACCAAAAAAAAAAAATTGTATATATTTTATTTTTAAGTAGAAGTAATTCTGTATAGATTTTGTTTCCTTGTTACTGTAATTTTAATTACAATATTGTGAATACCTTACATTTGAAACATTACTCAACTTCAGCTGGTCCAAAGTAAAAGAATGTAAGATAAAACCATCTGCACTTTGTTTCACCATATAGTCCTCTCAAGTGTTTATGTTACCACTCAGCCTTTTCCTCATACTCAACTGTCCTTTTTCTTTCAATAGTAGTTTTATTCACTTCATAACTTTAGCTTTGAGATTTAGAAGTAAGTTATGGAAGTATGTCAAGGTCTTTTCTCCAGCTTCCAGTCATTTGCTTCTTTTCTTTTTCTGGAATATATAAGTTAAGGTGTTTTGTGGTGGATGGATTGGTGGATTTTGGAGGGAAGTTGTATTTTTAGTTTTGTTCAGAAAATATAAAACATGGCAGAGGATGCAAGGCGACTTTCCTAATTTTCTTCCTTTCAACCATTTACCCTAGTGCTGATGGCAATGAATTGGATGTGCTTTACCACTTCACCTGTTTTTCTCATCAACTCTCCAGCCCCTGGGTATTCACTTTCCACCTTTCTGTTGTATCAGGATTTCAATTGCTGGTTAAGTATCAGATACTGGACCTGGAAATTTAAATACGTCTATGGATATGAACTACTGTGAATCAAAGGAAGGCTGTACTTCTGTCCTGTAAGCATCAGTGTCTGCTTTTTTTCCTCTTGTAGTCACTCTTCTCTGTAACACTAATCCCAAGCTGCCTTAGCAATACCTATAATCTTACAGGTTTGGTTTTTTTGCTTTTATATGATTTTTGCCCTCTGATGACAAGTCAGAAAAAACCAAACTGTTGGAAGAAGATGGGAAGTCAACCCTCTCATTTCTTGTTCATGGATTCTTGATGCAAAAGAAACAAGGAAATTACCGTATCCAAAATAAAACAATGAAGTGATTTACTGTTTATTATGGAATATTGTTAAGTTGTGCCTGATTTCTAAAGGATGTGTTCAGCACTTGTTGAAACTAAAGAGAAGGGGCTTCTCAAGTCACAAGTTTCTGAGCTTTTGGCAGGTTTATTTTTTAATTTTTATCCTTTGCTTTAAGCATTAATAGAATGAAAACACGTGCTCAGCTTAAAATCTGACACAAGCCTGTTAGACACTTTATGCTCTGCAGTGGCCACAGAATTCTTGGTGTAACCAAAGCTCTAGCTAATTGGGATGCCTCAGTGCATAAGAGTGCCATCATGTATGACCCACTGGTATTTATAAATAAAGTTTAAACACATTTTCATTTTATTTGGACTAGCTAGAAAACTCAGTATTTGGAGAATATTGCATTCCTTAGGTGGAAAGTTCAGCTGATGCTTCGAGTTTATTACTTAGTATTGAAAAATGTTCAGCAGTTCAGGTTTCAACATGCAAATCCAAGGTCAGGAAATTGCATACATTCTCGAAACATAGAGTCTGCATGACCAGCATTATTCTAGAATGGTATTTTTCTACGTTTTTTGTTAGAAGGAAGATAACTCTGTAAAGGTATGAATTTTACTTCTGTGTCGTTTCCATATATACACTGTGAAAAAGTTTTCTTCTGAAAAAACATTGGCTCTGCTGCTTATAATTGTAAAATCTTTGTGTCAAGTTGATGAGTTCCGGAAAGCTATTTTTGCCTTTCTAAATAGCTCAGTTCAGGTAGTTGAAGGAAAATCATAAAGATAGGTAGTTTGTTTTTTCTAAATTTCCTATAGCTACAGTGCAATTCCTGCAGAAAATAAGAACTGAAACAAGAGTATAGAATAACATTAAAGTTCAGATATCTCAAAAAACTAACAATGCAGATTGATTGAAAGAGAACAGATTGAATTACTATACATGCAATATAGCTAATAAATGAATGCAATCATTTCCCATGTAAGAAATCCACCCTTTGAAAGACTAAGTTTGCTCATTCTACTGAAAAGTGAAAATAGCAAAAATTAAATAACATCTTTGATTCCTACTCTTTTTTTTGTCGAAAATGAAAAAAAAATATATTATCAAGAATCATAAAAATAAATTAGTTGGAATAATCAACTTGCAAGGTATTACTACTGTGTAAGAAGTAATGATAATATTTGATGCCCTAGAATGAGTGGGAAATCAGCAATAAAGTACTGCATGATATTATTGTGCCAATGTATCTGATGTCTGAAAATTTAAATACTCTTAATATTCTGAGTTTTCTAATCAACAGTATTTTCTGTTCATTCTCTCCATTTCCAATCCCAGACAGCTAGAGCGCTTGCAAAGCTTTATGACAGCAGAGTGATCTATGTCATGTAAAACGATCCCTGAGTTTTGTAATGCAAGAAGTAATGTAGGATTTGTCACATGAGTGCTTGAGAAAGACTAACTCAGAATAACAAGAAAATAAAATCATTCTAGAGGCTTCTGGTGTGATTTTTTTTCCCCCAGAAATCTGAAGGTACATCAGTTGTATGGAAGTAGTTAGAATTATCTGTTTCAAGACTTCAGAAAATATCATTGCATTCCTGTACACGTTTTCATCACAGAATATTGTTCCAAGCACTGGCGAGTTCCTTCCTTAAAACCAAACCAGGTTTTGCATTACTTATCTTCCTTCCAATAATTCTACCTAATTTTGTTGGTATGTGCTGGCTGCAAACTTTGCTTTACATATAGATGGCTTGAGGCATTATTGTCCTTTGTCTTCTTATGGCTTATTTCCTGGATGTTACCATCTCGCCTTCCCTTCACCAAGGAGAGTAGAAAAAAATCACACAAGGTCCCTCTGCCTAGTGCCAGACAAAGCCAGCCATGCATATTACTGTGAGTCCTCCTTGTTGCCAATTTAATTGGAACTGCTTGACTTTTTTGCTGTAGAAAATGTACTGGTGGAGATTTTGTGTGAGAGAAGTGCTGGCAGACAGGCATTAATTAACTAACTGCTGCACTGCTAATGCTTTCAGGGCAGGACCAGGATTTTGATTATCTCTCTATCCTTTCTTTGGACACATATCTGCAAAAGTATATTCTGCCTAGATCATGAAATGTGAATATTTTAAGATGCTTCTGATGAAACTGTCTGGAGAGAGTGACACAGGACAGCTGGCATAGTCACTAAAACTGGAATTATAAGTCAAGCTACCTGTTTCCAGTTTCATGCTGAATCCCTCACTAAAGTGATATTACTGTTAATATAAGGCAGTCAGTCAAACTCTTTCAAAACAATTAACCACTGTATTAGGGTCTTGATGTGTTATGGTGAGGCCTCCTACCTTCAGGTAACTGCTCGATCTTCCCAAGGGAGCTGGGGTCTTGACATGCACTGCAAACCCCAGGAAACTGACTGAGTAAAGAAATGCCATGTTTGTGTAACGTCTAATCTGATGTGTAAATTGTAGACATCAGGCTCACATCAACCCACCTGATTTAGTCTTTTACATAAACCAGCTACTGACCCCAAAGTGTTCAAAGTTAATTAGTGTCTGTAATTATTTTACTGCTAGTTTAAAAATAATGAATGTACAGTGCTTTGAAACAATCAACTATGTAATACTGAGCTTTATAACTTTCATTTTCTAGCATGTAAGGAATTATTTGGCTTTTTCTTGGGTTGAACTATGCTGTACCATAAAGAACTGTAATAGTACTAATTTGCTTGAAACGTTGATTTTATCGCAGGCAGCACAAGCTTGCATGCAGGTTTTTTTCCTGTCTGATTTCACAAACAGAAAATAAAATAAAAATTAATTTTCTCCTCTGATCTTGCAGTCTCCACCTCCCCAGCCGATATGAGTATGTTCAGGAGACACATCAGTAATACAATTTTAAAGTATTTTGTTCTTAAAAATGCTATACCAAAAATGTGAGGCTCTATGTATGCCTTGCAGGGTTTTTTGTTTATTTTACTTAACTATAAATGAAACTAAAAAAGCATTTTTTGAGTGCGTGTCATATGAAGAAAGAATGTTGATGAAATCCAGTGTCCCCAGTGTCTATCTGAGCTGTCTGTCACAGCTACTGTTGTTTAACCACCTAACCGACTTCCCCTTCTCACTGTAGATTTTAACCTTATAAACCTGAAGTCTTTAGAAGTTAATGGCCTATTATACAAGTCTACTCATGGTGATGGGATATTAAGTTATTAAATATATTTTGCTATGTAACTAAACCTCGAGTCGTTCTCATAAATAATCGCTTAATTTGTTAGTTTAAATTGAGCGCATCTATTTTTCTGCCTCTGTAGTCCTTGTTATGTTAGGAGCGGTATTAAAATGTGAGTCTGGTAAACACCATCATAAATGTCTTGCCTACCCTGAGACAGTAAAAGAAGTGCTGCTCATCAGGTTTTTTTCCCTTGAAAATAGAAATTTCAAAATTAACAGATTAAAGAAGACAAATTCAGTGTCAGTGTGTTCTGTCAAGACCCTTACATGTCCCTGACAAGCCTCGCTGAATTTCATTTTACATTTTGAAATTTTTGAAGAGTTAAATTTGAATTGAAGCTAACATTACAGACAAGAGGAAAATAGAAGCAATTGCTTTGCACTAAACAAGTTTGAATGGTTGTTAATGTGAATGACTTTCAGGCAGCAAATGTCAGAGAACAGTTGATTACTTTCTTTACCTCGGGCATTTTAAACCATCTCCTGTGGTAGGCCTGACATAATTTTTTTTTTTCTTTCTCTTGAACATGGGAAGCAAAGTAATTGGAGTCTGGTAATTTCAGCCCATGGCTGATGAAGATAAATCATAACGAGCTACTGGAATGCACACTGACAGTCCACATAGGGCTACAATAACATGAACTCTCCCTAATGCAATATTCAAATTTTGCTTCTTTCTGATTCATATTCTAGAAGGCACCTGAAATTGTTAATTATGAGGCCAGCCTCCATTTGTTTTTCTGCAGAAATTTTATGCCAGAAACCAATTGCTTCAAAACAATTTCACTTGGTCCAGGACTTGGGCACCCGAGGACCACACCTCTTGCTTGCTGTGCCAGGACAAGTGCACAGGATCCTCTCATTTGTCTGTGGGGAACGAGAGCTCGTTGTGTCGCTTTCGAGTGAAGTTGCTCTGCATCTGAAATGGAATTGCTCTTCGTGGCAAGTGGTCACATAGTTGCATCCCAGCATTTGTTTCCATTAACATGTGGCTGACTGGCTGCAGAAACTCATCCCATGTCGTGCAGCTGACGAACAGCCCTGCTGCCTCACCAGGCTTCATCTGGATTCACCGGGTCACTTGGGGTTAGTGCTTGTCCCAAGGGAAGGAATGCAAAACTGACCATGGGACAGGAAAGTAATGATGCAGTTTTAGGTGGGATTTTACTTCCAGGGACTTGGACACTTTGTCATTTTGTGCCTTTTCAGCCCTTCCTAGCTGACAATCTGCTCCTGTCCTCGATCCTTGTGATTAATCTGGGTAGTCTTCAGTAACAGGACCATCCGCCCATATGTGATGGTTCTAGCTCTATCTTTGTCTGGGAAGGAAAACTAGATACATCCCAAATATTTTATCACAAAAACTCTTCTTCCTGTTGTTTCAGCGGACACATGTGGCAGTGCCACATCACTGGTTCAGGAAAGGCGTGGGGGGACCTGTGGGAATGTAATTTTCGCTTTGGCTACTCTGTCTCTTGTCCTTGACTGTAAGCCATGGCGTAGTTTGCATCCCACAGCAAATTACCCAGTAGGCAGATTGACTTATTTCTGTGGTCTCAATTGCACTCGTGGTAATGCCTGATGAAATTGTTTATGCAAATAGTGTATTAACTGGAAGACACAGTGTGGTATTGATCAAAGCTATTTTCTTGTTTTGATGCAATTCATCCAGTAGTTTCTGCTGAGGAGAAATATTGGGAGCTTAAATATTTAATTTCAGTGGTTTCAAAATGAAATGGCTCCTCTTCTTTGATTCTGACATGATGTTTTGTTTTCAAATTGAGCTAAGCTGGTTTGTAAAAGAATAAAAACTACCTGGCAACAATTATACTGAGATATCCAGAGAAAAAGTTTTACTTCAGTTTTCCAAAATAATTTTTCCTTTTTCTATTTTTCCTTCCCATCTTTTTTCTTTTTCTTCTTTTTTCTTGTTATTTTTATTTTGAACTGAAAATACCTTACAGCTCTGTATGTAAGCATTCCTTGGGGTCATACAAAGAATTGTTTCATTTTACTTTTCAGTACCTTGTTCTCTTCACTTGTGTTTCACAGCCAGGGAACAGTTTACTGCCACTGATAATTTTCAGGGGACCTGAAAATACAGGGGAGGAGAATGAGCTCTTTTCTCTGGGGAAAGCCTTCTCCTCTCATTCAGGACCCAGTCCTCCATGTTTCTGATTGAAGATGTCACCTGACATTTGCTATCAAAAGCCCTACATAGATCAAATGCAGATGTTTGTATGAATAAAGGCTTTTTGGGTTTTTTGAAAGGAAATGGAGAAATCACCTATGGTGTTTCAAAAAAAATCTAATGGAATGCTACGCAAGTCTGTTGGCTTCCACCTCAGATTCAACACTTTGCTTGTGCCTGAATAATTTTGCCATGAGCTCTATGGGGTTTATTCTCCTGGGAAACCTTGCCAGTGAAGAACAGCTCTTCCAGTTATTTGGTCTCTCTCCAATATCTTTTTTTTGTGGCTGGGAAGCTGAGATTTGGCCTTGAACTCCTGAGCTTGCCTGTGGAGTCATACGATGTTTGCCTTTGCTGTTGCCATGTGCTACAGGGCACTGCTTGTACCTATATGAAACTGAATATTGAGGCTTGTGGTGGGAAAAGAAAGACCCTGGGGCAGAAGGAAGGGGAAATTTCAGGGATTCTATAGCTTAAAAGATTTTTCAGCACCAGGGGCCATGTACCTAGAGGAAAGGTGCATACAGACTGAGGCATTCAGCTTATGCATTTAAAGTGTTACTCAACCAACTCATTTTCCTCACTGTTCTATATTGTAAACCTTACTGTGGTCCCAGACATTGTATGCAGGCCAGCTCAGCGGAGATGCTCCATCAGTGTCTTCTGACCACCAAACCACTCTTTAACTGGTAGTATAAAGTTGATGATGCTTCCACAAAGGTCTAGTATCATTTCTCCATGATAACTAATTGGTAGCTTCATCTGACATCCTCTGAGTATGAATTAATTTCTCTGAAGTTTTACAACTTTAAATTGTCGTGAAGGACTGTTGCCTGTTAGAAAGAAGCCATATTTTTAAGTGCTAATATTTTAACGGATGCTAAAAAAAGGCATGTGAACCTAGAACAGTCGAAGCCCATTTTCAGAGTGGTAGTCATCCGAAATTAATTTGTGCCATAAATCTCAAATCTGCTTTTGCCTAGTCATTGATTTCTTCAAAAATTGCCACTGCATCAAATTGAAAACAACCAAACAAATTCCGTGTTTTTAAGCAGGATGTATCACCTTATTGACTGCTTCTTGAAGGATTCTAAAGGCCTATTAAAAAAGTTCTTTCTATTATGTTACTTTTAAAGCTTTTTCTTATGTGAAGTTATGAAAGTTTGGGGAAATCTGCTTATTATCTAAGAAGACATACATTAATGTGAATTATAATGCCAGGCTCGTCAGTCTGTGTTGTTTGGTACTTAGACAAACACTTCAGTCTTTAAGAGCATTACGACAGTGAGCACAAAAGCAAATAAAAAAGAAAGAAGTTAGAAACAGTATTTAACAAACAAACCATCTGTCTCATGTCATTCACTAAGTAATAGATCTACTTTTTTAATGGCTGGTACTAAGCTAAATAATTATAACACACCCCAGTAAGGAATGAGGACACTGTATAATTTTAAATAAAAATTCAAATATAGTAGTGTTTTAAATTGCTTCCTGCTATAATCATAAAACACATAATTATCTCATAGGCATACGTGGAGAAGTAGGGTGAGTGAGAACTGTGAAAAATATTTTTTGCTTGCATTTCCTTACAATCTGGGACTTTCTAAAATATATCATACCAATTGTCAGCTTTCAAAAAAAAGCTTTTATCATAAGACCTACTGCTCATGCACTCAGAAAAGGAAAATCAGAAGTTGGTTAGAGTATCACAGTCTTTGTGTTTTTATCCTGTTTTTTCACAATGCAGAATTTAAGTAAGGGGGCTTGTGGATTATTTTTAAATTATTTTTGTGTGTTTTTGTTTGGTTTGGGGTTTTTTGAGTACTCTGGTCTCTTCTACTGTATAAATTTAGCTGGTAATTGAAAATCTTGTGTTTGATCTCTCAATCTATTGCTATGGAAATGAAGGTTATTCCAGAAATTCTTGCTTTATGCATTTGTTGATAGGGACTCAGAAGGGAGAAAAGGTGAAAAAAAACCCCCAAAACATCCTTGATAAAGGAGGGGGGAAAAAAGACATTGTCAAAAGTGTTGGTTTAGGATGGCTATTTTTAATTCTTACAAAGTTCATTGCGTTTGGATTCTACATTTGATTTTTAGTGCTCCATATGATACCAGTTCTAACTATTTTTAATTATATTCTTAGCATGAGCTGATAGAGGAATTTCAGCATTAATTGTGGATCCCTTTGTGACTTTTAATACATGATTAACTACTTTGCTAGTGCATTTGACTGCTATTCAGCATTTGAGTCAGCAGAAACATTAATGGCTTGTAATGATGTTTGGCTTTTAAGATAACTAGCTAGAACTAGTCATGTTATAAAATGTCATATGTTAGACAGGGCTTCAGTTAAACTTCAGCATTAAATGATGCCTATTTCTACCCCATTGTTTGACTAGAATGGGAAATATGAATGAACTAATTCAGTGCTAGCAATAGAAGAATTCAAATCTTAAAAGTCCAGCCCAGGTGAAAGCTAATGGAAGTGGGGACATTTCCAGCAATTTTTTTAACTGCAGTAAAGAATTGAAGGAGAAAATGATTGTAGAAAAGCTGAGGAATTATGGAGGAAATACGTGTTTCACAAATATGAAGTACACAGCACTCACATCAAAAGAGTTGCATCTCCAAAAGAGAGCTCAGAAGAGAGGGAAAAGCTGGTGAATTTGGCTGTACTTGGCTGTCTACATTTTCCTTTTTTTTTTCCTGGTGGCAAGGAATGTTGCAGGAGGAAAAACTGCTTTGAATAGAAACCACAGACCATGGACAGTTTACACAGGTAAACTATTGTGAGACTTGCAGTAAACTCCACATAAAACAGCAAATGTGTCAAATAAAATAGGATACTGTGAGTGGACCAAAACCTGCAGAGAATAAAGCTCTGATGGTGAGTGCTAGGGAAAAACTAAGGTAGTTAAACTCCAGAGAAAGACAGGCAGGCTCTCAAATGGTTGCTGATCATTTCTTCAGGCCATGTCCACAGTCAGGAATTTCTGGGATAATCTGTATGTCGTGGGAAGCTGCTCTTGGGGTGATACCCTCACGAGATGTATGTTGGAACCAACTTCTAGAGAGATAAATAAATCCTTTGCAGCTACCTTCACTGGGATATTAGTATTGTGTCGAAGACATCTGGATGGTGATTTTTTGGATGCACATATTCCTGAGCCAGCACCTGTTCCCAAGCTGACTTCGTTCAGTAAGCTGTTTCATTCCTAGCCAGTGCCTGTCTTGTGCTGTTTGTGAGGTCTCTTTCCCTCCCTGTTCTTTTTGTCATTGTGTATCCTGCTTGCTATCCAGACAGGGAATTGCTATGAATAAAGGGTCATAAGAGAAGAGAACCTAATTTGCTTTGCCCACAAGAGATGCTCTGTGTAAATAAAGAGAGATAATGGAAAACTACCTTCTGTCCTGAAAAGTTAATGTGAATGACACGTGGATGGAGGCACAACCAGTGTTTGAAGGAGAATTTTGTAACAGTGACTTATCTTTTTCTTGAGTAAGAAGGCAGGGTTGTCGTACAGAGTGCTGAGGCTGCCTCAGATTATTTTTTATTCTTTCATTTTAAGCTTTTATTTTTCTCCTTTACTTCCCTTGGTTTATTTTTTTTTTCCTTCTTCTTTTCTTTTTAATTTTTTTTTTCTTTCCTTTATCGTTCAGTTCTAAAATTGAGTAAGGCTGGAATATAGCCCTTCTGTAAACTATTGTTACTAAGTCTTGGAAAAGTGCTATTTTGACTGTGCTGTTTCTTCTTCTTTCAAAAACTGAATGTATTGGGTTTCAGAGCTCTACCCTAAATGGGGGTCTGCCCTGAGGAATAATATATCTGTAAAGAACTTGCAAGGTCAGAGATGATAAAGTGTAGAAATCTGCTGCTTCTTTTTAGAAACCTCAAGTATGTATTTCCTGCCTCTTTCCTTATTCAGTGAAGATACATAAAGGCTAAATGTAGAAGAAATTGAGCTTCGAGCAACCTTCTAACATAAAAATACAGACTCATAATAGAACTTGGCAAGTGGATGTTATCTTTCATCCATAGATCACAATCTACAATGGGTACTTTGGGGATTGCAGCCATGCCTGGCTGGACAGGGGAATTTGGAGTCCTTTGCCTTTCCTCTTTCTAAAGAAAGTCCTCAGAGGTTTGATTGCTTTTGACCAAAGAATATGTATATGAAAACTTTTCCTCATTTGGAGGGAAAGAAGGGCACTTGAAGGTTAGGGATTAAATTAGTTGCATTTGGGCTGGGGTGGGGTGGGGGGAAGGAAGGAAATTAAATTCACTTGCTGCAAAATATGTATCAGCCAGACATAGACTACACTTTCCTTTCCTAGTCCTGCCACAAACATTTGGCACACTGTGTATTTTATATACATGTGAACAACATATTTGATGTAGCAGCAGCAAGCAGCCATTCTTCACATCAGTTAAGACCAGAATGCCACTATTAAAATTGTTTTATTGCTAGCAGGCACCCCATATTGTTTGCAGAAGACCAATTACTGTAACCCATATTTCTAGAGGGGAGGGTGAGTTTGTGTCTTTCATGTAGCTTAAAATTTTTAGTTCTGAGCTTCCCTTGCAGATCTGTGAGGTTTATTAATAAATAGTATGTATCATATTTGGAAGGCTGCTGATTTTGAGCTGAGCAAAGGAAGGCTTGTGGTGAGTTTCTGGCTTCCAGCCATAATTTTTTTAAGTGGATTTGTAATTTCTAAATAGGCATGTGCTGTTCTCTTAACTGATTATTCTAAAGTTTTCAGCTTATCTGCTTCCAACAGATTCCTGAGATGTAGATAATTATTTGAATGGTCTGATAGGTGTCCTCTCCATGGGTAGTTGCCCCTGAAATCCCTGACTTTCAGCAGGAAGAGAGCAACTTGCTTAAGCGTCAGCCAGGATCAAAGGCATGTCAGTTGCTCAGAGCTTCGTGTGCTTGTCCAAATGGATTTGGCTTGAGGTCTTCCAGGGCTCATCCCTCCTCTGAGAGGAAGGGGGACCTGCATATTCAGCTGGTTTCTTGTAAAGCAGATGAAGTTTTACGAAACTGATTTGTGTTAGTAGCATATACTGGGACCAGTTATAGCATGGCTAAAGAATTAACAATTTAAAGTAGTCAACACAGTCTATTTTCAATGTTTGTCACCAAATTTTGTTGGAATTCTGCCCCTGCCAAATGAGATTGGACTTCAAACCAATTGATACTCACTCTGTATTGTTGCAAGCTGCTGAAGAAATCAGCAGAAGAAAATGTGTTTCCTTTGCCATACATTGCAGTTGCATCTTCAGTGATTATTTTCTTGGTGCAGTGATCCAAGCATTTATGGACAAGTCTGCAAAATGTTGATGATGTGTTTTTCAGGAGACAATATTTCTAGGAACAGAATTTAGGGGCCAGCCAGAGGTTTAAATACCATCTTAGCTGGCAACGTTATGAAAGTGTTCTTTATTTTTAGAGACTTTTCAGCCCATACTGTGCAATATCAGATATGTAAGATGGAACATAAGTGCTGCAGTAAGTCTTCTGTATTTAGTCCATAAAGCATACTATTGTGAAATTTTTTTTGAGAAATCTTCTATATTTGCAGGCCATTATTCCCCTTGGATGGTGGTTGTGAAGGGTTTTTAAGCTTGGAAACCATTCTACAAACGTAGGTAAATTTTGTTGGGGGATGGTGAGAGTGTGAAGGCTGAAGCAGTAAGAATAGGACAGCTAGGGGGGAGGAAAAACTAGTGCTGCCTTCAGACTCTTGTGATATTTAGGCAAATTTCCACCCAACGGAACTGAAGCCATTTCTCCATTATCCTGGCTGTAATACTCTGTCCTGAGACTAAAATGAAGTCCTGTATTTCTGCTGTAGAATAGGCAAACTTAGGTGGCGAGCTGTAAGTCAACAGATAGGTCTTTCTTGTGAGCAAGTAAAGAATCAGTTTTTCCACCTATGGTTTATTCTTGTCATGATGGCTGATGTGCTTAGAGTCCATCACCTACTGTGAGAGCAGTGCTCTTGGAGTGGCTATCTCCTGGTTCCATTTCAGGCGAGTGAAGACTTCAGAGTTGAGCTGAAAAATGAACTGTTAGTACATCCTTGCAGAGCAGTTATTTACCAAAATGCTTAGTCAAACTGTATACAAAACTATTTTCTTCTCTTGTTTTATTCAGAGGTCCCTCTCCACACTGAGAACAGTGTGATCTTACTTACAAGCACGTTTTCGCGTTGTTGCACTGTTGCTGCTGCTTGATCTTGATTTGCTTAGAAGTTACTTTTCTTAAGGAAGATGCCAGAGCTATGAAAGCTTAAATCTAAATTGCAACACACAGAGTAATAACTTTACGGCTGAATCTAAATTGGTTGAGTTATACTGAACAATTGCTCCTTACTAGTAACAAATGAAACTCCAAGGCATAACACTGAGCACACTTCAAGAAGAAAAGGTCTTACTGTTGTTTTCATCCTTAAAGTTAGACCTATGGAGAAAACACCGGTGTTTTTCCCTGTGTGTGGCATGGTCAGCTGGCCATCTGCTATTAGGAGAATCACAAAATAATTACAGGCTGGGACAGAAGACTTCTCAACCATAAAAGTGTGCTAATATATGCTAAGGTTAACTTTTATCACCCATAACACTTAATAAAAGGATTACAGGGATCTCAACAGAGAAGATTCTGCCTTTTGTATTGTCTTCAGAAGTGGCCTTGATTTATAAATAAGAAGTAATTAAGGATTTATAAGATATGATCGGACACAATTTCATGTGTCTGTACACCAGAGTGAATATATATATTGTGCGTGCTGAGTGCAGCAGTAGGAAAGCTGTACAAGCTGTGATAAGTAACAAGTAAACTGTGGGGGTTTTTTGCTTTGGTTTGTTTTTTGATTTTTTTTTTTTTTTCACTGAAATCTATAGCATTTTCTGACTGCTCAGAAGCTTATGCCTGGCATGTGTTATTGCTTAATTATATCCTGTTGTGTGATTTGCAATACACACAATCTGATCCTGGAAACAAATGGTCTTTCAAAATTATAATGTGTTCTTCATCCTTATTAAGTCTTTGGATTTTGTTGGAATGTGAGTATGGGCTGCTTTCACTCTCTTCAATTTCTCCTTGTAAAAATTAAAAAGTTGTTTTTTACTTTTAAATCTTGTCCTATTGATAGATCCTCCTGTCAGGTTGTCAGCTATTTCAAACCCTTAAAATCCCTGAACAAATTAAATTACAAATCTTTCTGTGACTGTTCATTTTCTAACAGGCTTCTGTTATCTTTCCATCTGTAACTTTATTAAGGGTGATTGTCCTTTAACTCTTTGCTTCTGGCTCCCCCTCTGGCTGAGCAGTCAAACTCTTAGAGGTACAAAAATGTATAACACCTTTCTGCTGAACCTTTTGAGGAGACATTGAAAAATCATGACATTAAGGCAGAATACATAAATAGTTTCTGTTTTAATTTAAAAAAAAAAAAAAAGGAGCTAGAGAATGTCCAAAAAACCCCCACCAAAAAACCCCCCAACAAAACCAAAAAGAAACCCATACCCAAAAAACCCTCTTGCTTAAGTGTCAATAGTTGTAATGCCTTTAGCAAGGTTTTGAATGGGATTTAAAGACCTCTTAGTAATTTATTTGGCTCTCATGGGCTACTTCTAAGGCTACTAACAATGAAGCTTGAATGTCGTTTGATGCTTGCTAATGTTAGAGAAACTAGGCTAGCTGATATATCCCACAAGCTATTTTACTTCATTTTTCTTAATTATGAAGAGTTAGCTTGAGTGGGTGGTGTTTTTGACAACCTTCTGAAGAACACTGCAAAAAAGTCATTGCAAAGCCTCTATTAGAATGTGATACAGACTACAGGGATATGACATCTCTTTTGTGTTGTTTGTTACTGAATATCTCAGCCATCGCTAACTGATCTTGTTTTTCACGGTGCGGGCAACTTTGATGTGGTCTTTGTCATATAAAAAAAATGTACAGAATTTAATACAAAAGCTGTAGGATAGCTGAAAAAACCCCTTAGTGACTCCGAAGCCCAAAGTGTCTGAACTGCTTTTGAAATATTTTTTCATGTTTGTCAGAATTTCTCTAGCGTTGGCTCTGATCATTCTAAAAATTCAGGTGACATTATCATTACATCCTAGCCCTGCAAATAAAAATGTCTATAGCTATTCATTTGAGTAGTCCCAGCAGAATTACAGCAATTTGGCTGAACTGTGTTTGCATGCAAGGTTAAGACCAAAGTGGCTGAAGATGTTTCTAGTAATGTTGAAGGGAGCTTTTTATGGACTGAGAAATGGATTCTGAAAGGGTAAACCTCCTTTCAGGATCCTGTCAGGGTTGTCTGAATAACAACCTGGATAAAGAACAGAATATGGACATGCTTAACAAGAGAAAAGAAGAAAGGGTAGATACTAGTAGTATCTGCTAGCTCCTAATCAGTTTTTCATGCTGCAGCATTAGCTTTTTGTTCTGTTCCTTGGCCATCCCTACATGCCAAACTGACAAGTTTATTCATGGTTCTGCTTTGCATGTGAAATGATGACTGAAGTTACCTAAAATGGTCACTAACCAGTATCATCTTCCACCAGACCTGTATTTTGTGATGCTACTTTCTTAAAGTACCCTAACAGTCGTTACTTTATGACAGTGTATTTGAGAGATAAGACAGCCTGCCTCAGAGGGTCAGGAGCAGCCCACAGGAATTTTCCCTTGCATTTCCTCCTGTGCTACTACTACCAGAGGACAGAACATGTCTACTGAGGTTTTCATGGGAAAAGGTGATGGGAGGGGATCTTCTGAGCTTGCCAGTATTTTCATGGTATTAATTTCATTACATTTTCATGGTATTTCAATATTGTCTACAAACCCTCTAAGGGCTAAAATAAAGTTTTGAGACTATAAAAGGTGAGAAATACAATATTATGCCTAGCTTGTCAGAAGTGAACATTAGAGCATGCTTTCTTCTTTCTCCTCTGCCCCAAATTACAAGGCTTGTTGGTGCTTTAAAATGTCTTTTGAGCTGTTATTCCTAAATTGATGGAAGTAGCCCAGGTAAATTTGAAGTATCAATGTCAGGCTTTGCAGGGACTGTACTGAGTGTGGGGTTGGGAGGAAAGCTCCCCTCTGGTCTGTTCAGCCTGTCCAGAATCCATCCCACCGTGCCCCTTGTCCTTTCCACCAGATATGTGGAAAAGCTGTGCTGCAGGGCTACTGCCATGGACAAGGTGAAACCATGCCTCCCTGCTTCAGAGTGCCCTTGGCTTTTTCATAGTTTCAGAGCCTGCTTCTCAGATCCAGCTGGTTAATAGGCTAATGATTCTGTGAAGTGAGAGTCAGTAGAATGAGCAAACTGCTTTTGTTGTGGCAAGAGAGGAGGAAATGAGACCCAAGGGAAGGCTGAGCTTCCTGTGCTGGAGTCACGCCTGAGTTGGGTTACACGTTATAGTTTAACAGTCCTGTAGATCAGGCTTAAGGTTCAGCAGACTTGGTAGTTTCTGGTCCAGTAGAGCTCAAAAACAGAATGAATTTTCTTGTTATGGGGGTTGGATGATCCATAAAGGATAGAATTATAGTTTTCCAGATGTAAAACCTAAACTACCTTTTTAATATGTACAGTTATTACTGAGTATGCCATTTGGGTGAATTCATATACCACTAGGCACAGAAAAATACATTGTACAAAGGATTTTAACATTATGTTTTACATTGACTTTCCTGATTTGTCTGCTTAAAGAGCAAAAAGAATAAGAGGGAAAGAAATATGGAACTTAATGAATATTTAGGTTATTTAACATATTTTGTTGATTGACTGCTGAGAATATTCTCTTAGTCAGAGATCTGTAATTTGAGCGCATCTTCCCTCCTGCGCTTTGCTGTCTTGGAATACAGTTTATGGTCATGCTTTGGACTTTGTAGTTGCAAACAGGTCCACAGGGAGGAATCAGGCATAGTCTTTGTTCAGAAGTGTTGTTGTTTTTCATTATGATTACTGCAACTACAAAATATCTGAGACAGGGTTGGCTCTCCTTTTTTCCTCTTATTATCCCTTGCAAAATACAGCCTTTCCACAGCAGAAACCTATATCCTCCTATTTTGTTAAGTTTATAACATTTGGGGAGCAACTAAATAATTTTGTGATGTCTAGCATTCTTTTTCCTTCCTGTATTGTAAATTACAGTTTTCTGTATGGCTGTGTATAGGTAACCTCAGCTAGTTATGCATGGCAGCTCAGACCACCACACAGCCCAGCTTTGGCCAGAGCTTCCATAGTCTGTTGCTGTTGGCCAACAGAGATCTCCGAGCCCCTTAGTCTCTGAAATACCTATGTCTTGCCTCTCTGTCACAGCCAAGACTGGTGACTCTGCTAGTTTCGTGTCACCTGAGTCTCAGGTTTACATTTTAAGTTATTTTATCAGTATCTTCTGACTTGGATTCTTCAGGGAAATCAGGAATCAAGACTAAGGTTACTTTAGGGAGAATGAGGTGTCACATATAGGCAGCTGGTGCAAAGCAGAGCTTATGGCTGTGAGTAGTATTTGGGATATCCTGACCCCTATGTAATATGTGGAGGTAGGAGTCCAGAGCTGTCCTGCAAGGAAAGAGCACGATGGATCTCTGTTCTCAGAAATCAGGGAGAAATGCTGCCAGCTTGTCAGCACAACCCCAGTGCCCCTCAGCAGAATATAGGCACCTGCAAGTCATCTGCTTTGCCAAAGGGGATGGACACGCTTGCTGAGTGAGCTACAGAGATATATTCACCATGAGTAAAGCTATTAGTTAAGCCAAAATTTTGTACCAAAAAAAAAAAAAAAATTAGAGGACTGAACTCACTGGGAGAGAAGAGAAAGGGTAAGGCTGGATCCAAGGCACAGTATGTGCCCCTACTGACCACAACATATTTCAGGGTAACTTAAGCATTCCCAAATCTTCAGGCTCTCTTAGAAGTATTGACTGTTAAATAGAGGGAAGTTCTTAACCTTCATAGTAAAGGTAACTATAACATGCTAAAATGAATGTTTTGCTAAAGCATGATTAAGTAATATACATACTTAAGTGGAATTCAGGGATTGGTTTCCAACTTCCTAATCAGGTTCTATATGCCTGGCACACATGCAAGTCATAGAGTCAAATCTTGCTGAAACTTGTGTAAACCTGGACAAGTTTTAAACTAACCATTTTAAGTTACTGGTAGGAGTATAGCTAAGGGAGCAGAGAGCACTACAAAAGCCGAAAAACCTGCCTAGGTACCTGACCAAGTTAAGAGAGCCCCTGCCTGCTCTGAGATCAGTGCTGCCTCATCTCTGGTCCTACATAGGTACTTGTGCTGCTGACATAGAAACAGTATGTAGCCAAGCAGCATCACATAGTTTACTGTACATGGATGTAGCCTGAGCTTTCAAATAAAATGAGTTCTCATTAATGCTTTATATGAAAACTAATTAGGTAACCTGAGACCCTGAAAGAAATTTCACAACCTTAATCTTTCATCCACAACTTCAAATTCTGAAAGTGTCTCTTCTATAATACTCACCAGCATTTTGCTTCCCAATACCAATATTATCTTTGTATTTACTGCTGTTTTTTTTTTTTTTCATATTTATTATTTGGCCATTGAATCTTGTAATTGGCTGTTCTTAATGTAGTGATTTTAATGTTAGAACAGGTATTTTTAAATATCATCAATACCTTTCCAATAAATTGTATTTAATCTGAAGAGGGGAGTTGATGAGGGAAATGGAAATTGTGAATGTATGATAAAACAGAATTGGTTCAGAGCTGAGAGTCTGAAAACCAAATCTTTCAGTGACCTCCTAGTGTGTTTGCTCATTTGCATGCAAGAGTTAAAATTTAGTTTAGGTGGAAGGAATGTAGAAGCTATGTCTCAAAAGTTAACAATGGTACTGACCTAAAGTAAATGATTTGCTAATTATAACAAACCAGGGAGAACATTTCCACTGTGCCCCTGTGGTGTATGTTTTTTAGGCTGTTCATTTGTATTGGAAAAATGTTCATATTTGAAGCAATTGTGCATTGTGTGTAGAGTTTGCAAACAAGATATGAAACTAGTTTCACTGCTCAAGGAAGAATATTAAAGTATTAATTCTACAGCTTGTCACTGCCCCAGTACACATTTGCAAATGGAGCAGTAAAGAAGCACTAGTTTTCTGAGAGTTTGCCCATATGTAGTGAGCCCAAACTAACAAATTAAATGGAACAGAATTACAGCCAATACTAATTTGCGCTCTGGCTCACTTACCATATAATTTTTTCCTCAAATGTATTCCTATTTTTGAAATGGTTTGAGTATCAAAATACTTTAGAATATTTGCTAATATGCTGTGAATTACGATGGTGAACAACATTCACTAATGTTTATTCCAAGTAGTTATACACTTTTTTTTTCTTTTTAACTAATTTGCTTCCAGTGTTAGGAAATCTAAAAATTATCTCTTCTCTGTTGCAGAAAATCACCCATTTTCCTCTGAAATAGCATAAGGATCTTCTCTGATAGACCCAGTACATGTCTGAAGGGGAAAAATTTGGTCCTTGCTGTAAATAAGTTAGAAGAAAAAGTTAAAACAGGAGACTGACAGAAACAATGCACAAGGAAACATGGGACATTATTGGCTTAGCCACTTCAAATTAAGGGGTTTGTTTTGATGGTTTAGGGTTTTTTGGGTTTGTTTGGTTTGATTTGGTTTGGTTTTTTGGGAGTTTTTTTTGAGGCATTGTTATCAGGAGAGATTTTAGCTAAGGAATAAGGAGGAAAGGAAACTGGCCCAGACCCAGCAGAAGAAAGCACCCAGGAACCTGGGTAACACTATTACCTGCTTCACAGCTGTGGCACCATCAGAGATGGAGGTCTTACAAGAAAGACAGTGCGTAACAACCTCGAATATGTACGTGAGTTGAAATAAATAAGTATTCATTCAAACAAGAGTGGGATGAAGTATTTTTGTTAGCTTGAAGGAAACTCCTTTTAAAAATTTCCTTTCTGCTTCTGACCACTCTTTATTAACCCAACAGCTGAAGAAGAAAGCTCCCTACCTTCTGCTTTATGTTCACCTAAAAATATAATGTGTACCATGGAAGTTCGCTTTACAGGGAACTCCAAGGCACATTTTTGTAAATGTAACATTTATATACTCTTCTAGATATTTATATTCATAACTCTGGCTGCATTTTGTGCTTTGTTTTGCTTGCATGGCTAACAGTTGTGATGGATTTGTTCACCCTAGATGATATTTATTCCTTTTACTTCATTACACATAATCCACCTGTGCTAGATCTTAAGGTCTGTGTACACTTTATACTCTACTAGAGAGCTTATCAGCTTCTCTGCAGGCAGCTCAATTTGAATTTTAAAACTGAAAATGAATGAATTTGTGCTGCTTCTTCAGCTTCTCACAGAGATACCCTTGCACCCTCCTAGTGGTGTGATAACTGGGGGATATCAAGCTTGCAGAGTGTTGTTGATTTTGGCTGAAGGGTTTATGATTTCATTCTGATCAGAAGCTACTGCTACTATTACTATTTCAGCACTTCTCCGCCTCTTTCCCCTTATGCGAATGTCTGAGATTTGTTGGCTAGGATAAAGACATCAGGGAGAACAAGAGCAATTGGTGCTTTTTATTTTAGATAGACTCAAAGTTCAGGCCCAAGTGTACAAATAATGTTCATGGAAATGATTCAACTTCAACATCCTGTAAGACAAATTGTTAACTCACACATGGATTTCAAGGCAGGTAGGTGTTTAAGAAGAATTGTTGAATATCATTGAAATTCTTATTGATACCTGAGTAACTGCACCTTCTTTACGAGGCACACCTAAAGTCTTGATAATACCAGATTTTTTTAAATTGAGTTCATTTCAGTTTATGAATGCATTAATTTCTTTTAACTTGTCAGTGTACCACAATAAACTCAAGCTAATAATCATCAAAACAGAATCATAGAACGGTTTATGTGGGAAGGGACCTTAAAGATCACCTGCCATGGGCAGGGCCACCTTCCACTAGACCAGGTTGCTTGGGGCCCCATCCAACCCAGTCTTGAACACTTCCAGGGATGGGACACCCACAGCTTGTCTGGGTGACCTGTGCTAGTGCCTTACCATCCTCACAGGAAAGAATTTCTTCCTGGCATCTAATCTAAACCCACTCTCTTTCAGTTTAAAGTTGTTATCCCTTGTCCTATCACTGTTCTCCACCCAGCCTGTATTTGTGCTTGGAATTGTCCCGATCCAGGTGCGGGACCCTGCACTTGGCCATCTTGAACTTCATTAGGTTCACACAGCCCACCTCTCAAGCCTATGAATGTCTTCCCTCCAGTGTGTTGTCTACATCATTCAGGTTGTTGTCGGCAGCAAAATTTTTGAGGGAGTGCTCAATCCCACTGTCCCTGTCACCAACAAAGATGTTAAACAGCGCTGCTCCCAACACCGACCTCTGAGGAATGCCACCAGTCGCTGGGGTCTGCTTGGATATCAAGCCCTTGACCCCAGCTCTTTGAGTGCAACTGTCCAGCCAACTCCTTATCAACCAAGTGGTTCACACATCTGATTTGGAGGCAAGGGTGTCATGTGAGACAATGTCAAATTGATCCATCTCTAAGGTCCCGTACAATCCGATCAATTCTGTGATACATCAGGTTGCTCAAAGCTCCATCCAACCTAAATTTGAAGACTTCCAGGGCTGGGGCCTCTGCAGTTTCTCTGGGGAACTTGTGCCAGTGTCTCACCACCCTTTCAATATCAAAAGAAATATTTTCAAACTATTGCTCCTCATGTGGACTAGAGGATGCCTTTCTTCCTACAAAATTGTGACTCATGTAAAGCAGGATAATGTTGAAGTAGAAAATTTTCTTTAGCCCCTTCTTTTGATTTCCCTTGTCATAAAATACACTTTTATTATCTCTCTTTACGAGTCACTTTATAAAACAATGGACAGAGAGAAGCAGGGAGAATATATACAATGAAAATGAAGTGTGTTTAGTTACCATCCTGTTCTTTTAATGAGGAATTGATGAAATACAGAGGTAGAAATAATTGCTTTTTCATTTAAGCAGAAGTCATTTTTGTCTTCAAATATTCTGTCCAGTCTGTTTTGACACTGCAAAATTCATACCTTCGTATTTCCAGTTTCCTCAAAGCATATCCTTTATTTTGAAATATATTTTTGGTTTTATATTGCCTATGTTTATTTCTTAACACATCTGAAGCTCTATTAGGTACAGATCTGATTATGGTATTTTTCATGAAGTGTAACTTTACTGTGTTCTTATTAGAATGAATGGAATTAATGCTACTTGGACTTGCTGGAAAGGCGGAAGAAAGGCATTTCTTGACAATTATTAGAGATTCTAACACACTGCTTTTGTTTCCTGACCCCAGATTTTATCTATTATGGATGTAGCCTTGGATTTTCCATCTAAATTTCATATGTTTTCCTACTTTTCCATTGTAGTGCTCAAATGATGTCTTTTTCAGTGGTTTAAAATAGTTTACAGTCATGAATACACTTACATATGATAACAGTGATGTTCTTCCATTTTTTGGTCTGTCAAGATGAAAGCAAATACTACTAATGAAATGTTAACTCATTTGATGGTGCCTTTTTAAATTTTACTTCTTGAAAGTTTATGTATATTTCTTGTTGTTTTAACACTGGTCCTAATAATGTGTTCGAAGGTGTGGTTGGATTTATTTATTTTTCTTCGCATTCGAAACCCATATCATTCTATTTGAGGTGTGAGTAACAGCTATCTTGTTCTGGGTTTTTCTTTTTCAATGCAGAAAATGAAAAGACAAAGAAACATAGTATAGAGATCATCTGGATTATATTCGTGTTAAAATCTAAAAGAATCTATGTGTATGGCATCTGTTTCTTCTTAGCCGGCTAGGGATTTGGAGCAATCTGCAATAAGTGAAGGAACTTCATTAGCCATTTGGTGCACTAGTACTGAGTTAAGTGATGGAATACCTTCTCTTCTGTGCAGTGTAATTTTGTTGAGGAGATAAATTGCAGGGTGCATTTTGTCGTGTTGTGTTTTCATGTTAGTTGATTGTAATTATTGTTCATGGGGTTACTGAAGTTAATTTCTATATGGGAGAGATATGTAATTTTCCTAGCTATATAATGCAAAACATGTTCAGCTGTCACTAATATATTTAAGTTTCATTAGAGTGAATTGTTTATCCTGATTAGACAGAATTGTAGCATGCCTGAAAGAAAAGTAGAGCAGTTATAGGATTTGCTTATAGTTATACACTCTGCATTTAGACATGTTTATGAAAGGAAACACTCTCCAAAGTTAAATAAATTAAGCGGGCAGAATTGTGACTTTCCCAGCTGTCCACAGTGATGATGTGACTTCATTGATACTTTCTTTTCCCTTCTATTTTCATTTTGGCTGCTGGCAGCTAGTTGCTTCCCATGCTTTACATTGCTAGGAAGAAAATGTATTAGGTCTTAATTTCTGAGCCCTGTGACTTGCGCTTTCTAATACATCTGTAGAATTTGAGAAATAAATTGCACAGCTGTTTGTAAAATAAATTGGATGTGACACAAGCTGCAGGTAAGATGTCTCAGAGGTTTTTTTCTAGACTGAAAAGAAATCTAAAATACTCGTGGTCCTCAAGGAAAAATCAAAAGCACCTTTTTGGGAATACAATGCTTTTGAGAGAGTGGACTTAAAATCAGTAAACCCAAGTCAGGTAGGCCAGTGCTAGACGGCAGCTGCAGGCGGGTGTGTAGCATTTGCACAGGCACAACATTCAAGAATCCTGATCAGAGGTTATCTACCCTCTGACCTGCTGCACAACACTGTGCATATGCTTTGAAAGTGAAGGGCCAGGCTGATTTCTGCTTTTCCCCATGCACTCGTGTTTATCCCCTGAAGAGACAACATGTTTTCTCTTAGGAAAGCAAACACACTTAGATGGCAGGTATTTGAATAAAAAGGGACTAATTTTGGAACATATATGGAGATCTGTCCAGCATTAGACTTTTTAGAAGCCTAGCATTACCTAGATTTTATAGACTGCCTTGTGATGAGTCAGTTTTACGTTGAAAGAGATCCTTCTGCCTGGTGAGAAGAAAGCTAATAAAGGAAACACTTGTTTCTCTCTCTGTGTTGTCACGTTTTCACTAAAAAGAGCTGTATTTATATTATTCTGTTACAAGACCTTTGAAGGCTGCATTTCACCTTCTCAAAGTGTAGCAGAGCTGTATAGTTTGTTGATATTTTCTGTCAAGAGGGGGAACCTTCACAGGCACTTCAAATGTTGCATCCTACACTTGCCTCTTAAACAGCAGGGAGAGGGAGGGGATCAAATCTTACCGTCTTTCTTATGACCTGTTGCTTAATATCCCTGTATCCTAGCTCTGTGTTATTTTAGTAATAATGCTGTTTGTTGGCTGTTTGGTGGAAGTCCAAGGTGAAAAATGAAATAGACCCTTTAAAAAAAAAAAAAAACACACTGCCTTTTTTTCTCAAGAATGTTGAGGTAATGAATGGCAAGTTCTCTCTGGTCAGAATAATTACTAATACTATTTGTACATATTCATCATCCCTGGGCTCATTATACTTGTACTGTATGTAATCAACAAGAGGCTTTTCAGGCATTTCACTGCACATTCTTTTTGTGTTGACTCCCCATCTTGGAGTTCACATCTATAGACTTGTTTCTTCTTCATTAGTCATAAAGTGATCTGGTGTCAAATATTAACTTCCAGGAAAACCACATTTATAGAGTGTAACCAATGGGTGAACATAAATATTAACCAGCATTTCTCTCTGTCTTCCCTTTACCCATATCCAACACCATGCAGTCATGATTTTGAAAGCTACAGTTTAAGACTCTCAGATGTTAAACCTCTGTCACAAAATTCAGTTACTTGCATGCATATTTCTTATGTATACACTATATAGGAGTTTTTAATCACAAAACAGTACCTAAGGGATGACATTGTTTCCTGTCAATTTTTTTTTTTTTTTTTTTTTTTCTCTCAGTAGCTGGAAGCTCTTCAACTACAGATTCCTTGAGACGGAAATGCTGTTGCTATGATCTATTACAAAGATCACTGCTGGAAGAAGCTTTCTGGAGAGAACCAGTGAATTTCAATGGTGATGCCTAATTAATTAGTTTTGTGCCTCTAAATGTCTCTCCATCCTGTCCAGGCACAGAGCAAAATGCATACCTAATCTGCCAAAGTTTCCTATTGATCTCCATTAGGTCAGATTTCCTTTCAAAGCACCACCATTAGTGGTTCATGTTTAGTTACCAAGGCAAGGAGTTACTCCTGTCACACACATCTCGGATTTGGAAAACTGCCACACTTACAAACACTTGTCTTCCAGTGCTTGACAGAATGCCAGAATTAGAACAGCTTTTAATTATACAGAGGCTGCTTTAATTGCTTCATGCTTTGCATGGCATATTCATTGTAGATTTTACTTTCAAGTATCATGGACTTTCTCCAAAGAAGAGGAGGTCTTACTCATCATTGTATTTCCTAATTTGTCCATGCAGAGTAGCAATCTGTCCTCCTCTCTGAGCAAAGATTTAATGGAGAATGACTGACATGAAAGTTCCAATTTTTGCAAGATTTCCTAGCTCTTCCAAAATATGCCACAAACTTTCTTAGGAATTTAAAGCTATGCTATATCTGTCCAGTGAGAACAGTATATTTTATGATGAATTTCCTCTGCTGTTTCATTATTTTTAGAACTGAATCACCAAAAATGTAGCTTGCGTGAGTAAGATCCTACTGAGATCCATTTTAGTGAAAAGTATAAATGGATTTATTTATGCAAGTTTGAAAGAAGCTGATAAATGAAAGTTACTTTAGCATCTATTCTTAAACACTGCTTCAACCCACAGTCCTGTGAATAACACAGTCTTACAAATCTGTGAGATTATATAAGAGGACAAATATTCATAAATATCTTTTTATTTCTTAAGCGTATATTCTCACACTTCTGAATTTCTTCCATTCTCTTGCTTCTTGCAGTTTATTTTGACACTAAATTAAGAAAGTAACTTGTGGAATAATCCATTCTGCACTTTCTTAAATGATGATATCGGAAAGTATCTTCCTACTGATCAGATTATATTCAGAAAGAGAAGTGTTCTAGGCTGTGATGTGAGTTAGTTAGAAATGGGTCCTTAGTGGCAATGAAAGACAGACAAAAAAAGTTCCTATCCTAAATATACTCTAGAAACCTATTGTGTAAAATTAAGTTAAAAACTTCACTATGATGAAAAATAAGTACTGAATTGTTGCAAATTCTTACAGTGCAGTTGGTGTCATGCTACATATTCAGGATTGGCATGACAATTTTCTGGATGTGGAGTTATCTGATGACACTCAGTAAACCCTTACACATAAAAAGATATGAAGAAATGCTTCATTGGTTCCCTTGAATGGTGAGTTTTTTCCTCCTTTCAGAGTATGAACTTTATTAGTGTACGTGACTGACTTGTCTTGTATCAGAAAACATAAATACCAAAGGGAAGAGAGGTGAAGGCAAAAGAGGTGTAAGAGATGCTAAAAAAAAAATGCAGATTTTTCCTAGAATTTCAGTCTTTTATTAAAGATAATGAAATTAAATTTATGATTGCTTTTGGTAGTATCCATGCCCAAAATGACTATAAGTCTTGTCAGAACTAGATAAAACTCAATTTTATAAACGGAAATGGTTTCCTTAACAAGATTAGGAGTAAAACTGTGGAGGAACAGGTCTGTGGGATTTACTGTGTTTACCAAGCTGATTGCCACTAACCATTAGTTACAGAACTGTTTATTGCTTGCCCTATTCTCAGTTGCCGGGAGTTTTAGTTGTCTTTTGCATGGGAAAAAAAATCAGCCAGAAGACTTTGGAGATTTCTAGGTGCAAGGACTAAGTGCTATATGTTTGTTTGCATCAAAAATACAGAAGCAATATGATATCCCTAAGCTTTCAAGCAAGGACTTGACTCTTCACAAGGCATTTCTGTCAAGGGAAGATTGGCTTTTTCTATTCCTGTGAAAATCCCTCTGGAGTTGTAAGCCTTTGAAAAAATCACATCTCAGTAGAGACTTGTTAAGATCTCAAGGACTAACCCCCTTAGGTTCTGACTATATTAGAACATGGCTGACCAGTACTGGTAGAGGTTGAGAACATCTTTACTGCTGTTGTTCTGGACTGCTAAAAGTAGTTTCCATCTCAACAACAGAACAGAGTAGAACACAAGTGTGTGTCCCTGTGCTCTTCATAGTCTGATAATTTCCTGGCATCACAGGAAGGGAGTGAAAAAAAAGAAAGAGAGATGAACCTTCAAAATGGGGTAAAACCTTGGCAAAGAGTCTGTGTGAGAGAGAGAACAGAGGCAGAAGGTCAGTTCAACAGAGTGTAGGTTGAATGGGAGCTGGAAAGCAGCAATACTGAGGAGACAAGGATTGAGGCTGGAAATAGCCGGGCAGAAGTCAAGAGGAGCAGGGTCTAGTAAGAGAAAAAGGGCTTCTAGAGCTGGGGCAGACAGCAAAGATGGGACTAGAAAGGGGAAGCTTGTGGGATGACTAGTGCCACGAAGACTGGCATATCTGCCATAAGAAGAGAGCCTGAGAGAGTGGCACTGTTTAGTTCAGAGAAGAGAAGGTTTAGAGGGAAATGATCCATATGTACAAATACCTATTGAAAGCAGAATAAGCAGTGGGCACAACTGAAATATGTGAAATACATAAGAAGAAACTTTACTGAGAAGGTGGTCGAACATTGGATAAGGTTGCCCGGGGGGACTCCAGAGTTGCCCTCAATGGAAATATTCAGTACTTGACTGCTCTCAGCAGCCTGCTGTAGTTGCTGACCCCGCTTTAGCCAGAGAAGTTGGTCCAGATAATCTCCAGAGGTGCCTTCTGACCTGAGCTGTTGTGTGATTCAGTGAGTAGGACAGACTGGAATGCAAGCACTGTGATGAGAAGCCTGGAGACAAAACAAAAGAGTCTGTATGTGAGAAGTAATACTGGCAAGGGGAATTAAGTAAGGGGAAAATTACGTGTGGGTCACGGATAGCCTACAGAATAGATAAGAAAGGATCAGATTTAGAGAAAGCTGAAAAGTGAGCCTGAAATGCAGTCTGCATCTCACTATTTTTTAAGTGCCAGAATAAACCTGCAGAACTGACAACAAAATCATCCCTGCAAAATGATGTTCCATGTCACTGGGTTGTCAATCCCTCCCTGTTGCCCCATTGCCTCAAAGCTGCAGTTGTCTCCACTGGGGACTTGAAAGCTCAAAAGCTATTGATGATTCTGGTAGATACCTGCATAATAGCACAAAATGTTCTGTGAAGGAAAAGTTACACACAGGTGTCAAAGTCAAGCCTTCATTAGTTAGGAAATGCCAGATTTTGATTGCCAGTGCAGTCTCTCATTTGTTCTTCTTCAGGGTGTGTGCTGAGATAATGTGCAACTGTCTCATTAGCAGTAAACTTTAGCTCATTCAGTGAAGAGGATGATTGTGCTCTGGGGTGTCTCGTAAAGAATCAGGTGTTTTATAAAGGGGTTTCTTGGCAGTAAGACCCTTACTGGACTTCCAGAAAGTTGGAACTCATTGTCAAACAAGGCAAAAGGCTTCAGGAAGAGAAAAAAACCTTTTTTGACGGAAGAAATTGAGCTCCACTCTCAAAAATATGGATTCTCATGGAATTTTTGAGTGATTCTAGGTAGGTCTTATTAAACCAATTTTTCACAAATGGCTATTGATAGAATTTAATCTCGGCCCCTGCACTGGGGTCCTGGGGAACAATTCACAGAACGGCTCATTTTTTTCAGCTACAACTGGATTCAGTGGTAATTTCACCCTGCAAAATATTTAGGAATAGTAGCACTGTTGTATTTGTGATGGGCAATGATATAAGAAGGTAGCTATGGGGGAAAATGATATAATTTATTAGACCCAGTGGTACACCTGAAAAATAAGCAAGCAAACTTTAGGGCATATGGGCTTGTGCTGAGAACGAATGACTCTGTCTGCTGAACAGTCCCTGGACTGTGTGTGCAGCTTGCCAGGCTGAGTAAGAGGCACAGTTCAGCCTGTGTGAGGGGTGAGGGAGGCCTCTGCTAGGGAAAAGGGAGTTTTTGACTAAGAAAATTAATAGTTTTTACTCTAGTCTGTTTAATACACTATTGATATGGTTAGTTATGTGCCTGTGATGTGGTTAAGTTTTGCGCCTGTGTGACTGGCAAATGTGAAAATAATGCATAGTTATCTGCTTTGGCATGAGGAAATAAATAATAGGCAATAAGAAGTTTAGCATCAAATTCAGCTATTAATTACTAAGATGTCTAAGCAGAGAATGCAGTTCAATTCAAAGTTTGATAACTTTGCCTGAATTCTTTTACGGTTTAATTGTTTTTAACAACATGAAATATTCCTATGGTGATTGGTAATGAAAACTTGTCTGCTTTCACTTGATCTGCTTGTGTACTGTAAGCATATTTAAGTAGATTATTTGGCTCTGCCCATGCCACACATTTTTGCCGATTTCTTCCCCGAATCTCCAGTTTTGGACTAGTTTTCTTTTTTCTCCTTTTGAATCATAGTTCAGACCATTGCCTTTTTCTCTTTCTCAGCTGCCTCTGAGCATTCATAGTCCTTGGCAGAGTGCCCAGCAGTGCTTGTCCTCCCCAAATACTATTCACATGCTTTTAAAGTGACACTTGATTGAGAAAAAGGGAAAACTAGTATCAAAATAAATGGCGAGGTCAATACAGGCATAGCTAGATCTTGAGCCCATAGCTCTTTGTGATATATTTGTGGTACCTGATGAAATTCACTTAATTTTTGTAATCCTTGCTGGAAAAAGTCACAGCATGTGATTTTAATTTATTTCTTATTTCTCTAGAGAAAGTTTGATGTTTTAGCAAGTTATCATCACATAAGGAAACTCTGAGCAATGGGGAGAGACAACTATGGTCTAGGGCTTTGTTTTGCATATTCTTTGAATATTTTTTAAGTTATTTGCTGACCTCTTTATTTATTGCAATATTTGAGTTAACCATAAGTGATTCAAATATAGCATACTTGATTTTCTCCTAATTTCTATAGAGACGTCGTTTGCATATCTGAAGAAGTTTCGGAAGGTGTCTGAGGTCTGTATGGTGTATGCAGAAGGACAGTATTTGCATACTTAGGGATCCAAGTGGTGAGGCTCTGCCCAGCCCTCCCCAGGAGTTCCCTCCTGCTCCCAGACCCAAGACAGCCCTCAAACCCCATAACACCCTGATGGGAGCACTGGTAGCTTTTTGTTGACTTTTTTTAAAGAGAACATCCCCCATCCTGCCTTTTCTAGTCTTTGTCCTTTTCCTGGAGCAGGGCTGTTTCAACTGACCCTTGGCTCCAGCCCCAGGTGTGCATTTCTGCCTGGAAAGCACAATGGTGAATTGCAGCTGCTTCCCAGGAGAAGCAGGGGCAGCTTAATAAGTGCAGGATCTTCACAAGAAATGAAAGAGGCACTGCATGTTTTTGCCTGTCCATTTACAGTCCTGATCTAAGCAAAGTTCTGGATTTTATAGCCCGTTTCTGGGTATTAGGGACAATAAAATAATTCACTGTGGTTTTCCTTCAGAGGAGTCAATAGATATAATTCATCAGCCAGCAGATATGCAAAGTAGCTGCAAATTAGAGAGCAACTTTCTCTGAATTCATTTCTTTGGATTTTGAATTGAATTGTTGGAAAAAAACTACTTTTATGTTATAAGAACATCCCAATTATTTTGCTATTTCCCTGGTAGGCAGAGATGCAATTTTGTAGGGTAGAGATGACCACAAGTTGTACCATTCCCAGTGTTTCCCAGGCTTCTGCGGCCAACCGGGCTATATTCCCTGTGCCTGTGCAGCTGCCATCCCACCACCACCACATTGGGCTGGCAACATCATTACAGCTATTTGAACTTGGTCGTCAGCAGGGTTCAACTGTAAGTTCTGGATTAATGTTCGAGCAGCAGAGGAAGTTTTTAGGCAGCTTTAGGAAAGGTCAGCAGTTTTGAGCAATGTGGAATATAACCAGCTGTGAAGGTGGAGAGGTAAGATGGGGCTTGCTTTATTGTACCAGGTTATAAATTGATTTCTATGAGATGACAGCTATCCTCTTCTATGAATTTTTGTGCATGCTCCTTACCTACTGTTAGTTTTAAAGATATACTGATGCAAAGGGGTTTTATTTCAAAAAGTTAAATTTTCCTTAATTAAAGTTCAGGGTCTTTTTCTCCACGATAGAAAGAAGTGAGAGTATGTCCAGATGCTTGAAAATATTAACTGTTAAAATAGTCATTTAAATATGCAAATGATAAGAACCTGCCTTAAATTTTGATCATTTTTTTAACCTGGGGACATCTTCTCTTGCAATCCTGGGTTAGCAGCACAGCTTTGTTTTGCATTTTGATGGCTCTGTATTTGCAACGGAAACTCACAGAGGTAATCTTGGAGACACTGAAATTTTCAACAAAAGTTTTAGAGTAGTCTAGGCTGCTGATCTCCAAAATACGCATGTACAGCATCATTTAATGCCATCCCTGTTATTAAAGCAATTTCCAAGAAAACCACGCTACATGTTCCAGTAAGTTGTTTTATTTTCCTTATCTCACTTTTCCTAGATTCACTGTAGCTGGGCGGAACTTCCAGGTGGCTGCAGCTGCAGGCAGAGTGGGAAGCCGGGTAAAATGTCTGCCAGCCTGATGTGGTTGCAGATTTACTGTCTTTGTTCCCACCTCTGGTTCAGCTACCATCCAAGGCTGAGAGTTTGGGTGGATTAATGAGGGGAAACTCTTGTCCTCTCTCCCTCTTAGACTGTGGGAGAGAGGTCACAGTCTAATTTTCCTTTCTGCTACCCTGCTCATGCTTTTAGTACTGCTGGGATTCAGAGGGAGGCAGGATGGAGCTAATTTGAGCTGGTGGAACATGTCAGTGAGCTCTAGGAGGGCTAAGGGGGTTGGCACTGAGGTGGGGGAGAGTTTCTCATCAGAGATCGCCTCCAAACGCCCCCTCCACCACTACAGCAAGAGTAATGCAAGTTGTATGTCCTCTTATCCTTGGAGAACAGCAAAAGTCAATTCTGCCTGCAGTTCTGTGATGGTTTGAAGCAACCTTAGCTGAAGGTAGGTGCTTTAGGAAGTATTAGTGGAAACAGAGCAAGCTCAGTGCCAAAGCTGTGATGAAGTAGCATGGATTCCTTATCTTTAGATGTTCAGAATCAGCATTCATTAACCTGAGGAACATTTGGGCAGTTTTCTTAGTAAATCAGGTTGTACTGTCACTCCCTCCACATCCTGACCCACCATCTTCCTCCCCTCTCCCCTCGGTCTTCAATCCAGTCATTCTTGTTGCTGGCAAACGATGACCCTGCCTCAAGTAGTAATATCCCCTGTTGGTCCCTGAGGCTGTTAGCCAGCATGGACAGGCTGGGGAGATGCCTGGCACTAGCTGCCTTCTCGTCTTGTCGAGCTGCTGCAAAATCTGGCCTTTTGCATAATGGTGTCATTTCCTTGTGGGACACATAAATGGTGCCTTAGTTCTGCCTGAGAGCCAGGTTAGCATTTGTGAAAGCTATTAAAAAGTTTGTAGATGTCAAGTAAATGTATATGATTAAATAAGTGATTAAACTAGTATAATTAACAGATGGCAGGAACAATTACATATTCATATTTCAGGCCAACAACATTTGGTAGATATAATTGCCTTACAGGTGTTAACTGCCCTTTATCGTGAAATGAGGTGTCTCTAAACACTGAAGGTCCTCAGCAAAGTGACTTGTGGTTATGAACTTGCAAGGAGGTTAATGGCTCTCCTTTTGCACGTGATGTTGGAAAGCAAAGTTCAGCTCCTAAGTCTGATACCAAACCTAGGAAGGTGAAGGGAAAGAGACAGCAGGTGTTACGTAATCTGATTCGTGAAAAAAGTCACTGAGCAATATCATGGGTTTAAAATCACTTTGACGTTTGAGAAATGCAAAGTCCAAATAGGTGTTCAGGGAGGAAGAGACATCTGCTGGAATAACTCCTTGGTGTTTGTTTGGGGTTTTTTTCCAAATTACTTTTTTCCCATTATGTAGAATAGTAAATTGCATGTCATTTGGATTAGATTTTAGTACAGATTGTGATGACTTTTGGCCAGAAGAGCAGAAATGAATAAGTAGGTGGCAAGTTTATGCTCATTTTGTAACTGCTTTTTTTTTTTAATGGAACCCAAAAGTGATTATTCATTGTAAGTCTTACGTAATAAGATTGCCAAAGATGATAACTTGCAAATATCAAGCACAGACACTGTAAATTGTAATTTTTGAATGTTCTTTGTTTTATGCCTTACATTTAGCATATGATTTAAACAAAAAGAGCTAAAAGTATTGATGGAAAAGGAAATAATTTTCATTGGTAGATAAATAGGACATTAATAAAATTTTACCATTTCCATGGATGCGGGGGATAAGGTATACAATAAAGAGCAAAGGCTGATCCTTTGTTTTCACCTTTCTTGATAATTGTTATCTAGAGCTATCAAAACCTTAGACTTGTTTCAGTATTATTATTTCAGCATTGCATTATTTTGATAAAGGCTCTTCAATAGGTAGCCTAGTTTATTCCTGTTTGGCATCAAAGATTACTATTTATTAAACAATTTAGGCAGCTTTATTAAACAATTTAGGCAGCTTTAACACTAGCTTCCAAGATCACACTTAATATGTCCATATTGAAAGTCATATTTATATGCAGTGGTGGTTCCTGCATTGATGCTGGTCATGGTTTTCAGCAGTGTTTGTCAGGGAACACAGCAATCGTCCTCTTCAAACGTATTTTAGGCGAGAGGGAGCAGAAATGGTGTGGAAAAGCACAAAGAAATGAATCTAGAGACTTCTCTCAGATATAAATTTAAATAGAATGGAAAACGTTAATGTTTGTAAGCACTGCTGGCTGACTGCTGAAGCACAGGTTACGCACCTTTGAGCTGTATCAAAGCCCGCTATGGTGCTTAGAAGAGTTGGGAGGGCCTGGGTGAGGTGCAGCGCTCCAGCAATGGGCTCTGCTGCCTGTGCTAGGTGTGGCATAGGTCACGCCCATCTTGATAGATGTTCAAACCCTGAGACCTGAAGCACAAAGAAATATTCCTCATCATTAAAATATTTATCTCTTTTGTAAGTTTTCCTGTAGTAAAAATGTCGCATGCATTATTCTTTTTATGCAAAATTGCAGCAAATGGCAAAAGGTCAACGGTAGCTGTCAAGATTATCAGAGAGTAATTGTAGCAGTTTCATGGCGTATCAAATGTGAGGGCTTTTATTTAATAATAGTTCAATGGAGTGGCTGGGAAGTAAATATCAAAAGCAAAACAAATGCTATGTGAAAGGAATGCAAGGGGTTTATTTTTTTTTTTGCTTTGTGGGTTTGTCATTCTTGCTCACTCAATCATTTTGAGTCCCTCTATTGCCACAGCAGATGTTTCTTCTCCTCCATCTCTGATTATGTATATCTGACAGTTTTGAAGTCTCTGCAAGTATGACTTGATTATATCATAATTTCTTTCTTTTATAACCTTCGAATTTTTTTAAAATTTTTATTTTGATGGAAGAGTATGGAAATGTACCATTTCAGCAAAAAGAAGTTCTAGACTGAGATGGTTTTATAACATGACGTACTTTGAAACTGAATGTCTGTCCTGAGAATAGAGAATTAGATCTTCTTGGAGCAATTTTGACAAATGCTGCTTGACTTACCCATTGTGCATTAGAAGCAAACAGGATTGTGGAGATTTTGCTATTTTCTTAGAGAAGTGTCATATATGTGAAAATAGCACGATGCTGTTGTAGCGATCTCGTATGTTTGAGGGAAAGGAAGGAACTGTGTTACATACTGCAAAGCTTGAAAGTATAGGGCAATGTTAAATAGAAGGAAAGACTGAAGAAATTAATTTAAAACAAACTATATTAGGGGCATTCCAAAGTCTAGGAAAAAAACCCCACCCTTTTCCTCTTTTTAAATCTGTTTTCTGTTAGGAAGGTATGAAATTAAATATTTGGATTGCTTTTTTAATTTATTCATTTATTATCACAAGTGATAAACTGAAAGGGCAGGTGGTTCAGTATGCAGTAGGTACATAGTAGAGCTGGCCTCTTGAATCTTAGTTTAAACTGCTTGGATTGTTGTATATTTCCGTGCTAAATGACAGCTGTTTCCCATAGTTTTAATATTGAGTCGGTTTGCTGAACCGATTTTAAAGGTTAGGAAGCTAACTTTGAGTTCTGTGTATCCTGAACTGCAGCATTTTTCACTTATGGGCTGTAGTTTTCAATTATTTAAAAAAAAAAATTCAAGGATTCCTTGCAACTGAAAATAGCATTCACAGTTTTACTCATTTGGGTTTATTGTGCTGGTATGAAAAGACAGAGTTGGCTAGCAAAACAATCAGTTTAGAAATACTATATCAGGATTTTAACAGTGATTTATTAATTCCGGCACCATTGCAAGGGAATAATTAATTTTCTGTAAAAAATATTTAATATGGATTGCTATGTCTATGCTGTGCATTGTTGATTTTAGAGCGCTTCTAACCTTGCTTGCATTTTTGAAAAAATCTATAATTGTTTTTACACTATCTTACAAAGTATTATTTTATTCTGTGTGTTTGAGGGGGGGAAATGTAATACTGATATTTTCCTTATTTCCTGAGTTACCCTGTGTATAGCACAGCTGAGAAGGAAGAAAACTGTGTAATATTTGTACACAAAACAGGGGGTGATGTTGCCAATGACATACAAAGTGTGCTGGAGGAGGCTTTCCCGGACATTTGATAATTGCAACAGGAGACACATCTGTTAAATAGATGAAAGATACAGATGGAAATACATACCTAAATCTAAAATGTGATATTAGTAAATGGGATAATAAGTGTACAATATACTGATTATTTACACAAGAATTATAAAAGCTGCTTTAAAGGTTAGTTGTTTATCAGTGTATCAACTAATGAAGTTCTAAGGTGGGGGGGGTATACAGTACAAGGAATAGTTTAAAATACTTGTTTCCTGTGTTATTAATAGCCACAAGCATAACTTATAGGATTTTCCCTGAGGTGTTTGGAAAGTTTTTAGTGTGCTGTTATTACAGATGTTGTATTGATTTTTTTTTGCTCCTAGAGTAAAGTGGAAGAGGGTGAAAATTCAGGTAATTTTTTGACTGTGTTAATTCCATTCAGATGTGAAATTTCCTCTGCTAGAATCCTGTTTTATTTAAGGTTTAGTTAATTCAGCATCTAATGTCTTGACCAAAAAAAATCAATTTAACAGCTTGTTTATTGATTTATATTATTCAACTGCAAGACAGAAGAAAAATGGATGAGAAGGTAATCCCCTCCTTCATACAGCATAGGCCCAAGTCTGTCTGAACCTAAGATGTTTCCTCTCTGTTAGCGTGACTTGGTTTGATGTGGAAGAGAGGTGGGAGAGGGGAATGGGAAGCTGGCAGCCCAATTGTAATTTTTGGTCATGTTGCATACCGTCTGTTTTTGTCCATACAAAACCTGAGGTCTTCAGAGATGCCCCATTGAGGTCAAAGCCCAGGAAAAACAGCAGGTAGTATAGCTCCTGGCAATGGTGTAGAGAAGGTTAATACTGGCTTTTAAAATGCTTTTCTGATTTGAAGACTACAAACACATTTTGTGACACTTTTATGTTCTGAGTGAATGCCTTAGTTTTGTATCTCTTGTCTACCAGTAATAAAATGCAAAATATCTTGGGTTTTTGCCTGGGTGCTGGAATCAAATGCCTGATGTTGCTGTATCTGAATTTGGAGTTGCTGATGACATGGATCAAATAAAGAGAAGGAAAATATTTTTCCAAGCTGTGGCAGGAGAATCCAACACACCTCAGCCTTTAAAATAGAGCGGTTTGGAGTTTAAAGGTCTAAGGGAGCCAGGTGGGAGGGGGGAAGAGGAGTGTCTATGGAGAAAGCAAAGAGATGTCAGTTCATGAAGCCTGCTGGAGACCCTGGTGAGCTGTCAGATCTGTCAGGAGAGACTCTGAGGAGTTCTTGTTCTGTGACAGACAAAGACTCTGGTAAAATAGTTTCCTGAATGAAGACTTTTTTTTGGTTTTATCCAGATGACATATAAATGCTTGCTTTGCTCTTATTACTTACTGCTTAAATTTTTCTTTGGAGCTAATTTATGAACAACTTTGGCTTTTTTTTAAGGAGTACCAGTGTCAACAGATGTGCTATGCTTTCAGGCTCATCCTAAGTCTGAAAAGACACAGGCTTCATTCTTGTACCTAAATCCATCTCTGTACAGAAGCATCTTGAAAGGACAGTGGAAAAGCAATCAACTGTCATATAAATTGACAGAAGTAACACTGAAATTTCTAATGCCTACTTGTCTTTTAAACTTCGTTATGTTGCTAATGCCAGAAGATAGTATTTCGGAAGGGGAGGAACAATCTGATATTGAGAGGCAAAAGGAGAAGGTTATCTGGTTTCATTTTTGTTGTGTTGAAACTTGTTCAGGTATTTGAGTTATTTGTTGAAAGCACTAAAGAAAAACAAGTATAACTGACAGTGCAACCCCAGTGGTGTGTTTTTCTGACCAGAAGCTGCAGGAGCCTTTTAAATGGGCAAGAGGATTAGGTTTCAGAGAGGTGTCTTTATGTTTGGCCTCTGACTCTAATTCAAGTTCTCCTTGGGGAATCTTCAGTGACTTTCAGCAAGGCACTGGTCTTTAAGAAAAAATTGTATCATTGTCTTTTGCAGTCAAGCATGACTGCATGTCTTGAGGTGTTTATACAGGAAGAAGGCATAACCCTCTTTCTCTGTGCATTGGCATTCTTTTCTGGTTTTGTTTTCTTTTTCTCGGCAGCTAATATGAAATAATTGCCATATTTTAATTCAGATTAATGTGTGTATACATAGTCTTTATTTTGAGTGATGAGCAAAGTGAATTAGTAAATATGTTTGCAGATAAATTTTATTGCCCCTTAACCTGTTCTATTTATGTCTAATTTTTTTGCATCTTTTGATTAAAAATGCAATCAAAATTTTGAGCTGTGAAGACAGAGTCTGCAAAGGCAAGATAGCCCACTGTATAAATTTACGATGTTATACTTGTTAGAATTTCATACTTGCTTTGAGATTTAAATTTGAACCTTCATTGTTACCTTTTTGTCTCCTCTGATAGTTTAGAGATAGAATAGACAGTATGGTTTCCTGTCTACACATGAATGTAAATAAATACATGCATTTGGAAGAAGTAGTACAGAAACACAAAAAGAGTTTTGGAGGCTGTAGACCAGCAGCCACCAAAAGTTCTTTGTGTAGTGGTGACAAAATGACAAAAAAGCAGGGCCAGCGCTAGGGGGAGAGATGTGATTTTGTGAGTACGACCAATATTGATAACTGAATGCACATCTGGTGTCCATGCTTTCAACACACAGATGCAAATTTGGGAGGAATGGAGAAAAGTGCCACAAAGAGAGTCATGGCTTAAGATGTAGTCTTAAAAAAGGTGACTCGAAGATCTCAATCATATATGTCTATCAGAGAGAAGGAGGTAATTTTACAGTATTTGTATAGGGGAATAATACTACAGGTACAAAACACCTCTTTCCCCTAGGGGAGGTAAAATGTAAGAACCTCAAATGGCTACATGCTGAGGTCAGGCTCATCTAAATTAGAAGTAAGGCACAATTATTTGTCTTTAACAGTGGAGCTATTAATCATTGGAACAAATTACTGAGAAAAGTGGTGGGAACAGACAATTGCCATAAATTATAACTCCTTGAGGAATTACCAGAGGATTCAGTTATTGGTTTCACCAAAGAGGCATATCCTGGAACCCAAATACATTAGCTGAAGGAAATTGAACTCAAGCAGTAGCACAAGCCACATAAGGCTGGGATATTATCAGCCGTGCGATACCAAACCAATGTCATAATTGTAATCATAGCTACAGCTCCATCATTTGTTTTTACTTCATAACAGTATCATTAAAGTGATTTCTCATCCTCTTGTCTTTTTTCAAGGAAGGTAAGGAAATGAAAGTTGTTGCATTTTCATACTCAGATGGAAATGAGGATAACACAAATTTTACAGCTTTACTTACTTTTGCAGCATCAGTATCATTTTGCTGTCAATATAATCTGGTATCTTTTGGCTTTATTAAATGTCCTTCTCAAACGCCAAATGCTTATTGTTATAATGAGGCTTGTAAAACAGCAGGTTGCATAAAACTTTGTTTCCAACCCGTTCTATTAAAGACAAAGCTGTTTTTTTGGTGGACTTTGTAATTTAAATTAATTTCTTAGGAATCTATTAATACATTCCTCTTTCAATATTTTATATTTAGGTAGGATCTATTAATCATGTTAAAAAGAATTAAAACCAACTCAGAGTATTTTAGATCCTTTCTAAGACAGAGCAGTTTTCCTAGCAAGCTACTCAGTCATGGCCTGATTGAAATAGCTAAGCAAGAATGAGGGTTCAGAGCCAGTAACAACAAAGAAATCAACCAGACATTTCAAATAAATTTCCTTGAGAATCTTTGTGTCTAGAAACAAAATATCTGAGTTTAAATGGAGAGCAGCTTGAAAAAAACCACACTTGCCAAACTCCCCAGCAACTGAAGGAAACTTCATTTTATACACACTGCTTAATTAGACAGTAGTGTTTGTGTCCAAAAGAAGACAAGCAGTCTGTTGTCCTTTGGGCTGAATGCCTATTGGAACTGTTTCTTGAGGGATGCATTCCTCAGGAGCCAAGCTGCAAGTAGAGCATGGATTACATTCTTTGCTTGGAAATTTCTGTGACTGTGCTGACCTTTTCTCTGAAACCATTCAGGAGTTGTGCTTGAAATTCTCTCTTTTCAGAGTATATGGCTCCCTTTCCTGCAGACTATGTGTCACTTGGATAAGCCAGTCCTGCAGCCCTGGCAGAAATACCCATGGTAGATAGACCTCACTATTAAATAAGGCTAGCTCCCCCTCTCAGCAAATTTCTTTATTTAAATGCTTAGCTGTGAAAATCATATATTCTGTTGCTCTCTTCAGTCTCTATATAAAGCCTTTGCTCAAAAACCAATTAATACAGATTAGTCACTTTGCTGTAGTGTTGAAAAAGCACTGCACTACCATGGTACTACAGCTGTGAGAAAAGACTGAAAGCATAAATTTCATTAATCATACTGGTGATTGCAAAGTCTGCACAGTTCACAAAATTATATTAGCCTGTTCCTTACATGACTCCAACATACCTGACTTTTTTCTAGATGTTAAAACAGGCGTCTATGCCATGTACATTCATATAACTGCTGGCCTTTTCTATCTTTCTTATAATTTTATTAAGAAGTAAAGGCAATACACTTAGATGCATCGCTGCACGCTTATGATGATTGACTTCTGTTCTGGGGTTTTATTACAATGTTCAGTAGAAGTAAAATCTGACCCAAACCCTCTAAAAAAACAAAACAAAACACCCATCAACAAATTTCTAGTAGATATGTATGATAACCTAAGGATTATTAAACAGGACAACCCCAATCCATTTTGCTTAGATGCCTGCCCCTTGCCAAATATCAATAGTGGTGTAAAATATGCAGATTAAAGTACAGTGAATTTCTCAGTTCTGTTGTCTAGTATAAAATCATAGAATCATTTAGGTTGAAAAAGACATTTAAGATCCTTGAGTCCAACCATAAACCTAACACTGCCAAGCCTACCATAAAAACCACAGCCCTAAGTGCCACATTCATGTGGTTTGCAAAGAGGAGACCTGAATTCTTCTGCTCAACTTTATTTTGCACATTTATCTTAGGTACTGCAGTTAAAAATAATATTTTTAATAGGAAAAAATGCTTCTGGTATTCTGAGAACTGCAAAATTGTATGTCAAACAAAGTGAAGCTTGGTGAAATTCGAATGAAGGGCATTGCCATCTAACAGAGATCAGTGCCAGATACTGTGAAGCAAGATAAAAAAAAAAAAAAGCTGATGCTTTCTTAGGGAATCGTGCAATTCTCCGCTTTTCACCAAATATTTGGAAATCAACTCAAGCCTTGAAGTCACATTTATATCTCCTATGTATCTGCCGTGACTATTGTCCTGAGAGGATGTAGAATTTACCTTGTTGGGAATACCCAGAAACAGACTGGACAAGTTCCTGAGCAATCTGATACAATTGCTTTGAGGACGAGATGGGGTTATACGACCTTCAGAGGTCCCCTCCAAGCTCCAAGCTGACCTGTTCTATGCTGCCGTGATTTAATCTGCCTTCCACATATCCAAGTCAAAAGCAACAAGTGAAGGGCTGCTGGGAAAGGCAAATGTGCTTGGGATTTTTTGGTGGTTGGTTTCTTTGACTGTTAGCACATGTCCTTGTTTCAGCTCAAGTTAATAATAATATTATAATTTTGCCTAAATATTAAAGTAGCAAGTGAAATTTGGAAGGCAAGAGCTACCACAGCTTCAAGGTTCAAATCAAGGAGAGGGAGAGAAAGTGGTTATAGAGAATATGGCCAGTGGGAGAATAAGGCTGGAATCACAAGCTTGTATTAATGGATATGGATATGAATAGAATTAGCTCAAAATGCAGTGCAGAAGCTGTCAAGAATCAGGTAGATTTGGAATATAAATTAAAAAGAAAACTCCATTGCTAGTCGTAAAAGCTTTCAAACCAATTCTGAAGAATTTTATATTTTTAGGCATTCTACTGTAGATGATTAATTCTGCAAATTATCATGGTTTTTGATAAAGGTTATGAGCAAGTGGCTTGATTGTGGTGACAAGAGGGGATGGTAGCAGATTGCATGTGTGCTCGTTATGTTGATCTCCAAAAGATTAGCAGTAAGATGGAGTGCCAAAAAAAA
>VZTE01000892.1:2472482-2498177 GCA_013397775.1 Eulacestoma nigropectus | reverse complement strand
AAAAAAAAAAAAAAAAAAAAAAAAAAGCCTGGCAGACACCCAGGGGAATTTTCAAGTCTTTGAGTAATAAGGTGAGAGAAAGGGATTGTTCTTCTATTTATTTTTAAACATTTATTAGACTCAGCAATAAATCTGGTTTAAGTGACACAGTGCTGGTGTCCAGCAATTAGCCTGCACTTCCAAATTAATACCGCGTTCGCCTGTGTGGCCTTGACTTGACTAATTGGCAGCCTTTCCTTCTTTGCATTCTGTTGTGAGGGTATGATGACAGTGATTCAGCATGTACAACACGGGCATAAAAAAATAATTTAATGCTCCACTTACTCAGCAGGCGTGATTGGCACTCTCTTGGGTGACTGCTGCAGCAGAGCTGGTTGGGGTAGCACATTGGCACTTGCTTTGCTGTAACAGTGAAGCCAAGACAACTGTTCTAGTACAATATCTTTTTGAAAGTCAGAACATGGTAAAATTATTGAATATGATTGACAGCTTGAACTAGATAGCTCTCTAGATGGGTATCTAGAACAAGAAAGCACATAATAAAGGGTGATGACTCCTGAAAGCAAAGAGCTTATACTTTACATTTGCATGTGAGTGAAAAGTAGATTTGTTTGGTTTGCATTTAGCAGCACCATCAGTTCTTTATAAAGTAAAATCATTTGCTCATTAGTTAGTAAATTTTTATAAAAACATCTGATCTTGAAAGGAGGATGTTATTATCCACAGCATCTAGGATTGTTTTTTGTTTGCTGGGTTTGCCACCTTGTTCTATTACGACTCATCCAGCTTTACTGTTGACAGGAAATACTCTAAGATCATTTTTCATGAACATTTTTGTGTCTTGAGATCATGGAATAAACCAGAAGTGTTCAGACAAAGTGTCCAAAGAGAAAATTGTTTCTAAAATACATTACCTTCTTTTACTGTAGGTGAATTATTTTATGTTTTTCAAGTTTCTGCTTAGACAGGAATGAATAGCTTGGCAGAACACTAGATGGGTGAAAGCGAAGCAAGCAGGGCAATTTCTTGAGAGTATCTTATGCAGCTAAATGGAGAAGTATTATTTGAATTTCATGGCCTATTTTAGAAAACACTTTCCCAGCTTGCTAGTGCCTCTGTCAGTAAGGCCTTTTTGTTGCTTTTGTGTTCTTTTTGCAAGGACCTTCTTTCACAGTGCCTAAGAGGTGCTTGTGAGCTCACTTCAGCAGAGCCTGGCTTATACTGAGATGGCTCCAGGAACAAAAGGTTTTCAGGATTAAGTCCCATTTCCCAAAATAGCCTTGCAAACTTTTGCAGCCACATGGTATTAGGAAAGAGAGTTGATACCATGTCAATTTTGCCCAGACAGAGCAAGTCAATATGAAAAGCAAATATTCCTTATTATCTTTTCCCTTTCTGAAAACAAAGCTTTGAAGAACTTTTCAGAAAAAAAAAAAAGCTCCTCTCTGGAAATTATCAATTTAGGGCTGTACATTCTAAAGAAAATGTCATGACCGTTTCATTAACAAATCATAGACAGTGCTTTGCCTGCTGACACAAGAATGCAATTTTTTCCTCACAGGTATATCGCATCAAGGGACAGTTGAATTGAAATTGGAACGCTTAAAATGCACAGAAAGTTGTTTAAAATATCTGTAAAGAAATAAGAAATTAAGTTATTAAGAAGATTATTCTTGCAGGTACAAGTATTAGATTATCATAGTCACTCGGCAGTGGTGATTGACCAACAGATTGAGGAATTTTCTTAGTCATGTTTAGTCAAACTTTGGCAGGTGAATGTCTGACTTAAGTAAGAAAATTTCATTGAAATTCAAAAATGATAAAATTTCATAGTTAACAAGTATCCACCTTAGAAAAAAATTTTCCCCTTGGCTCCTTACCAGCATTTTTAGAATTCTACATACCATCGAAAATGGTTTCTGATTTATTCAAGATTTTAATGTTAGAGGAATTCTTTGCTTCTGTATTTCTTTTGTCTGAAGAAAATAAGCTTGCTTATACTATCAGCTTGTGTTCTTAAATTTGTATGAGCCAATAAAGAAAATGAAGAAAATATGTTAAATAAATTTCCAACTGCTTAGAGAAAACTTTTCTGTACAATAGAAGCTACAAGTTTGGTCATTCAATGCTTAAAAATAAATTGCCTGGATTGTTTCACTGATGGGACAAGATATACACAGCAGAGGCATTGTATGTTACAGTGTCACTTCTGGTTTTAAACCAATTAATGAATCTGTGTTTCATCCAAGGTTTATCATATGCATTATATAAAGATATCTATCACTATGCAATATATACATTGTGTGATATGTAGTCTTGTTTTATTGATTTTGTGAAAGGGGCTAGAGTAAGGTGCAACACATGGTTGTTACTGGGTTTTGCCATACAAACACAGTGTTGGATGTGTTAGTTCATGGGCTGTGACCAAGGTAGAAATTCAAGGCCTGGTGGGTTGCAGGCAGTGGGATGGATGGTGGGTGGTTTCAACTGAGGCCTCAGGGGCAGCAGGAACCAGATGGGGCAAAAGGGAAACAGAAGAAAATAATATTGAGGCAATTTCAGTAGGTGTGCGGTGACAGAGAGGATGAATTTTGATGGGTGTTTTATCTGCATGTGGGGAAGCGAACATATCTGTGCAGGTCTATCAGTGTACATGCACACACATATATGTGTGTACAGGTTTTAAGTGGGTACCATAAGTACTGCCTGCAATTTTCAATTCTTAGTTATCAGAGGTGAATGTGGTCTTTTTTCATAGTCTAAGTCTGCACTTAGTCTGCACTTTGTACTGTGCTTACTATTTGTTTATTATAAACTGCACTCCAAATTTTTTCATTTATTTCATGTGATGACATTTATGCTTCCTAACTTGGATGACTGAAATTTTTATATACACGAGAAAGGAACTGAAGCTTTAACGATATCGATAGAAAATTCTTGTTTAGCTTATTCACACTACTCCAACTTAGTCATTTTGCTTAATAATCATTACATCCTAAGCTCCCAAATATATAGTTTGTAAACAAAACCATAAAAACATGTTTATGAATGTGTATTGGAGAGAAACGAACAATATATCACCCAAGCAATAATGGCGATTTATGTTCAAATAAATGTTTGTAAATGCTTTCTTCATAGCATTGAATAGTTAGGCTCACTGTTAAGGTCGGTAAAAAGTGTATACATGTGTGTGTAAATACACACATATATATATATCTATATATAAATATATATAGTAATATATAAATATATTTATATAAATATAAACATATTCTTTATAATATGATTGTTATTGTTTTAGATGATATCTTCCATAACCATCTTCCATCTTAACATAACCATGCCACTAATATTTAAAGTCAAAAGTTCACTTTTTCCCTATCACTATTAGTTTTGTAAAGGACTTTACAGAATTAAACTGCACAACTGTAGTCCTGAAGAAGTTTCCTAGGCGTTTTGTAATGTCAGGCTTCCCCGGTGTTTACTCTTGCAGTCTGATGCTTGTTGACATGCAGACTTGTGTTTTATACCACCAGATAGGTTTTGTTCATGTGGAGGAATGAGATTAAAGAGGTTGTGCCAGTTTGTCCTCTCCATCCCTAGACCATATAGCTTGTTTTGCTTTAAACTCAGATTTAAAAAGGGAAAAAAAAAAAAAAAAAAAAGTGGATTTTTGCAGCTAAGCTAAACTGGAGAAATCAATAGAATGTATTATCAAGGGATGTCTAATCTCTCAAACTAATACAAGGCTTCGCAGCTATTGATCACATGCTAAGGATGCATAAACTGTTAATCATGTTGGAGGCAACAGAATAAACATACTATCAAGAGAAAATGGGCAAATAATTGCCAGTGGTGCAGTTATATTTTTCTGTTTACTACACCTATGATGCAGGGACAGCTGTATTTTGCATCCGAAAAATACATCCTAAAATATATTGAATATCCCCTTATTGCTACTGGAACTAGTATAGTAGAGCTGATTATCTACGTAATAATTCAGCTGTTTTCTTCAGCTCCCTGAGGTATGTGGTCAATAAGAAATTTGTAAGCTGGCTTAATGAATCAGTCACTAGCTGAAGTGAAAAGAGAAAAAACTCTTAGACTTTCTTGCAATAGAATTATAACCTTTGTTTGCACCAAAATAAATCTGTAGTGCTAACACAGTATAAATACCATAGTTTCACTTATTCGGGGTTCGTATTTCACATGACAAACTGATGGACATACTAATGCATAAAAAGCTAGTTTTTTTTGTGTTTGCATCCATATTTGCTTTGTATTTTGTATGTGTCACACATTTGAGAAGGGAGATGCCCAGCAATCCCTATGATTTTTCTGTGGGAATATGTACCTGTTAATTTTTTTATTCTTGTCAGACTGCAGAAAAGACTTCAAATTGTACTACTTCTGTCAACTTCATTTACCTTTTCTTCCTTTGATGTTCACTATTTCTTAATGCTTCTAGGTTTAAAAAGATTGAAGGCCTGAGTTTTCAAATGTGGCTGCCTAAAATCAGGCCTCTTAACTGCTGACATGAAACAAGATTAAAAATTAACCAAACCAACACTAAAAAACTCCAAGAAAAACAAACAATATCAACCCAACCAAATGAAAACCCTACCACCAAGTACCTCAGTTAGACTTTCCAGTTTGCTTTTTCCTACATGGCAGGTGTCCTGGTTTTTGTAGATTCTGAGAATGAGGGAGTGCAGGTACTCCAACAGTGTAATGGTATTTTATTCCAATAACAGAAGGACGTATTGATCCAGTTGGTAATATAATATGGTGTGGTTTTGGCTTGGAATACACATCAAGTAGGTAGAAGAGAGTCCCTAATGGAAAATAAGTAGTTAATGAACTATCACTATGTAGCCGTTAAAGAACTGGGGCCAGTGCTGATAATTGATTTATGCCTTTGCTTCAAAGCTGTCTTTAACTCTACTTAGAAATGGTCAAAAATCTGCCAGTTACAGACAATAAACTTGAAGAGAATTGGCAAGCATTATTCTGTCATAAAGATCGACTGGTTTATGAAAATCAAACTGAAATGCATGGCATTTTTGAGGTGTCTGAAGGATCTTCCTGTATTATCATCATATTGTTAAATAATGGAGTTATTGGGAGTTAATCTGGACTAAATTCTTTTGGATTTGTAGGTTAATAATCCTTGAAACACAGGAGCTTCATCATGGATATTCTAGTACAGCTCATTTTATCCAGGGATTTTTGTTAGCTTTGTTCATAACATAGCTTAATTACAGTTTGCTCCTTTGACAACAGCACATCACCCCCAGAAGTACAGAAGTGATCACAGTTGATGTGCATAATTCTTACTTAGACTGTGGTTGTCTCTTGAAAAGTTTAACTCTAGTTTCGTCCTTCTTAATGAGTCATACACTCCTGTATTCAGCAGTCCTAACCAGGTTTATGATGTGAGGAACTTAGTATCTATATAATAAACTTTTCTGCCTGATTCATCATTTACTGATAGCAAAAGTAATAATTGAGAGTAACGCAGCTGCAATGAGCAAGCAAGAAACCTTTTTTATTGTTTTCTTACTGCACATCTGACAGCTATGCCTACTTAGGTTGTGCTTCCTTCGGCTCTTTTCACTCTCACCTTTCTTCCAGGTTCTTATCAGGGGTCTTTCAGAAGAGTTCTTTACAGCAACATGACTGTAACTTTTTGAGTTTTGGGGACATTTTGTTTTTGTAGGACCTTGCATGAACCAAGAAAGCAGCAACAACAACCACAGTGACATCTTCGAATAATCCTTTTTTATTTCCCACATGCCAAGGAAAGAGTTACCCTGGAAAGGTCAGGAGAAACCATAGGACAAGGAGGCTCATGTTCTTGTAGAAGAAAAGTCTGTGTAATTCCAGTGGCTGTTCAGACTGAGAATATTAACAGAAATATAAGGACTTCTTTTTTACTATGTAGTTTTAAAAGGCAAGGTAATTAAAGGAGCCTCTTTGAGAAGCACTGTGCTTTAAGTTATGGGATTATTACCTGTACTTTTTAAATAATGGTCATACATTTGCTTTTCTTTGTGAGAGTTTATATTTAACATAAGCCCCACATCTCTCTGCAGTTCCATCAAATGCACAAATCTGTGCATTATCACACCTTCCAAGTCCAGTTAGATTTCACCTCTAGTGTCACCAATGAAGGCTACCTGGGTTGCTCTTAAACTTGATATGAATTTCAGTCAATGTGGTTAAAGCAGAAATTGGAAGTCAGCTCCTCAGTGTAATGACAGACTAGAAAGAGTTTGAGGAGGAAGGATCCAAAAGCCAACCCCAATTAAAGAATTGAATACACAGACAGTGTGTAGACAGGATATGCTGGTTTTTGAGAAGCACTATGTTTATCTGAAATGTTTATGCTTTAAAATTTGTCTGTTTTCCATTTCATGTGAACAAATGTACATTCTGGTTGCTTGTCAGAAAATCTAATTCCCCCACCTCTGCCAGGTACATGGAAATTAAATTGTCTTGCAGTCAATATTTAGGATTTCTGAGGAAAGGCAGCAAAAGCACAGCACATCACACTTTGCTAGCCTCATTGTACGGGATTTTTTTCACAGCTTTTGGGACATCTGCTTGTCTCTTATTGACAGAAGGCTAATACATATTATCATTAAAAATAGGTTCTGAGGAAATGCATGCTCTCACCTTGCTGCTTCGGCAGCTGTGAAGGCTTTTGTTTTCACTCCCATCTCCGTGTGAGTGAAGATAATCTCTACAAAGAGGCTTGATATTGACCTGTCATATCATGTGCGGCTTATCAAGCACTAAAGAAATTGAATTTCATTTTATCTGTTATCTGGATCATCTTATTAAATCATCCTGCAGTTGAGAGGTTGTATGGGGTCAACAGGTTCTGTCTCTTTTGCCATCTATCCCTCGATTTTTAACCTTTGGGGAATTACTAAAATGTTCTTTATTTTATCCCATAAGGTTGCGTTAAATCTCCTTGATCCACAAATTGTTGTGATTGAGGACCACATGCATGTAATTCTTTTACATGGTTTCTGGATAAGGATTGAGGATTTAGTAATCTGTACAAATGTAGAGATCTCCTATCATTCTGGTTTTTCTGTTCTTTTGATATTCTCTCAATGCTTCTGTTTATAATTGGTTCAATGAGGCTAAAAACAGTCAGATTGGATAATAGATCTGAGTCAGCAAGCACTTGGCAGTATTTGTGTGCCAAGACAAAGCAGGGGCGAGGAGGAGGAAGATAACAGACATGGATATTGCCAGGTATGAAAAGCAAAGGGCAGAGAGAGAAGCTGGCCGTAAGTAGAAGTGGAAATGGGGTGGAGGTCATAGCAGCAGCCCATGGGCAGGCAAGGTCTGGCAGAAGGGAGCCTGTCATCATTAGCCATGTTCACAAGAATCTAAAGGTCAACCCTGCCACCATCACCACCAAATCCTCCATATGCCTTGTTGCTGGGTTTCTCTTTGAAGATCTAACTCTGCCAGTCAGGATGCTCATGTCTAAGAGCTTGATGCGGTCACAGGATATTGAATTTCTTGCAACAACAGAAGTCCTGCATACTTTCTGCTGTCACAAAAAAGGACTCTCTCCAGCATTTTATCTGATGGAGAAAAAGGCTTGAAAAAAAAAAAAATATGAATATCGTCTCTCCGAGAATTTAAATTTTAAATAAAAGATTTAATGCAAAACGACAAAAAAAATGCTGTTTCATTCAAATGCAAAGCTCTCAATCAAGAAATCTTTCTAAAAGAATAAGCCAGATTAATGTTTTTCAAATAACATGTCCTCATGCTCAGATATTCAATTAGTGTCTGGGCACTGTTATGCTTTTTCAAACTTGTTCTAAGAAAACTTTGAGAAAACCCTACCAAACCTCTTTTTAAGAAAGGACTAGAGTGTAGGATTGGCGTTAGAATTTGGGTGGAAGCACTGGCATATACACTGTAGATAAGCTCTCTGAATTGCTGCAACTAGGTGTCTGATGGACACCAGTGACCTGGGAGCTGGGTACCATTCAGTGTTCTTGTGGCCCTGGCAGGAATTCACTTTGTAGCTTTGAAAATGCTATTGACCTTTTTTGTGCCTCCTTCTCTTCACAGAAAAGTTTTAACACCACTTATGTGTCTCACAGGGGTAATTGGTAAATTAATGTTTGAAAAATATTAAGTGCCTTCTGCCGTTACTATTGAAACTCCAGCAGACTGGTTAAGGATTGAGCAGGTATTTTGAGAGCATCTTATTTCTTCCCTCTTTGTCATAGGCTGCCAATTTGACATGGGTAATTCAACAGAGAAGTAAGAACTCATGAGCTTGAAAGTCCATGTATTTTGGATAAAAGTTCTAGATGTGACTTAAAGAAGAAAGATGGGAAAACAACTGGGAAGACAAGACGTGAATTGAATTATTGGGATTAGCAGTACCCAAAGAGCATCAAGAGATCAGAAGAAAATGCATAAATTGAAATTAAATCCCAATAGGGTTAAAGAAATGTTTCAGTGAAATGCAAACCCTAAATTGTGATGGGGAAATGGAAAAAAAAGCAGATGAACACTTTTTGCTCCCATCAAGATCAAAGCTATTCTTAATAGAATGGTTGAGATCTTTGGGAAGCCTACTCAAAAATTCAGTAGTGTTTTATCTGAGAAAGGTAATTATTCAAAGATTGCTTTCTACTGAGGCATTACAGATGGAGACTTTGTGGTGTGGCAGTTTAAAACAATAGGTCTATACCTCTAGAGATTCCCAAGATGAACATTGCCCAGAAGAAAGAGTAAAATTGTGTTTTTAAAGCATCGTTTTAGGAGCAGTGGGACAGTTGGCAGAGTTTACGAAAGCTGTTGAGAGACTCTGCAGACTTTAATTACCATCTCAATATTGCAGAAGTTGTTTAATTTCTGCCAAAGAAGGGAATAGTTGTGAGAAAGCGAGATCACACTCTGTCTTTCATTCCTTCCTTTTTGACAGGTGAATAAAGGATGCTTTTCAGTATCTCCTCTGATACTGTGACACATTTGTAAAATTTGCATAGAATTGTAAAATAATTTTTCTTTACGATTACAAAGCTGTTATTTTTTTTCTTCTCTCTTGAAACTGCTGTGCAGCATAGTATAAATGCAGTTTAAGTCTTGTCATGAGAGATGCAATAAGAAAATGGTGTGGATTTTCTGTTACTGATTAGTCGGTTTCAAACATTAATAGTTTCAGATTTCATGGTCAGACACCAGGTGTTATGTTGTGTTAATTCCAAAAAAATTTGAATTCAGGTTTGAATTCCATCTCTAGTGGGAGTGGTTGGAGGCACAAACTGGATTAGGAGAACAAAGAGGAAATTATTAAATTGAGAAAAATCATTCCATTTCAGAAGGAAAACTTAGCCTATAACACATTTCCTTGGTGAAGGGTATGGTTAATCTTTTAGGCCTCAAACTCTAAATCAGAGTATGTATAAGTAAGTTTTGCACTGTCATTCATATGAGAAAAGGCTCATTATATATATATATTTTTTTTTTTTTTTATATATATATGTATGTATTTTTCTTAACCGTTCTCTTCCTCTGTGGCACTTGAGCGTGTTCAGTTTTTTCCCAAATGCTTGCAGTAGCCAAGTGAATACTGATTCTTTGAAGACCCTTACCAGCTCCTTCAGTAGATCTACTATGTTGTTACATTTTTTTTTCCGTGACTGCCTCACACCTCTCTGTACTTGTTAAAGCACCAGCCATTGTTTTCTCTATAAAACTCTGTTTCTTCTCCTTCTCTGCAAGTCTCTTATCTCTCAAAGATCTTTTCAATGCTATCTTTCAGTTTCAAATCTCTATTGTTACAGTACACGATGTGTTCAGAGAGCCCAGGAAGTCAACTTACTCATTTGTATTTTTTGCTGTATATATGATAAATCAGTATTTAAGGGCAAAGGTAATATATGTCCTCGCTCAAAAGGAAGAATGGAAAGGATAGATCATGACAACAAATAGGTGTAATTTTTAATCCTTAACCTTCATCATTTTACTAGGAATACCTTTATGTTATCTTGAGAATTCCGTTGTTTTGATGTTTGAAACTAAATGTTTGCAGTTTGTCTGGCAAACTGCATGCTGAATAGATTAGACTGATTTACATTTCCTTATTTCAATATACCATCTGTGCTTTTGGCTGATTTTTGCCTCATTGGAACTCATAAATGCAAGTTACAAAGAACCGTTATGCTCAGAAAGAGAAATCCTACATTTTACTTCCTTGAACAATCTTGACAGTTTTGACCTTAAACCAGCAAGGACAAAAGGCTGAAGCTGTATCAATAACAGGGTCTATTTTCTCTGGTGATGAAGCATGGTATATCTTCAGTGAAGCTCTAGTATATACAGTCGTGGCCATGATTTTCATTGTGTAATCATTTTAATTAAGTTTAACGATAAAAGTTAGTCTTGCGTGAGGAATGAATGCACTAGAGAGACAGCGTAAGATTGATGACTGCTTGGGGAGCATCACGTACTCTGCTGGTAGAAACGCAAGTGTGGAGAGCAGCTGAGCTTGGGGAGCAGGTCAGAGATTACCTGCGCAGAGTGATGTCCAATCATGGTTTTAGGGATTTGAAGGAATCAGGATACAGTGGGAATATCCAAAAGCACTTTTTGTGCTGTTTCTGAGGGGTTTTGCTTGAATGAGTAGCTTCATTACTAAAATAATAAACACTAATTAATATCTGCATCATTTTTGTAACTGCTAGTTTAGTAAGGTAATTAGTATAATTGGTGTACAGCACTGCTTGGTGGCATGATAAATCATAATGTATTAAATGTTCACTCTTTACCATTATGATGTATTATCTAATTTACACAGGTAAAAAAAAAGGAAAAGGGTAAGGGGGCAATCAAGAAGGGAAGCCAACAGCGACAGCTGGGTGGCTTTTTGGTCACTCTTCTTGCATCTGTTGCCTGTATTCTCAATTGCTCTGAATTGCTCCACTGAAAATTAACAATTCTTTTCTCACTGTTGCTAAGTCTCCATCACTGATTAAAGACTGCAAAGAAAGGACAGAGAGAAAAGAAGTAAAAAAAATTAAAGACTGGCAGCTTTTTTTCCTCCAGGATACCTGTGCAAAGCATGATATTTGCCTGTTTGTTGGGTGCTTCCTTACTTTCACGTTCCTGGAGGTACCATCTACCAGCTACAGTTCGGTGCAACTATGAAGAATGTTAATAGGGTTTTCTTTATTATACTCTGTTTTCTAGAACCTATGAGAACACCGAAAACACTGAAGATTGCTGAGATCCAGGCCAGACACATCGCCGTGGATTGGGAATCTCTGGGTTACAACATCACTCGTTGCCATACTTTCAATGTCACTATATGCTACCACTACTTCTGCGGACACAACGAGAGCAAAGCAGACTGCTTGGACATGGACCCTAAAGCACCTCAGCATGTTGTGGATCGTTTGCCTCCCTACACAAATGTCAGCCTCAAAATGATCTTAACCAACCCAGAAGGGAGGAAGGAGAGCGAGGAGACCATTATCCAGACAGATGAAGATGGTATGTTAAATGCTCTTATGGAAATTACATCCAAGTCCAGTCTAGGCAGGTGGAAGGAAATTATTTCATGTGTTGCAATATGTATCCTGAAGGGTGGAAGTTCTCTTCTATTAATGTATTAATTAGCCCCAAAACGGCAGCTGTGAAGGTATTATAGCTGTCACCCTGCATATGTAGCTACAACTGTCCATGCAGCGCAAGTCAAACTGGATCTCTCTCGATCTCTCTCTCTCTCCCTCTCCCTCTCTCTCTCTCTCTCTTTCCAGAAAAAGGAGGATGGCTTCCTAGTCATTCAAAAAATGTGTTAATGCAGGTGATGAGAAACACATGGTAGTGTTAGATTTCTCCACAATATTAGGTGTAGTATTTGAAAGTTAATTGTGTAAATCATATTTAAATATTGAGTTCAGTGCTTAAAGACTCTGTTCAAGATTTAAAACCTTTACAGCAAATATATTTGAGCAATAATTTTTGTTGCAGGTCACAGAGTATAGTATCTGCTAACTATTTGAAAGCCCCCTATCAAATTAAAGTATTATTTTGACAACTTGGGAATTAGACTCAATGATCCCTATGGGTCCCTTCCGACTCCAGATATTTGATGATTGTTCTTTAAAATGCTTTCACTGAAGTTTCATTGACAAGACTGTTGGATTTACCTCAGCTGTGAAAAAATAAAGAATAGAGGTAGACATGTTAATGATGACATATTCAGAGGTTAGGCTATGAATCTTGGTATCAAAGATATGAAAATAGAAATTGATATTTTTCACTAATAATATTTAAAAGGTGGTCGCAAAAAGCAGTTTTAGTTTCTTTTTCTTATGTTTAGATTTTGTGAAAGTACTGACAAGAGCAAAATGAAAATAGATATTTCCGTAGGTAACAAAAAGAGAATACTTGGACTAATGTAAGACTGTAGATAAATAAAAAGGTAAAATTGAAAAAGGTAATGTGTTTACTTGCCTGCAAAATAAATGAATGGGAAATATAGCTTTATATAACAGTCAGTGTTAGTGTCTGGTAGTGCTGTTTTTCCATATATTTTCAATTTTATGAGAAATAGAAGAGGAATATATTTACTGTTGCAATAAAGAGAGAACAATTTATTGAATAGGTAGAATATGAGGAGCTGTAGAAAACTATAGACGCATAGATGCATTATATGAAGATTTATTGACAAGTACAGAATTAGAATATTTCATGGAATTCAAATTAATTTTTAAGTTAATTTTAAACATAATTCATGATGAATTATTTCTGTGTTTGTGTTTCCATTGTAGATATGTATGGTTGCTATTTTCCTTGAGGTTAAAAAGAGTAGTAGTGATATTGTTAAGTCCATGGAAAATGGATTTATTTTCCTTTTTAACTGGATTTTCAAGAAGGGTTATGGTTTCCAATGGCATTTGTCTTGTTAGATGTGTGGCGATGGCAGATGGTCACTGTGTCCATACTTGTCAGGAGCAGAGTCAAGTGCATTTATATACTTTGTCTCCTGGTTTTGTTGTGGATTTTTCTTGGAAGATGGTGCACGCAAGGCAGATTTTGGTCTCAAGCTAACACACCAGTGTGCTGTCAGTGAACTCGAGTTGAATCGGCTTTGGTGTCACAAGTAGTGTAGTGTAGAAGCCTCATCCAGGGAACAGAAGTTGCCAAGGTAAACTGTTTGAAACAGATGTTGTTTTCACAGAGAGACTGATACATTTTAAAAGGTACCTATATTTAGATGTGCTGGTGGTAATACTGCTTGTGACCTGAAAATAGCCTCTTGTGGGCTTTACTCTGTGAAACTATTGGGATTAGAATGCAGATTTTAATTTTGTGTTACTGATTGATTGAAAGTCTGTCTTGCCAAGACTTCAAAGTACAGGGCTTGCAGACAACATACAATACTGAAAGATTCCCACCTGAGTCTTCCCTTGAGCTCTCATAGCAATAGTAAACTAAATCCTGTAGCTGACTGCTTATGTGTACAAAGCTAATTTAGTTCCAGTCTGAGTGATCAAGTATCTGAAACTATTTCCAAGCACAGTTTGCAGCCTAAAGCAGGACTTGGACTAAGAAGATGAGAGGTCCAATTATGTATGTGATTCTGTGCCCTACGTTTAACATGTGGTCAGATGAAGCTGCATTGTCTTCATGGTTTTTGCACGTTTTAGAGTAACCATGATTTTAATTATATCATGGAGGCATTATCAGTGATTCATTTTGGAGGAGGAAAATAGAGGAAATAGGACACTGTCCTACATTTTTGCAAATAACAGTTAGAAATGGCCCTGATTACATGATTATCTGAAACTGTGCGCTTATGTTGCATACTTTTCATAAACAGAAACTTTGAAAACTCCAGATGACAACTGATAATTATATTTTTGTTAGCTTTTCTGTAGTGTGGGATTCTTTACAATGCTGCTGTTTTCCACAAGGTGCTGCTAAACAAGTAAAAACTTCATAGACTGTTGGAGTTAGAGATGCCTACCCCATGTCTCTCCCTCTCTGCCGTCTTGCCCTCATTTTCTCTTTTTCATCATACTTCCATTTTCCCATGCTTCCAAGCTGTCCCTTTCGTCTCTTCAGTAGTTGTTTTGTTTTCCCTTCATCTCACTGCATCTCTCATGTAATTTCCTCCCTTCTGCCAGGAGCTTTACACTTTTCTGAACTTCTAGGATTTCTTAAAAGTCCAAAGCACTTTTAGGAGGCTCTTCTGTGAGACAGAGAGGATCTCTGGTTGTCTTTCACAAAGGTTCACATTTATGTAAGGCTGTGCAGCTGGACTGGGGGTCTTTCAGAAACGGTCAGACCTGTCAGAGTGCTGAGCGGTAACTCAGTTGCGTATGATACCTGGAGCAGAATTAACTCGTGAAACAATTAGTAGAAGACTGAGGTAAGATTCAAAAGCTGTGCTTCAAATCTCTGGAGCTATGGCTGACAAATGAGGAAGGTTTTAATAGCTTGTAATTCAGTATCTGCAAGAGAGCAAAGCCCAGGAATATCAAGACAGTCTGAAAACAGTCTTTCTTTTGACCAGAGCTAGATCTGAATACTTGGTAGTTTCAGTATTTCTATTTAACATAGGAAGATGGAATTAATCTTAAAGTATGTTTTAGTACTTCTAGAAAGGTATATTCCTTGAAAAAATAAATGCCCTGAATGAGACACTGTTAAACAAGTTTTGCAAAAAGATGATGAAAACAGGGAAATTTGTGTGTTTTAAAAGTGAAACAACATCTTTCACTTTGGGGAGAAACCATATAGCTACTAAGGTTTGGAAGAAAGCTCTTCTGAGTACACAGGCACTTGGCATTATCTGTGCTACGACAGGGACTCACTGCTTTTCCTGGCTTGTACAGAAGATGGACACTGTGTGAAGAATTTGATAAAGGAAGTAGAGGAAGGTTCATGCAACATGAGGCTGCATACATGCTGGGCAAAGAGTGTTTGGCATTTTGAGACAAAGTACAAGACCCAGCAGTGAATTTATCACTCAGCATGAATCATCAGCGTGCACATGTTCCTGGAGCTGCCTGTTGACCAGAGTGCTGCCAACTCAGAGAGACCCTCTGTAAAAGCAGTGGATGAATGGGATTTAAGCAGATAAATGCTTCCTTAATTTTTAATTGGAAACAGATGTAAAAGACAGTGGATTAACAGGAGTAGTGACATTAGCCCTGAGAGAGTAGCTACAGAGAAAGCAAATTGTGAAGCTCAAAGTATTTGATGGTGATTTTATAACCAGTAAGGGAGTGTGTCGTCTAACAGTAGGCAAACAACTAATTGAAAAGGATCACTTGGAGTAGGAGAAGTATCCATTTTGGGACTCAAAGTATACCAGAGCTTTGGTCTGGGCCAAAGCACATGCTCATTGGACACAAATGAGGTCCCCTGATCTTTCAGAGGCTGTGGCTCATTCAGCTCCATGCAGAGATATTGAGAGCTATGATGCAGGGTTAAGACATCAGCTGTCCAGTCATTACTCATGCTCCTGGAAAAACACCAACAGGCTTGCCAGTCTGGGGAACAGCAGAGGAAGAGGAAATGTTATAATTAGAGAATTAAAAAAAAAGAGAGAAAGAGTGAAATACTTTGTATGCTGTCTAAATGTGTGTCCTGACTTCAACTGGGATAGAGTGTAATTTCTTCCTAGTAGCTGGTACAGCTCTGACCTTTGGATTTATGATGAGAATGATGTCGATAACACACTGATATTTTAGTTGTTCCTAAGTGGTATTTATACCAAGTCAAGGGCTTTTCAGCTTCTCATGTCCTACCAGTGAGAAGGCTGGAGGGGCACAAGAGGCTGGGAGAGGATGCAGCCAGTACACCGACCTAAACAGGCCAAAGAGACATTCCATACCATGGAACACCATGTTCAGTTTATAAACTGGGGAGAAACCTGGCCAGGGTTCACTGCTGGGAAAACAGCTGGGCATCAGTCTGTGAGTAGTGAGCAATTGCAATGCCCATAATTTGTTACATATATTCCAATTCTTTCATCATTGCTGTTCTCATTATTTTCTTCATTTTTTCTGCCCCATCCAGCTGCTGAAGGAGGAGGGAGCAACTGGCTGGGTGAAGCTTAGTTGCTGGCTGGCGTTAAACTATGACACTGTGTGTAGAGGAAATATCTTTCACCAGCTTCAAGAGGGAGGATTTTACGGCAATAGTTGACATTTAGTATTTTTCTATGATTGATAGTAGCAAGTTTTGTTAAGTTGCCTTTAAAAAAAAACCAAACCAAGCAAACAAAAAAACCCCGTTTGCTATGAGAAGCATCTTTTTTCTTCCTGCATTCCCAGTTGTTCTGGCACCCTAGGAAAATGATGGAGGAATGAAGAGGTAGAAAATAGGCTTCGATCAAAGTAAACAAACAATGCTTCAAGGAGCTTTGAAAAAACATCGACATAAAACTTTACTTGTAGCACTTTAAAAATTGCAAAAACAGCCCACCTGGGAGAAAAAGTTAATAAACTATGTCCGTTACAGCAAAGGAGGGCTGCAAAGATTGTTTGAAATGGAAAACTGTCTCAAAAAATGTGTAACTCACATAGCTGAGTGACACATGCATAGATATCAAGTGAACCAGATATGCTAATCCTAATGGGGGAAAAGTTGGCAAATAGCTGCTGTTAGCAAAGAGAACCTCATGACTAAGAGATAAAAATTTCAATGTGAAGTTGTCCATAAATGTCACTGCTAAAGGTATTGACCTCAGTTCTTGATAGAAACAAGAGACTAGTGACCTACATGCCATAAGCACTGACCGAATTTAGTGTCAAGATAGTCAAATACAGGAGGAATTTTTATGTCTTTAGCAATAGTGAACTGAAACAGAGTATAACCAACCTACTACCATTGATAAAAGGAGCCTGGAATAACTTATCTCTCCTACATCTTGTGAAAATAACCTCCATTCTTTTTTTCAGATGGTAAACAAGTCTTGCTGTTGGCACATCATTGAGAGAGAAAAAGTGCCTGCAGGACATGTGAGCACTTTTTGTAAAAGGCAAGAAAAGTTGATTTGTGAGAAAGCAAAAAAAAATATTTAAAATATTAGCACAGAATTATTTTAAGCTTACGCTGAACAAATGACAAATGAAGCTGTTTTAAGGTATTGCGGAAACTAGAAGTACAAGCTAGGTTTTATATTATTAGCTAAGGAAAAATTGGTATTGGCATGCAGAATTATTTACCCTGGCTCAAACAACTTCCTATTTTCATTTGCATTAGGTACCTATATTAGAAATGTTATAGCTAAAAAAGTGATATTGCATATGAAGTTATTTTGTTGAAATGCTGTTTTCAACATAACGATGCTTGCATGTAGGCCAGAATTAGTGGCTCTTTTAGCAGTTTTCATGGTGGAATGAGGGCTTGCACCTGGCCCCACAAGTTTTTGTGTTCCTAAGCCTCGTGCTAGCTAAAAGCAGTCTCCAAATACTGAATTGCATACTTTCAGAAAGCTGTAAAGTTTGTGAGTATGTGAGATTATTTCATCCTGAAATTGAGAAACATTTCCAAATCCCAGGAACAAGGTGTACTGAAGTCAGCACTTAATGTAAAAAGGCTTTAAACAAATTCTGCATTAAGTGTTCAAGCACCCAAATTTAGCATAACCAGAACTCGTGGATCTGGGTATTGGAACAAGCTGGCCACAAGAGTAGTGGAATCACCATCCCTACAAGCACCTCAGCGCCAAGCTTCCATTAGAGTTAGGATTAGGGTTCAGGGAGCCAGAAAGCCTTCAGCTCCAGGGGCACTGGATCTGCAAAAGTAATGCCCAAGGGATCACGGCAGGGCATCAACATTGCTGCCTCCACATCCATTGGAGTCTGGGCCACCCATGGTGATGGGGACCTCAGCCTCAGCACCAAGCTTCCATTAGGGTGAGGCTGGAGTTCAGAGAGCCAGGAAACCTACAGCTCCAGGGATACTGGGGCTGGAAAAGAAATGCCAAGTGGAGCATGTGCACCAGAGAAGACTCAATATAATTTCTTTTTTTTTTCTCAATTACATTCAATAGTATTTTGTTCTTTGCTGCAAATAGTCCAACTTGAGCAATTTCCAAAGAAGTAATTTTTGTCACCATCTTTTGTGTAAATGCTCGTGTGGTAAAGACTAGCAATAGCAGTTCTGGTTTTGTTTTTCCTTTTTAATATATAAAATTTGCTTCTATTTAAAACTTAGTCTCCAGTTGTAGTAAAGTGTAAAGTAAAAATGGCAAATCCCTCAGAAAAAGCCAATGGAAAGGTGGACTATTTTCGTTTCTTGTAACGTTTAAACAGTAGGAGAGATTAACTGTCACCATCTTCTGAAAATGAGCATCTACTTTGAGAGAAAGGCTGTAAGTTTGCTGCTGATACACTGCCCTTTTTGATTACAACAAAGGAATTTTTCCCAATATAACCCTGCATATTTCCGCACACAACTTTTATCACAGAGCATAGTAGTATTGTGCATGACTTTCAAGGAGTATAATAATAATAAAAATACTCTGTTTACATGCACTTTCATTATTTTGTAGCAGGAAAACTAAAGCAATATAAATTCATTTTTATAGTGGTTGGTGTCAGTTAATACATTGTTTTTCCAGAAGTAATGTATTGTAATATAAATTTCCTGTTAAGTCAGTGTAGAACAACATTTAAGTGACACTATTTGTGAATAACAATTTATTTGCAACTGTGACATAATTTAATGCAAATATATTGGTCTAAAATGAATTGGTGTGATGTCAGATTGATGGTTTGTACTTTCATTATGCACAGTATTTATAAAGTCCACCATCCCACATGCATATAGAAGAAAAGATTACCTATATGAATATATAGCTTTATTAAAAGAGCTCTGGAGATGCATATAAATCATGAAAGAAGAGCTTGTGTTGTTTGCACTGTAAAACCATCCTGAGATTCCCTTTGAATTTGTTTTATCTTACTTTTATATATATGTGCATTTTTTGTTTGTATACTTTTTTTACTGTTTTTTTTTTTTTTTAATTAAGTTCAAAATCTCTACTGATATCCATATAGTTAAACCCACCTGAATTATTTCACTTCTTCAGATAAGTGTAAATCCTGACTTGTTGGAAGTTTAACATAGAATAATGCATGGCAAAGAACATGTGTTTATTGTCATTGTCACCGAGAGATGGTGAGGTCACACTTCACAAGGTCAGCAGATGGAAAGAAAATCAACAAGACCAGAATCTTTTTCAGGAGTGAGTGCAGAGGCCAAAAAGTCCCAGTTCAATTCCTCTAGCAGCTACTTATACTTTTTGAATTATTTAGATAATAATGTTAAGTAACATACTTCACCTTAATACGCTTGTAATAGTCTTGAGTGTTTTGATTTAAGTGTAAACTGTCTGTAAGTCCAAGGGAAGGAGTGAGAGCTCATGTAGGAAAAGAATGGCAACTGAGAAGTCAGCAAAAATTTTACAATTTTTGCCTTCCGGGGCAACCACTGCACATGCTGAAGCCCTGCTTCCCTGGGAGTGGCTGAACATTGTTCACTGGTGGGAAGTAGAAATTAAATTTTCCACTTTGTTTATGCACATGCAAACTTTTGCTTTTTTTGTTTTTTTTTTTTCTTCTCTAGTCATCTGTCTTATCTCAGCCCACTAATTGTTTTACATCTTATTTTCTCTCCTCTGTCCTGCTGGGAAGGGGAGTGAGGGAGCAGCTCAGTGCGCACCTCGACATCCAGCCAAAGTCAACCCACATAAAAAAGGAAGGGTCTTAACACTATTTTGGAAAGGTGAAGTTTAAGGTATTTCTGAAGTCCTTAGAGTCTTGCTGGGACTCACAGGAAATAGAGAGCAATGGCTGCCTACATGGAGAAATGCAGTTTGAGTCTTCAGAGTAGTGTTACTAACAGGTTACCTTGCTGTTGTTCTGTTACCTTGCTGTTGTTCTTTTGTTGGTTGTTTTTTCTTTTTTTAGGGATTTTTTTTTACTAATTTTGGCCTTTTTAAAATTTCTGTTCGTAACATATACTGACCTAAGAACAAAGACATAAAAGGACAAATGAGGATGTTAAGGCACTATTTTGACTAACTTGAAGATATTCTGTTCTATAAGCAAATTATCTTACTCCTGCTTTTCTCTTTCCTCACTCCCTTTACCCTTTTGCTAAAGCAGTGCAATTAAAAGACATTTTTACTGTGGCTGAACTGGAAAATGGAAAGGAAAAAACTCCAGACCATCAAAATATGTCCTACGAACTAATATTAATTTATATTCCTTTTTCTGGGCACTTGAACTTTCATTTGTTTCTTTGTTTTAGTTCCAGTTGAATTCTCAAATTATTTAAATTAATCCCAACATTCATTTTTATGAATTTGTGGGAGTGGATGAAGTTTGTGGAATTACTATTCTCTTTCTCTAGATGCTTGCTGTCTTTTTCTTTCTGACTTTTTTGAGCTGGGATTCCAAGCAAGCTGCTCACTGCTGTTCTAGATTCTGTTCTTGTACCCTTCCCATGCCAGGGGGAAGAGAAGCATGAAACTAACTGGGATCACATAATTCCATTCACTTTAACACTGCTACTGCTGCCTTAAGCATCAAACTTTATATTGCAGGAGAAGAAAACAGTCATAGAATGAGATGAGCCTAGAGGCTTCTCCCACCTTGGTATTTAAACAAAAAGTGTAGAAAGATTTATGCAACCCTCAAATGCAGAGTCCTGCACCCAGTTTCAACTGAATATGAAACATTTCTTTTTAAAAGCACCATACAAGAAGTATTATGCATGTTTTTGAGCAATCATGTCTGTTTTCTTTTTACCTCACATACTTTGGTGTGGTTTAATGTCAAATTTCATATGCTGTGCACATGCCCTGGTGCATACCTGTGTTCTTTCCCAAACACAGATGTACATGCACCCACACAAAAATGTGCATTCATCTTCCCAGGAAAATTTCATTTGCAGCAGGGTATATTCATACCTCTTTTGAGATGTAAGGAAATACTGTAGGGCATTCCCATGAAAAATGAAGCGTTGCCTACAGGAAGTCTCTCAGTGACACAAACAGCACAGAGGAGCTGTCATTGTCTGTCAGCCTTCATCCACTGCCTGGTCTGTCCTGAGACACTGAAGAAAAGCACCAGCCTGTGATTTTAGTTAACTTCTCCTAAGCCTTCATATGACAGTTAGATGAATGGGTTCTGTGAAGCTCTCACTTATTTACTTCAGGGCTTTTTTAACTTCATGAATTTATTATTAATGTGCCAAATTATGTTGTTTGTACCAAGGGTCAGATGATCATTTATAGCTTGCATGTAGACTGAAATAAATTCCAGTGATTGGAGAGACCACTCACTCTTTCCTGCTGCTAGCACAGCACCTGGCGCTTCCTTTGATCCATTGGATTTCAATTTATTTTTGCTCTTTGTAAAACTTCAGTCTGCTTTGATAATGAATATCCAAGGAGTGTCATGCATAAGGCTCACTGAAAGTTGCATTGAAGAAAATACGCTTATTAGAAGGAGACAGAAATACATGTCAATATATTAAATAGAAATTACAGTTTAGATTGAAAGAATGCAAATTTGAACAATCCCCCCTCTTTGAGGGGGGAAGGTGTTTCTCTGGGTTCAGAGCTTCTCCAGGCGGTCACTTATCCTCACACCCTTCTTTCAACATGTGTGTGCTCAAATCTAGGTGAGCTGCTCTGATAAAAACAAATTGTATATGTAGGCAAAAGTGTCTTGTAAGCCATAATGGGAGATAACTAAATGTTTCTGCCTGATGTTGATGGGATTACCGAGTGCTGTGAATCACTTGGGCATGGAGAGCTGAGGAGACATTTCAGACTTGTTATTACACCAAGGATATTGGTTCCATTTAAAATAAGAAAGTAGGGTCATCTTAGTGTCGTTCAGTTCAAAGCTTCGAAAATGTCTCTTATTGGAAAGAATTGAAGTGAGCAGTCTTGATCCTTCTGCACACGAGGAGGTCAAAGGCTGAAAGAAATGGCAGCTGAGCTGGTGTATTTCAGCATGTTCAGCCCTCTCTTTTAAATGAGGATTTCTTTTAAAACAACAAATCATAAGAAGATGTGATTGACAGCTATTTTGTAAGAATTTCTCTTCTTTGGAAGAAGCTGTGTAACAGAGGCTCTTTCTTGCCTTTGATTTTTCCTTTTAAAATAATTTTAGAACCATGTAGTCCTTGTCCTAAGATATGCTTATTACAGAGTTCAGTGATGTTCCCTGAAGTTGTAATCTAGCTTGAACTGTTTCCCCTGGCTATATTACAAGACAATTTGACTTTGCATGGGGTTTTGAAAACCGTATGTGGGGATAAAGTTAACGTTTCAACTTCATGCTCTCTCTGCACTGCAAATGACAAAATAGACTTTGAAGTGCTTTTTCACACACTCTACCATTGCCTTTTGCATGCAAATGAATATTAATGAAAATAGACCCGTGCTCACTTTTGGTTTTAATAGGATGTTCTGTCATCTCTTTAGTTTTTCTGTCTCTTGAATTTCCTATTTTTAAAACTTTCATCTCATTTGTAGTACCAGGCCCTATACCTGCCAAATCAGTAAAAGGAACTCCTTTTGAAGATAAGATCTTCCTCAACTGGAAGGAACCTGTGGATCCAAATGGCATCATTACTCAGTATGAGGTAATCATTAAACACCTAACAAATATAGGAGGGGGCTAGGGAGGTGCATCAAAAGTGTCAGTGCGTGTTTATGCTCTGTAGGCAGCTATTCAATAGTATACTTCTTTCATTTACTGAATATACGATTTTCTGTAGTGATTAGATATTGAAATTTGTAATTATGGTGCATATGACTGTCCATCCCTGTCAAGTGTCTTTGTCACGAGTCTAAGTGCCTTAAAAATCTTGTATTATTGCTATACACTGTTCCAAAGCCATGACAACCATGATCTGCAAAATTTTCTTCATTATAAGAGAAGGTTACATGAAAAGTAAGATGGTTATTAAATTTGGAACAATGTTTTTTAAGCTTAGATCTTTAGATACCACCCTTAAAAGAAAACCTCCGTATAAATTCTGTTTAAAGTGTATTTAATTTATGAGGCTTCTGGGGACCTCCACAGGAGGTTAGCAGGTAACACAAGCTGATTTGAGCAACAAACACCATACTTTCCAGCACTCCACTTTTAAAGGAACAGAAGATATAACTTTGTGTATTAGTGAATTATAGGAAGGCGAACCAATGAATTGAACAAAATCCCTTAAAAATCTATTTATTTGTTTATTTAATGCTTACAAAATTCACTAAATAGTGTGGGTTAAACCAGGCAGGCAGCTCAACCTCAGTCAGCCATTTGCTCGCTTCCCCTCAGTGGAATGTAACAGTGAAATTTTCCATACATGAACTAATACGTAAAAGCAGTTGATGAATGGGATTTAAGCAGATAAATGCTTCCTTAATTTTTAATTGGAAACAGATGTAAAAGACAGTGGATTAACAGGAGTAGTGACTTTAGCTCTGAGAGAGCAGATAGAGAGAAAGCAAATTGTGAAGGTCAAAGTGTTCGATGGTGATTTTATAACCAGCAAGGGACCATGTCATGTAACAGTAACGATGAAGGGTACCTGCGTAGCCTTTCAAATAAGGCAGAATCTTCAGTAGTACACATCAAGTCCTCATTGGTTTTTAGTGCTGGACTTGGCATTGTTGGCTTAATTATTGGAATCCGTGATCTTAAGGTTCTTTTCCAACCTAAATGATTCTGTGATTTTGTGGTATCCCCAAGACAGATGGGTAGCTAGATGAGCATGTCTCTTTTGTTTTCTTTGCAGCCAAGCTAACCTAAATCCCTTGTGACAAAACATTTAAGAGTTGCAAAAATAATTGTTTTCCCAGGTCAGCTATAGCAGTATACAGTCGTTTGATCCTGCAGTTCCAGTGGCAGGACCTCCACAAACAGTGTCGAAGCTGTGGAACAGCACACACCACGTCTTCTCTCACCTGCACCCTGGTACTACTTACCAGTTTTTCATACGTGCAAGCACCGTCAAAGGGTTTGGACCAGCAACTACGATCAATGTAACAACCAACATCTCAGGTAAAAACAAACAACAGCATAAAGGAAAAACAAGGAGGGGGAAGGGGGGAAATGTATTTTGAATACCTTTGTAAGACTTGAGAAATTTTGAAATGATAAAGAAAACCCGTACAAAAAATTCTACCATATTATGAAATTATGTTACTAAAAATGTTTTTGGGTGTATTCACCACAGGGAAGCATAAGTTCAGGGATAAATCCTTGCATGAGGTGGAAATTGCACAGCTGTAGTTGCTAATTGTTTCTTCTGTGTAATCTAGTACTTTCATCCAAAGACTTTGAAGTGCTGTATAAACCTTAACTAATAAGGCCTTTCAACACTCATAAGTCACTAAGAACTACATCTGTTTTGCAGGTTAATAAAGTCAGGTGCAGAAAATTGCTGACTTACTGAAGGTGACACCACTTAGCAGCACACAGCTAAAACAGAGTCAAGGCAGTTGGGACAAAGTGTGAATTTTGCCAGACTCAAATAAGTCTGCTTCCTTATGCCTTTATTCATTTACTGCAGTGCACCAACTTCAACATTATTTGTCTTAATAATGCACTGTAAACTCTAGAAGACAGTAACGCTAAATGAAATACTTTAATACTTTTATAATTTCTTAAATTTCAATGTTTTTCTCAAAAAATAAGATAGTGGCTTATGCAGTTGATAGCGGAAGATAAATCAATTCTATATTTAGAGAAACTGTTTATTTTGTGACATGGTGACTTCAGAGCTTGGCAGAGATCAAAGAAGTCAGTCATTTAGAAATTTAAATAGCACAAAGCAGGCTATTTTCCTTATTATCTGTCATAATGAAACTCAGACTGTCCTGTAAAGAGAAGTTAATAATGTAGTGGAATGTACCTATGATTTTTGTGGGAAATCATTCACATAGTCTCCTCACAGTACAAGAAAACACACACATAAATCAAAATGTGAGAAAATTCAAGGCAGAGCTCCTTAAATTATGTAGCAAGTGAAATGCTGCATTTCTCATAGCTAACTGGAGCAGCTTGTTGAATTCCTCCCCAGCACATAAGCACTAGCAGTCCTCATATCCTTATCCCTTTGAAACAACCCAACCAATGGACCAAAAAACCCCAAATGATGTGTTCTGTTCTGTTTATGTAGCTATTAGATTGTTTTGAATTCTGATACTTCACTCAGGTTGTTTTAAGGTCCTTTGTAGTATTCCAAACCGGTCCCCTACTACTGGGGGTGCTCTCTGGCCTGGGCTGGGGCACTTAGAGAGCTATCTGAGGGGGGTCTGACCCTCGACCTCGCTGGACTCTTCCCTATACCGGGGCGGCCGGCTCCTGAGGGGAGAAGTGCAGGCGAGACGCCGGTGATTGACGCTGGGAGGAGGGCGTTCCTCCGTCAGGCTTCCTCTAGTGCTAGGTAGCGACACAGCAGAAGGATGAAGAGCGCGGGAGTTGAGGTTCTCCAAAGCTCCGTTTATTCGGGGGGAACCGGAAGGGGTCACGAGACGGAGAAAAAGCTTGGAGAAGCCCCCCGCACACAGCTGTGCAGGAGCTTATAACCGGGGGGGAAAACTGGGAGGGGTTTAGGGGAAACAGCCAACCGGGTGAATCTGAGGGCGGGTTTGGACTA
>VZTE01000892.1:2258572-2470375 GCA_013397775.1 Eulacestoma nigropectus | reverse complement strand
ACCCAATAAGAAAAAAAAAAAAAAAAAAAAATATATATATATATATATGTGTGTTTATATCTATTTTTTTTTAAAAATTAAAATCAAGAAGAATTTATTTTTTAGTTGAATATTTGTTGTGTCACAGTACATAGAGCTGTTCATTTCTGAGTGATAGTCATTTAACACCGCTATTTTTTTTCTTACTTACACCTAGCTTGCCAATAGATGTGTAACTAAAAAATTCTGGGTTTGGCAGGTTTTTTTTTTAAAGATAGTCATGACCTGAATCATTCAGCTACCTGACTTGTTTGATATTGGGTGCCCAGACTGCCTTCTCGCCATTATAATTTCATTTTACTTTCCCACAGTGCCTCTGAAATATGGCGCTGAAAGGTGTTGGTCAGAAAGTGGATTTGAAAATAACAGTTCCTCTCCAGTGCTTCAAAGTCAGCTACTCTATAGCATATGCGTATGACTGGAAAATTGGAAGCTATGGGGAAATGGGAGAATAATAGTTATGAATACAAAGTATTTGACCTTTTTCTTCTGAGGATGCTTCTTACTACGAATCATGTAGCAAGCTATTAAATTTTATTTGGTGTGTCCTTTAATCATATTAAAATGTTTCATTTATGTTAACTTTGAGGGGTCTTTCCCTTTCTGCTCTCTGTTGAGAGATAATTTAATTTTGTTTGCAAAGATTAGTCCACATCCTGCTCTTTACTTCTATTTGTTAGTGTAAAAATTTTATGATATTATTTGATTCCATTTATGTTTTACTGATGTGGCTGCATCAGCAATATTCAGGGGCAGGGTTGACTAATTGGGGGTTAATTAGCTGCTGAGCATCAGAAGGTTTTCATGCTATTACCCTTGCGACATTTTAGAGAAATGCAGGCTAATGCACTTCATTCTGTGTTACATGAAGTCAGCTATAAGGCTCAGCTGATGTCGAGTCACATGCTCAAATGCTAAAAGTAGAGGAAAATTAACTGTTTCTTAAGTCTATTTCCATTAAGAGGAATATATGTTTTATATGAATGTTGTGGGGATAAGTCACATAACTATATGCATTTTTATGTGCTTATCATATAGTCACTCTTATGATTGATATTATCAAGTTATTTATTTATATCCTGTCAGAGATGATAATCCAGATTCATCCTCTTTACAGGAAATTTTGATGTGTTATATTTAAAATTGTATTCCCATATATCATTCGTTTCTGAGAAATTGCCCTGGAGCAAACCTGGGATTTTTGGGGAACAAGACTGCTTTCAGTACGGGACTTGGATTCTTAAAATAGGGATTTTTAAAGTTAATACCATGGAAACCAGACTTGTGGTCTGAAAATGCTCCCAAATCTGCAGGTGCTTAAACTCACTTTACTATATGCATTTGTAGGTGCTTTTAAAGATGAAATTTCAAGTGTCCTGCTGCTGGCCCTAATGAAAGCTGTCCTTGTTTGGGAAATGTGAGATCTATTCTCTCATGTAATCCATGCCACATCCTTTCAGTCTTGGGTCTGGCCACCTGAGGGAGCTGAGGTTAATTCTTGCCCAGAGCATCCCTGCCGGACACCACTGAGATCTGCTGATGGTCGTGGTGGACATTTTTACAGCAACTGCTCCAGGGCAATCCTGTGCTGACAGCAGCAGGTTTCCACCTTCAATCCCACCACACATCTTCAGGGGGTCAATCTTGGATCCTGGGTTTCTCTCCTGGGTGGGTGATCCTTTTGTGAACTGGTAGCATGGTGGGATGTGGCTAGAGAATTAATCATGGGGCTAGAAAATTACTCTTCCTAGCTCAAGAAGTTCTGGTTTTTCTGCTCTGTACTTGCAGATGAGTAACTTGCTGCATAGTAAACCTGCAGCACACAAACTCACATTTATTCTGTCAGTTTTCCTCACAGCATCCTCAGTTCAATGGCATGAGCTTGTCACTGTGGTCTATGAAGATGGCAGGAAGGATATATGTGCTAAATGTTAATAGACAGTTTGTTAGTGATAGTTTCATCGAGTATTAATAACTGTTGTTTGACTGTGTTCTCAAAAAAGCATACTTCTTTCTTCCTTTCCATCATCTTCCCTCTCCACTTGAGTTAATTTCTAAAATCTAAGATATATCATCAAGTTTCTAATATCAAGAGGCCAAGGAAATAAGTCCTTTATCATAACTGGAGACTTGGGCTATATTCTTAAAATCAACCAGGTGTTTTATTCCTTACTTGGAATGAGAAGCATTCTCCAGGGGAATGTAGAAGACATGGTGTTATTCTCTATTCTGAAGTTATGCCTATTACAGTCAGATACTTTTCAGCAGCTTCTTAATAAGGACATAAATGTAGCACACTGAAATTCTGAATTGATTCAATGCATTTTGCTAAACTTTGTGATATATTTTAGTGAAGCTTCACTCCATCCACTCTGCAGTTTTGTTTCCTTTAGAAGCTGGCTTACTGCCATAACGAGTGTTACTAGGTAGGTGGGAAAAAAATGGGTCACCATGCCTGCAGCTGTGATGGAGTAGAAGGGACTCAGACACTGTTATTTAGTCTGACCCTGAAGAATACAACTGGCTTTTGGAAAAATTTTGTTTCTACCCAGTCCTGTAATTGCTGGAGTTGTAGCTGGTAATTTAATTTAATATCAGTAAGTTCATGTTTAAAAAATTTAAAAAAAAAATAGGAAAAGAAAAAAAATAGTAAAAGGAAAAGAAGTTTAATCTGATACTCTTTTGCTCTTACAAACAGAATCATGCTATGACCAGATTTCCATCATAGCCTCTCCATCAGCACAGCTGCTCAGCAAACAGATGTTCCTTATCTTAAGTATAATCTATGAGCAGTATTTCTTTAAGGCACTGCCTAGCTGCCCTAGTCACCACAGTTTAAACATGACTCTAATCATACCTTTCCTGTCAGGTTTTATTGTGCAATCTCTAGCATTCTTTATGGCCTCCTGAAGTTTTAAAACAAAATTACAAACTAGAAATCCAAAGGGACACAAAGCTGGATGGCTCAGGTTCACTTTGAAGCGCGTATTGTTCCACCATCAATCTTGTGGATGAGATTCCAGTCAGTAGAATCAATGGTGCTTCAGTGATTCATTTGAAGATGTGATTTGTTGCTGTAGTTTTTCTGAAGCTTCCTAACTGAGTAGCAGAAAAACAATTTTTTGTTTTCAAATCCTACTGCAGATGAGGGTTACAAAGAGTGTACATCAGAATCAGAGTAAATTTTTAATGATTAAATTTATTTTATTTGATTGTTAAAGTGCTTTGCTTGTACTTCCTTATGAAGAATTTGTTTTCATTTTGCAGCAAGATTAATTAAGGGGACTGTGGCGGGGAGCAACTAAAACAATCATTGTCAATTAGAATTCCATGAGCTGGGGCTGAAACTTGGGCTCGTCAGTCAGTCTGGTTCTTGTGAAAGGAGAGGAAGATGTGTCTCCACTAAACACATACAAAGAAATGTCTAGCACGTATTTAAATTCTACTCAGAATAGGGTTAAAGTATGGACAACATTGACCACTGCCATATCTCTCTGGGAGCCTGAATTTTTGGGGAAGGATGAAAAGGAAGATCTGTTGTCAGAGACCTCCTTCACGTGTTTGCAATTGTCTTTGTCAATAGGGAGGTACTATACAGGTTTTCTGAAATTAACAAAAAAAAAAACCACAATGTTTTGTCATGAAAAATAATTTCTTCATGGAGAATTTCAGCTGAGGAGCTCTTCAACTGCTGTATCTTCAAAATTTCTCTGCTTACTTGGCTGTCTCAGACAACTGTTTGGCCTTTATGATCCTGGTGACTTATGTAGCAGGTTCTGAAATTTTTATTATTCTTCAGAATAGCTCAGAATTTATTTTAGTCATCAAGGAGAAGGAATATTGTCATCTAAGCTTTCCACTCCTCTCTCTTTATTTCCCTTTTTTTAATCCTTCTCTGCTGTATGGACAGATCAGGAAAAAATGTTATTGTAGGAATTCCCTCAGGTCCTGTCACAAGAAAGCTCTCTCAATAACTGAATTCTCACCAGCACCAAAAAAAAAAAAAGGTATAGAAAACCTAAGATAATCGAAGCTAAGATTAGTTATATGTAAAGACACAGGGATAAGCAGAGTACATAGTTAAATTTTCACTAATACCTTATATCAAAACATATTTGCAGCCAGTGAACACTCCACTTTTCAAGTTGCAAATTTAGCTTTGACTTGTTTTGTCACATGTTACAGCAGGGTGTCGTTTCCGACCATTATTATTTGTTACATAGAGTAACAGTGCTGCTCTGGAGCCACTGCAGTGTTTAGTAAATGGGTTTAAACAGATGGTGTCACAAAGGGCCCAGAGGTAAATGACTGTATTCCTCTGTGTCTTGTTAGCCTATAATGTTGCATGAGAAATACTGCCAGATCCCCTTTCTAAAGAGGATAGACAAATCTTTTATTTAAATGTACTTCGTGAAAATACATTTTTTAAAATAATTAAAAATAAAGCTTTGTTGGAGACTTAAAATAGTTTCTGTTATTTGCTATTTTTTCTATTGTGCAAGTGTAGAGTAGATGACTACAATATGTATATCTGTGTCTTATTTTCCACATATTGTAGTTTTTCATATGTAGGAGTCCAAAAAGCATTTTTGAAATATATTTTATATAACTTAATTTGTTTGAAAGTTTTTCAGAACCTTCAGATTGTATTGTGGTCTCATGCATAAAATTTTGCTATATCTTTTATATCCCATTCAAAAATTACAGTGTTCTTTTAAAGAATGCTATAAAAAGAGACTTTTAAACAATTTGTCATGCCCTTCGTCTTTGATTATTTGTTTTGATCTCCAAAGAGACTTGACCCTAAAAAAGGAGATGTGCCTTAAAATAAAGATACCCCATTTATTCCTTATTCTATAAAAAGGAGTGGGAAAGAGGGGTTGATCTGGTAACTGTGGTGCGTCTCCTCTTTGGAGCTGTGTGACAAACCAGGCTGTTCCGGGGGACCGGTGCCTCTGTCACGTGCAGGCATTGCAGTGTCCTTCCTCTGTCCCCGCTGGCTTTCTCCTTTGAAGCTGCCAGGGTGACACAGACAAGTTTCCTGCTCTTCTGTAACTTCTGAGAGCAGAATTTCTGTCTGTCCCCATTCACTGGCAGCTGATGAGAGAAGACTACAGAATTCAGGCAGCAGAGACGTTGTGTCTGTGTCCCAGTGCTCTCCAGTTGGTTGTCTGCCCAATTCTGAAACAGTGTTTTTACCCTGCCTGGGTCCAGAGTCAGTCCAGGGAGGGAATGAATGCCAGTAGTAATTTCTTATCTTGGGACATTATAAATAAAAATTTAAAATACATTTTTTATCCTGTCAAATTTTTAAAATATCAATGCTTTTAGGGTTTTTTGCTAGTACATTTACTTTGAAGCATAAAGAAATACGCCGGATATACAGGGGTTTTATGCAAGTTATTTGCTTGTACAGTCCCCATTAACTGGAGACAGTTAATACATAGAGTTTACCCCAGAAGGTGATGTATAACTGAGCTCAGTTCATGGGCAGTTTATGAGAAATAGATATCCCCAGATCTAACTTTTTTTTTTTTTTTTAACATTCTTCTTTCTACCTGGAGTTTCAAAAATGACATGACTTTGTAAATTCTTCTTGGACAAATTGAAATGGAAGAAAGAGGCATTCCTGCTTAATTTTTAGGTGCTAGGAAAAGGGGATGCTAACATTTTCTTTCAGCTCAAGAAAGACGTGAAACTAGTTTCCCAGTTTATTTCTTTTCCTCTTTCTTCCATTCTCCAGTATCATACTTTGTCTCTGCCACTGCAGTTATTGGGTTTTCTGGGCAGCAGTAGCAGAGAAAATTGACAAAATAATTTAATGCTGCCCCATAAGTTCTGAAAGGAGGAGGACTGTCTTTGCCTTTCGGAGTCCTTGCAGCAACACAGTGACACTTCGAAAACTTGGTTCAATTTTACCTTTTCTGTTTAGAAAGCTTTATGACAAACCCAAGACAGAGAAGTCTGCCAATTTAATTCAAAAGCTTCAGGTTTCTTGTCTACATGCCTTAAAACCCCCAAACCTCTTTTTTTCTTATAAAATTAAGGATTGCCTTCTGCTCTCAGTACGTAAATTCTGTACTTCTGAAAAGCAGAGGAAGTTGATAATGAGTTGGTAACATCCTGCAATTAGGTAGTTCCCCTAAAGGAGAAAGAAGAATTGTAATTACCTGTTCTATTTTGAGCAGGTGATTTTGAAAAGTGACCAAGCCATGAACCATTTAAAGAGAGGTATTGGGAGGTTGGGATGGTGTTTTGATGGGCTGAATTCTCTCTGCTTCAGCAATTCGTAACATTTTATCATTGACAACTGTAGAGGAATGAGGCAGTTTATTTCAGTGGAATGGACAGATTTCTGTCCATCTGTGCTTATATTACAGGATGTCACTTGTACTTTAGATCTGCATAGCTCTGAGCCAAGATAGAAGCCACAGCAAGGTCAAGAGGTGGAGAAGCCTGTCAGCACATTCTGTCTCTAATGACATGACAACTGCAAATTGGTGCTTCAAGCACAGCCTGGAGGCAGCCATTATGTTGGGTCTTGAAGCTCAGCTTTCTCTAATACTGTTTCAAAGGAAAATGTTAACTTCAGATTGCTTCTGATCAGCCAAGAGTTTAATCTGTTGTAGTTTAACACAGTTGTTCCTGTGTTTCTTCAAAAGAAAAAAGGTTTTAAAAAAGTAATAATAAGAGGTCATGTATGGATTTGTATTGTTGTTTTTTATGAAAAAAATGCATGTTGATTCTTTCCAACAACTGAAATAAATAGCTTGGCTATATTTCCAACCTTTGATTCTTATCTGCATCCATCTCCTGTCTTGTCCTTTTTTCCTCTGTCTCACCAGTGCCTACCAGATTGTTGTTGAAGAGCTGCACCCGCACCGAACAAAGCGGGAAACTGGTGCCATGGAGTGCTACCAAATCCCTGTCACCTATCAGACTGCTCTTAGTGGAGGGTCACCGTATTACTTTGCTGCTCAGCTGCCCCCAGGAAACCTGCCAGAGCCAGCCCCCTTTACTGTGGGTGACAACAGGACTTACCAAGGTTTCTGGAACCCGCCTCTGGCTCCTCGGAAAGGCTACAACATCTATTTTCAGGCCATGAGCAGCGTCGAGAAGGCAAGTGCCAACAACACCTTTCTCCTGGAAGGAGTCAAAGACGTACCTGTGGTGACAGGACTGTTGGAGTTGGCCGTGGGAGGTGCTGGCAGTGGCATGGCTGAAATCCCCCAGGGTGCTGTGACAGCGTGGCAGTGCGCCATTCACGTTTCACATCAGCCTCGTGTCATAGTAACTGCTAATAGATGAGAGTTTAATACATCTCATAGTAATTGTCTGAGGGAGGTAATTTCAGGGCTGTGACTCTGTCTCCTTGGTAAATAACATCCACTGTCCTTTCCCCAATTCTCAGTACCTGCACTCCTCAGAAGATTAAATTACTGCAGGACAAAGAGAATGGGGGCTGCTCAGTGGGCTAGTAAAACATTGCAAAATTTTAAGACCCTCACACCGAACATCAAATAAAAAGTAAAAATTTTCTCAAGCAAAAGTAACTCCTGGCCCATAATGAGTCTGAGAGTCTTTCTGAGAAGGTGTACATCAGGTTTGCTCTACTGCTGTGCAGTAGAATTATGGCTATCACTCACCTTCATTACCTCCTTGGTGTTTGTTTTTAACTCTGCTGCTGAGTACTGCTACTGGCTCTGTATGCATATGGAAGGAGGAAAAGAGTCAGGGAGAGAGGTTCCGAGGTTCTAGGTGGGAAGAAGAACTGTGGCTCTGCAAGCCCCAGGCTGTTGCACTTGAATGGTTTTTCCTCTTGTAAATGAAAAATGAGGGAGAGGAAAGGTATTGGTGAGAAGGGAAAATGTGGTAGACAGAGAAGCTTTAGATATTTAAAATTTAATATTTTGATATATAGTTTAGAAAACTGGAGTGTCCAGGCAGTTCAGACAGGAACTAGAAAGCACAACTAGACTGATAGTCACTGATATTCCCCAGAACCACTGAAAAGGAGCAGAAGCAGTGCTGACCCTTCCTTATGCTTGGGTCTCTCTGGTGGCTAAACAAATCTCTGCTCACAGGTAGCCTTGCCTTGGGGTTTTCTGAAGAAAATCTCACCTTTTACCTATGATTATGAAAATTGGATATGCATCAAATCAGAATGGGAACAAAGCTGTTTGAAAACTGGATTTTTTTTTTCTGATCCAGTAGACCATTCCCTCTTTTTAGCTCGTATTTAAAGACCTGTATGAAGTAAACAAAGCAAAATAAAAGGTGACGGCTAGACACCCATCTATATTTCCCTCGCCTGCTAAAAATAATTCTCTTTGTTTTTGTGGACTTGCAGTAGTCTGCATTATAAGGAAATTTGTTTCATTCCCTGAGGTAAAAAAAAAGGGAGGTAAAAATAAAATAAAAGTACTCACTAAAAACATAGATACTTATATTGGCTTTTACATTTTGACAGATAAGTAGAAAATGAGAGAAGAACACAGTATTTTTTTACTTAAACTTGATTTCAGTTTGTGAGAGATTTTAATCCTAAACTGGATTTCTTCATTTTGTTCGAAACTTTGGATCAAATTTCTGTGCCTACAGGGACTTAGGGGGAGGTTTGGAGGGGAACTGAACTGCATTCTGCCAGGACAGAGATCTAGTGGTTGTAAGATGACCTCTGAGCTGCAGAATATTTAAACAAATGCTTTGCTGTGAACTAGTGGGATCACTAAAACAGGCAGAGGGAAGTAAAGTAGGCTCTGAAATACGTGGTAGGGTTGAGAAGAGGTTACTCTGTGATCCTTGCAGACATATTGAACAGAAACGGACAAGTAAATCCAGTAACTAGGGAGAATAGGTAAGATTGTATTAGTAAACTTTGTGGGGCTTTAATTTAGATTGAAAAATTGTCCTTATTGAACACTTACAGTGCCTCAACTTAGAGTTTTGCTAGCTCTTTACAAGCTGTGTTTACAAACCAGCATCAACATATTTTACCTGTTGCTTCTGAATCTTCAGGAGAAGACAGATCCCAGGGAGTGTATTCGGGGATGGAATACTGGGGGGTGGAGGACTAGAGTGAGCATCTTTTATAGAGTGAAACTGTCATTATCGTATTTTCAAATTATATGCTAATATTGTTTAGAGTGATCTAATACAACAGCAGCTGCATCTTCTCACACAACCTTATGCTATTTCAGTATGTTTGCCTTTAAAATGACTGCACATTGTACAGTAAGGTCAGAAAACCCATTTATGATTGACCCCCGTCTGTTCAAGTTGTCCAAACTGTGCATAACCAAGTAATTTCTCTGTTCATTTGTTTTAATTGCTGACCAAACTTCTGAGGGGAAAGGGGAGAGTGGTAAATTACACGCAAATTGTCTTTGCATGTGCAACATCTTCTGAAGCACATTGCTGTCAGATCACTCTCTCCTGGGCAGATTGTATTGGTTGTAGATTAACTATAGAGGGATACCTGGGCTGCATCTGTGCTCATTCCACACCCAGAAGCATGAGGGAGCATGTAGCTTACGTGCTTCAGGTGACTCTTTAAGAGTGTCAGGATGTAGCAAGACATAATTTTGGAGGCAGTGCTGAGCGAATGTATCTTTTTTGCTGCACAGTGCTGTTGGAGGTCAACACTGGCTCAGGATTTTTGTGCCATGACATAAATAGGAGCACCACTCCTCCCCTTTTCTCCTGCTGCACCCTCTCTTTGTATTCTTATGGCACGATTTCCATTTGATTAGAATAACCTGAAATTTTGCTATATTTGGGCTGTCCTGCACCTTTTCTCCCCATTGTTATCCTGGACAGTACAGTCCAGTAAAGGCAAATTCCCCAGCCTCCTCCCCTGCTAAGCCCACAGCCCTGAGCCACGTCGTTGGGTTGTATCAGCTGATCAGCAGATCTAAGATAAATTTATGGAGTGGGGAAGGCAAGAAAAAGCCCTTGATCTGACTGTTTACTTTTCTTTCCTTAACAGGAAACCAAAACTCAGTGTGTTCGAATAGCTACAAAAGGTAAGAGGTTCGTCCCCACACAGAAAGTAGCTTTTTAAATGAAATGTGGTGTTGCTATTGAAGGTTCAAAGCGAAGCTGGTACTATCCCTCTATTTTGAACCACTCAATTGTGTTAAAATGTAATGGTCTGCTGCTTTTTATTCTTTGGTATTGAGCCAAAAGAGTACTGTTCTAGCAATACTCAGAATTTAGACAAGATAAGGATACCTCTTTTTTCTCCCTTCCTGTCTGTGGTTTTCAAGATCTACTTTTAGAGTGCTGAAGCATTGCAGGCAGTAAATAGATGGAAAGGGGAGTAGAAAGTGCACATGGGTAAACTGTCTGTTAGACTAACAATTATTTCCAAGCAGGGGTGGGAATAATTTAAATGAAGGACATGACAGTTAATTTTCCTAAGTAAGAGCTCCAAGTGTTAGCGAGACATAGGGGAGGGCTGATTTGAGAAAAGCTTGTCTCTTTGACAGCAAGTGAGTTCCAGGGCTAAGGCTGACTGCATAGCTGTGAGAATAAATCATGTTGACCCCATATACAGCAGGTTAATCACATACTGCTCACTCAAAAACGCTGTTTCATCTTCAAATGAGGACTTAGTTGTTCTGCTTATTGTTATCTCTTGCTTTGACTGTATTTATAGCTATTTGGTTTGGTGGCTTGATTGTGCCAACATGAGAGTTGTTTGATAGACTCTGGCAGCATAAACAAGAAAGGAGCTTGCAAATGCCCAAAGAGTTCTCTGCAGAGGCCCAGCACTTATGTTGTCTCTTTCTAATTGCATATTGATATTCAGCATAAAAAGAACTTTAGATACAAGCAACCGGGTATTAAAGTACTGTGGAGGCACAGCAGCCCCTTTTTTTCAATAACTTCCTTCAATTTAAATCTTGTTCCAATGAAAAGCTGACGCCTCTAATGAGATGGTAGCAATCAAACATTTTCTTGAGAAACCAGAAAATAAAATGTACGTCTTAAGATATGTTAATATTTCCATCAAGTGAGGTAAGCTAATAAAAACAGGAAATTAAAACCATGAGCTAAGTCTTCTGTAAAAAGTATATCAGCATTATTTTTCTTATGTTTACCTGGCAAGATTAAATGTTTTAATTAAAATATATTTGCATAAACAAATATTTATGTTCCACAAGCATGTATTGCTAGAATTTGAGTCTAGGGAGGGTTTTGAAAGGCTCAGAAATAACTTAAAATATTGCAGGACTGTGGAAGGGGAAAACAATGGTCTCTCTCATCATAAATTTTCTGGATAGTAATAATAAAACAGGAAGGGAATTCACCTGTCATATGAGGAAATTATTTTTTGCTTAACCACATGCAGTCCCCCAATCTCAAAGCAATGTTCGTGGTAGCACTAGAACTCTTGGTGGCTTGTACACCTTCCTCTGCTGCAATAGTCACATTCCCCCAGATGGCTGTACTCTGAAATAAAGGGAAAATAAGTATGAGGTTTCTTACCATTGTGCCTTATATATTGCCTTTGCCACTCTGATTGAAGACAAGTTTTCCTGAAGTAATTGCATTGCCTGATATATCAGTGCTAAACTCCTTGAAAGTGGACCTAAAAATCAAAGTGTTTTCTCTGACTTATATTAATTGGTAGATGTGAATTGCAAGGGGAGGCAACATTAGGAGCAAATGCTTTCTCTTCCTCTGCAGGTATCCATTTAATAGGGAATCATCACTTCAGAGTCATGTACATTCCTATTTCTCAAATGAGTTATACTGGTATTCTAAAGTATTTTTTGAAAGCTCATACTGATTTTTTTCCTATGTTTTCATCATAACAGAAATAACATGTTATGTTCTGCCTGAAGAAAAGTATACTTAATGTACTGGTTTATGTATATGCTCATGTGCTTACCCTGATTTGTTTGTTGATTTGTTTATTTGATTTTTTTGTGGTGTGCAAGATCACTTTGAATCATTGGCATAGGAGATGTCTGGTTACATTTGTAATATTTTCATAGGGAAAAGAAAGCCAGTAAAGCTAGCATACGTGTTTAAAATCCAGAAAAGTGTCTAAACTATATATTCCGTTATGAACGTAGTGTCATCTCCTGTGACTTGAAGCAGCCTACAGGTGGCCAAACTGTATTTTGCCTTGAAGGTATTGAAAAGGCTTTAAAAATTACAAAATGCTATGGTGGAAGGGAGCAGGGAGGGGCAACAAAAAAGGTACATGTTAAGACAAAATCTCCCTGGTAGTGAAGTTCAGTATTACCAGCAAAGTTACTTTCTTATTTCCATCTTGTTCAAGGATCTGGTGTTATCTACTGCATATATTCACACCAATAAGATATAAAGATGGAAAAAATATGACAGAAACTTCATGGTTTGGTGCTGGAGAAGTTCATTCCTAACTAGTTTTTTTTTTTTTTTTGGAGAGTTCCCTAGCAGCACACTTTATATGTGTGTTAATGCAGTATGGGTTTCCCACGTCATTCCCAGGGTTGCCTTCTACCTTTGGGAATTGATGGAATGCTTTGTTTATTGGTCAAACTAATGAAAGTTAGCAAATTTAAATTGAAGCACTTGTGCTTTTTTAGTCTATATATTCCAGGTGCTGTGCTCTCATGTGCTTCTGATAACAAATGCACTGAAGTGTCAAGTCATCTAAAAGATGGTGCCAAATCATGACTAAAATATGTTGCTGCTCTTTCTTGGTGTGTCTTGAAAAAATGTTTTTAAGTAGACAGAGAGACATACTAGTGTCGGGTGTATCGAAATTCACCGAGTTAATTTTTCATGGTAGAAAATACTGGAGCAGCACCTGTTTAAAAAGTAGCCTCCTGAGCAGTTCCCGTGTACTTGCCACTGAAGGATGAATGCCAGTGATTGTTTGATGGCCCTTAATTAGGCTAGTAGTAGGATTCTCGCGTTTTCTAGACACCTACTTCCATGGTACTTTTACGAGCTTAATGACTAACTTTTGCCCTTCTGCAGAATAGAGTGAATTGGCCAGGCCAAGTTATTAAAAGTGATGAGAGAGTATGAAAATTTACAGACAGCACATAGTCTGTTCACATAAGCTTTCATTCTTGAGGAAATCAAGTTGAAACAATGTTAAAAATAACTCCTTGTATCACAGGTGGTGAGTACAACATATTTAAAGCACCATTTCTAATTACAGATATAGCCCAGAATATATATTAACTGTGAACAACTTTAATTCCTTGGACACTTTTAGCCGATACTGTCTTCCTCTGTTAAGCTGAATCCTCTTCTCATCCAGAAACTCTTAGTAACCAATGATCAGTGTCATTTTTTTTTTCTAACGGCGTTTAATTGTTCTCTACCTCATTGTTTTTTGAATCTATATAGTAGGATTACCCAGTCACTAATAATCTGGTTTCCCACACACAGTAATTGAAGAAAGAGAAAAAAAAACCAACCTTTTTTTCTGAAGAGCAGAGTGCAGAGACTGACATAACAGATCAGATATTCATTAGGAATGGGAAGATGGAGTTATGCTAGAAAATATGTGTTACTGATCAAAAAATTTTGTTACATATAATTTCCTAAAGAAAGTTCTTGAAGATCCTAATACTAGCTTACTATGGCAGATTTCAACTGTGGAATCATAGAGTTGTTAAAGTTGGCAGAGACCCCTAAGATCACTAAGTCCAATCGTCAACCTAACCACCAAACCACATAGAGGTACCATATCCACATGTTTTTTAAATGCTTCCAGGGATGGTGACTCCACCACTTCCCTGGGCAGTCTGTTCCAATGCTTTACAACCCTTTCTATAAAGGATATATAATTTAGACCTCCTGGCAAAACTTGAGGCCATTTAGTAGTTCATAACATGCACATATCAGAATGAATACATGATAAACAAACCTGCCTAACCAAAGTATTGATAAACTGAAATAAATAGAAGGTATGTGCACTTCAGAGTAATAGGTGATGGTGACTCAGCTGTCACATTCTGGAGTTGAGTTTGGCTATGTAAAACTTTGAGCGGGTTTCCACTCGCACACGACATCGGCATTTCATTTTACAGTCTAAAAAGTTATAGACTGCTAAGGGAATGAAACTAGATTAACATGGTCAGAGAAGAGGGATGCTTCAAATTATTTAGCATGTAAATAGACATTTAAGAGGAGAGAAGGGACAGCAGAGCTGTTATTAAGCAGAGTATATGAAGTCGACATTTGTGACAGTTTTCAGCCTGCCAAATTTGAGGCTAACACTGATTTATGTGTATTCTTTTGTTTTGCTTAGTGGGCTAGAGAAAAATATTGAAAATTTAATTAGAAGAAATCTACTGTGGCAGTAAATAAAGAAGTGGTGGGCCTGGCAGCTCTATCACAAAGTAGTTAGAGAGAATAAATGAAGTCCAGGTTTTCTCATTCCGTATTTAAAACAAGAACTTCATCAATTCCAACATTATTTTCCCTTGTGGTTTTCATTTGTGTTATTAGTTCAGGCCGCATAGAACCTCTCTATCTCTATGCATGTTTGGCTTATACAGATGGATGAAAATGCCATTTGAGATGATGCGCATCTGGAAGTAATTGTGAAATGGCAGAAAATGACTTTTTAATCTGATTTGAGGAATAAAGAGGTCTGGGTGGTAACATTTCAACTGCAAGTGTGCATTTAGTCCGCCATCATTACTGCTCTGAATTCATTCCCAGAGCAGTTGGGGATTGATCCAAAGGCCTTTGATGTCAATGGGAGTCCTTCCACTGACATTAATGTGCTTTGGATTAGGTCTTTAGAAGTCATAAATCTGTCTAGACCATAATTATTTCCTTGAAATTTTTCCTGATGATGTTTCTGCTCTTAGGGAAATTCGTGAAAGTCAAATCACCTCCTGTTGCAGGATGCTCAAAAATGTCTGTTACCGATTAATGCACAAATGAAGGGAATATGTCAGATGCTAAATGTATCTGAAAGGAATTTTCTCTCACTGTTGTTTTTATGTTTAGATCAATGTTTCTACGATGACATTGAGCTATACCATCACAATAGGAACTGGACACCCAAGAGGCAATATAAATATAGAGGAGAATGCAGGTGTTTCCTAAATCACATCTCTTTTTTTCCCTCATTCATAGGAAAAGCATATAATATGTTTAAACTTCAGTGGTCTTTTGCATAATGTCTTTTGTTACACAAAGAGGAGAATTTAGTTGACTTGCTGAGCTTTCCAAAGATGGAAACAGAATATTAGCACGGCATATTTTTCTCTTTTGTATATGAAATTACAGTAGCTCACCAAGCAACCACGTCTGCTAGTTCTGATAAGTAATACCTTTAGTTGTAAATAAAAAATTGTGTCATCCCTTGATGGAATATTTGATGATGGTTATTAAAAAAGCAGTTAAGTGAGGGGCACCTCCAGATATGCAGACACAAAACCCATCATGTGAGTATTTTTATGCATGCACAAAGTTTGAAAACTTAGCAATCTTAAAGATTTCCTAAAGAATAAGAAATTTAGAATTAAGAATTCAGCTAGAGTATTCTAGTTTATATTTAAATATTAGAGGAAGAATGTTGATACATTACAAGGATCAGCATCTTAGCATATATGCTCTTTTAGTAGATGCTTGGTTTTTTAGGTCTCTTCTGCTATTATGAATATTATTTCATGAATCAGACTGGGGGCATTAAGTGTTTTGCATCCATTGCTATAGATTATGGAGTCATAAAGCTAGAAATCCAGAGTTTTTACAAAATCCATTAGATTTTTAACTGCAATTGAAAATCCTTCATTCCCCTTATAAGATATGCATTTAAAAGTATCCTTTGCTAATACTGCTGGGTGCAGGGGTGTATTTTAGCTCCTCTTTTCTTACTGTTCTTTCACCATTTCTCATTTGTCTTTTCTCATGTGTTTACCTTCTTTGTGTCATCGTAAAATTGTAAGTGTTTAGAGAAGGTAAACTCTATCATCCCCTGGTAGGACTGGTCTCATTAGCCCATTTTCACACAGGCAGTCTGTGTACACTTTCATTTGCTATTGTGACTAACTGTACCATTGGCTAAAATGGCCTCTTGCAATGCCTGAGGTTGAAGAGTGTATGAGGTAGATCAGGCAGAGATTGCTGCCTCTAACAGCCTGTCACAGGCATCTCGTGCATATTCAGCCTTGGAGCGACAAGAATTTGGCTCATGTGTGCTGCAGTGAAGTTTTAGAGCAGCCCTGTGAAGGGACAGCTCTGTTTTCAAAGAAGAAGGAGAAACGGGTCTTTAGGAATTATAAATTGTGTTTATATGCAGCCAGTACTCTTCAGCCAGAATGACACGCTCTCTGCATTGGCAAGCGTGTCAGCACAGTCAGCCCAGAGTAGGTTTTGCCATACACATAATTTATACATAAGTTGAATATTATACCAAATAAAGCAATGAATTGCTGATGCTGGAAATAACCCTGCATTCAGGTATCTTACCACCCTTGTTAGTTCCAGTAGAGAAGCTACAGTTCAAGCTGATGAGGTCAAAATCAGTCATATCTGAGATCAGTTCTGTTGAAAGGTTCATTAGCTTGGGAGATTTTAATATACACACATTTTATAAATTTGGAAATTTATAGGAAAGTCCCAGATTATTTTGGAATTGGGTGCAAAAACTTGAACAACACTCCAGTAGTGATGATATGCTCTGAGCCCTAACTGGTCAATGCTGTCCTTAGTTCTGATGTGCTGTTATTGCAGAAGATGTCATGAATGCATTCGATGTTGGACTAGTAATAGCTTCCTTCCTACGCTACAAAAATCATTTATGTGGCAGATTGATGATATGATCATTAATAATGAGGAGTCGGTGTTGGCAGATCACACATAAGCCAACACAAAAAATCAGATTCTTAAGGCGTATGTATGGTTGGAGGTCACACAGCTGATGGAAAAAAGTGCTTGTCTAGCTCTTTGCTATCCCTGTTACAAAGGACTGACTTCACTTAAGATTTGTGAAAATAAATGAACTTAAGCCAAAATAATTTTAAATGTTTTCTAGGTTAAAACAATTGCATGAGCAGTTCTGAAAGCACAGTAGAAATGACAGTAGATGCTGGAATGGTGGTGAAAGGCAAGGGGGAAGTAGTCTTCACCATATTCAGGTGCATCCAAAAGTTCTTGAGGTCAAGTCTGAAACTGCTAGAAGAAATGAAACCTTAAGGTCAAACCTGCTTGAGTCCAACTATAAAAACTACCAAACATAAAATGTTGCATCAGTATGCAACACCTTACCACAGAGAAAGTAATCTTTGCAATTATTCATTCTTGTATTAACAGCTGCCTAATGCCAAGATATTTGGAATAGAAGACAAAATACATTTGAGCAGTAAGGCTGTTCACTGTGCACCTGGACAGGAAGGACACAAGGGCTTTATATAAGAAAAGAATAGTGCCCAAAGAACACAGAAGAACATCTAACAATCTAAATCAGAAATGTGCTGTTTATTTTTATGAGAACAGTTTAAGACCCTGAAATCAGCATCACCGTGTTTCTCTGTATCTGATTGAACACTTTTAACTAAATGAAAAGAAGTCCCACCTTATTGTCATGAACTTTACAAGGGTTTATTAAACTATTTGCATGTCATCTCTGACAGAGTGCTAAGTTCTACAGATAGTCGTCTAGAAACAAGGAGCAGCACTGCCAAGTGTAGTAGCACTTCCTAAACACTCCAATGTGTTGCAGAGCAAGTCAGTATGGTTGATTGGCACTGCTGCCAAATTACTCGAATACAGAGACTGCTGCTTTGTCAGCTGCATAAAGAGATGATGGCTCTGAAGTTCAGGAGCTCGTGCTGCTTTCTGCTCTGGTGGGAAGCTGTGTACTAGCCAGGCTGTTTTTGGAAAGATGCCTGCTGGAAGGGTCTGCAGGTGGACCTTGTAGGTGGGATGATCTTTCTAGAAATAATGTGGTTATCACACATCATGATTTTTGTGGCCAGGTGAATTCAAAGCGTAGGGAACAGAATTACAACCCTGTGTGTGGTTTTCAATGCTGTGAACTTATGAAGTGTCTGGAGACTTTTGTGCGAATTCAGCAGTCTGGAAAGGACTATGAATATACTCCATGCTGCACAGTGATGAAGGTTCTTGATCAGGGTGTACTTCCAGCACACTTTACTATCAAAGAGGTCATAAAATATATTACATTCTTTGACACTTTTGTTTAACATCTGCTTTGTTAAATCAACAGGAAAGGTAACCACATTCAGTACCCTATAGATGTCAGAATATTTAACCTGAACATTACATCAGAGGTCCCAAATCTGCTGACTTGTGTTACTTGCTCTTTGCTGAAGACTGAGTATTGGTTATTCAAACATATGTAAGCAGACTACATATTATCGACTGTTTCAGCACCTCTGCCAAGAGGTTTGGCCAGGCCATTAGTATAGGGGAAAAAGAGTTCCTGCTCTAACCTTGCTGTGGTGGAAAATATCCTGAGGCAGTAGTCTGTGCTGATGCTACACTACTGAAATTTGTGAGAACAGCACTGCTACTTCACCAGCATACTTTTTTCAAAACACCAGTGTTAATAGCAAAGGCATGCAGGCAATAGCAAAAGCCAATACAGTATTTAGGATGTTAAAGCAGAATGTCTGAAATAAGAGACATCTGGCTCCAAATAAAAGTAAATATTTATTGTACATTAGTTGTCACTCTGTGTATGGCTACAAAATTTGGATGCTTTATTGTCTCCACATCTAGCATCCAAACCACTTCTGATGCATTGCTTTCATGCCCTTGCTGCCATAAAACTGCAGGATATTGCCCTGAATGATGCATTCCTAAATTGCTGTCACATTGTCAGCACTGAAGCAAGATTACAGGACATCCAGTTATGCCAGACTTGCTTATCGTGATGGACAACGGATTGCCCAAAATTGGTTTCTTTGGGCAGTTGAAATGAAGAGTAAAGCTCAGAGGCAGCATAATGAGGTGGTTAATGGGTAAGTTTAAGGCAAATCCTCACTTATGTGTCATCAGTTTCACAGTGTGAGAAATTAAATCTGAAGATTTCCTGCTCTGGTGAAGAATGGGTACTTATGCCATCATAACATTCAAATAAAATTTGAATGGCACTGTATGGTAAAAGTGAATATGGTAGTGAAAATGTTGTATCTGCACACTTCACAGAATCATGAAAATGTGAGCCTTCCTGGAACAATGAAACCAAGTCCTTATGTACTGACAGAAAACAGGAATCATAATCACTCTTTCCATCCCTCATGCTGCTGTGTTTCTGAATTTGCCATTTCTCCAGTCTCAAGAGCAATGCATCCTAATGAACAAGAAATCTGCCAAAGGGACAAGAGTCCTGCATGGATGAATAAAGAACTCCTGTCATTACTCAAACATAAGCAGGAAATATACAGGAGATGGAAAAAGGGTCAGGCCACTTGGAGTGAATCCGGAGAGATTGTCAGAGTAAGATGAAATGAAACAAGGAAGGCCAAGGAATTAAATCTGGTCATGGGTGTTAAGAACAACAAGAAGGGCTAGGCCACTCATGATCATCTTTGAAAGGTTGTGGAGATCAGAAGATGTACCTGAGGACTGGAAGAAAGCAAATGTCAGCCCAGTCTTCCAAAAGGGCAAGGAGGAGGACCCAGAGAACTACCATCTAGTCAGCTTGACCTCAATATTCCTGAAAAGGTAATGGAACATCTCATTCTGGAGGCCAACTCTATCCATATGAATGTCCAGTAGTAAACATGGATTCACTAAAGGGAAATCATGCTTGACCAACCTGATTGCCTCCTACGATGAAGCAACTACCTTGATGGTTAAGGGAAGAGCAGCAGATATTGTCTATCTCGACACTGTCTCACAATTTCCTCATAGGCAAACTCAGGAAGTGTGGCCTGGATGAGTGGACAGTGATGTGGATTGAGAACTGTCTGAATGACAGATCCCAGAGGGTCATAATCAGTGGCACAGGGTCTAGTTGGAGGCCCCCAAGGTTCAGGAGTGGGCCCAGATTGCACTAGATGACAATGTCCCTTCCAACCCAAACTGTTCTATGATATAAAGATGTGTGTTCTGGTTGCACATCTTATTCTTGGGACCATTAGGCAATGGCAGAAAAATCAAATTGTTGACTCTTTGCCAGAACTGTTAAAAGAGGTTTTAATACTATATCCATGTTTTTAACAACAGATGACCGGTTTTCCATATCAGAGAAGGGATAGGATTCTACAATTACTGTAATTGGCATTCAAATTGCCTCAACATATGGAAGGCATAGATTAGCACAAGTACAAGCATTTTTTAATGTGAATCTTAATTTTTACATACACTAACACCATCCGGATTGTGTGAATTTGTTTGTTTTGTTGACCCATTACAACAGAAAACATGTAGCCAAGCAAATCTCAAATTGACCATTGATCTGTTTCTAATCTCACAGATTTTGCAGAATTGAGTCTGTCATTTCTTTTTTGAAATGATGTTGCTGCATCCCTAGAATTTTGTAACAAATTTTATAAGAACTGGTAATTCAACATGCTGTAATTATTTTCTGCAAATGCAAACAGATTTTCTCACAGTTCTTTAGTATTTATTGTTTCTGGTAGTTCATAAAGATCTAATCCTGAAGTGTCTGTTGTCTGGTAATATTCCAAAATTTAGAAGGTTTGTAAGTTATTTCCCATTCTTCTTGAAATCATTGAACCGTAATATTTATACAGGGATTTACATCCATGTGTTCATCTCAAAGCACTTCCTTTTTTACACCTCTAATAAAAAGGTTATCATTCCTTGTCCTGGTGTAAAAGCTTTTAAGATACTGCACTGTGAAAACTGAGTACTGGGTGTTTCATCTACTCAGTGAAACATCTAGAAGGAGCCTCTGTCCTTTATATCTCAGATGGGATCAAAGATTAAAATTGCTGTATGTAATGATGTATTTCCTTTCCTACTCGCACATTTATAGAAAATTCTTCTATACCTATCACATAAGAAGGTTGATTTTTCAGATTACTCCGTCTTTTGAGGAGTATATGTCCCAAGTGCCCATGAACAGCAGTCAGATATTAACCATCATGGTTAGATAGGATTTTTGATCGGTAACTTGAACTGTGGAGTGTTCCCTGCTTACGTGTTTCAGCCTAGATCATGATGTACACTGAGATGGGAAAGGCTGCTGACTATTTGCAGCAGTCACTGCATATTTGTAAATCTACCAAGTTCTTATTTTGCTTTTGAGCTTAATTTAGAAACCCTCCTTCTATGATAGGTCATTGGCAGTTTAGTGACTGAGAGATCATAGAATCATATTAAGGCTGGAAAAGATGTCTAAGATCTTAACCCACTGAACTGTGTCCCCAGGTGCCATATCTGCAATTTTTTGAACACTTTTAGGGATGGTGGTTCCACCATTTCTCCCTGGGCACCCTGTTCCAATGCCTAACCACCTTTTCAGTGAATAAATTTTTCCTAATGCCCAACTTAAACCTCCCTTGGCACAAATTGAGGCCATTTTCTGTCATTTTGCTGTTTGTTACCTGGGAGAATAGACCAACCCCCACCTCACTACAACCTCCTTTTAGGTAGTTGTAGAGAGTGATGGGGTCCCCCTGAGCCTTCTTTTCTGCTGCTGCTCATGGAAATCTGAATTTCATTATATGCTTGTCCAAATAAGAAAGCTGGTAATTTGGTTGCCTTTGTATTAAAAGCATGTTGCTTACTCAGCATAAGCTCTGAGACATCAACTTACTTAGCCAAATCAAATAGCTTTACTAATATAGATTGAATGCAAACAGAACTGTAGAGTTTTCTCAGAGTCAGAAAGTGAAATCAATTTATGCATGCACAATATTGAGCAACAGAAATCACAGCTTCCTGGATGTCCCTTCAGTAGTGGTGAAGTTTAGGCAGTGAAATTTTATACCCATGAAACAGAACCATCTGGAAGTATTTTTCCAAATTGTTTCGGGAAGTACAAATCTTTTACGCTTTATTTTTGAGTAACCCATTCGAGGAACTATTTAGATGAATGCAGATACATACTTAAGTAGAACAATTTTCATTGCAGCAGAGCGGTCTGTTGTACTTGCATAGATCAAAACATAATATGATAGATGGTAAGCACAGGGTGCTGTTGGGTTGGACCTGAACCAGACTGACTTTTGCATGAACTATTGCCTATAGCTTGGAGGAGAAGAGGAGACAGCTATGCAGGTACTGCTGCTGCCTGAGCTTACAGCAAGCGTGTAGTGCCTTGCTTTCCACCAGCCAGCCCACAGAGGTGATGAGCTTGGTAAGTAGCACATTGTGCACCGCTGAGCCCACACAGTGAACCTGTCAGGAATGTGACTGCAGCATGGAGCCCATGTCACTGCTGAGGTGGCATCATACTGCCAGAACAAGAGAGCCCCAGCTGATACAATAACTCATTCTGAGATTTGGGGAAATGAGGATGTGTCCAACATCTTATGCTAAAACGACACTTGACTAGCTTTTCAAAACTCTAAGATCAAGTGACAGCTGCTTTGTATCTAATGGCAAAATTTCTTAAAATACAGCTCCTTCCACATTTGAGTTGCTTGCTCAACTTCTTGTCAAAGCAAAACTCATCAGCTGTACTGCATGCTCCATTCAGCCATGTATGGAGGCTTTTTGAGTCCTACCCAATGCTGAAGTATTTCACCAAGCCATATTTTGTTATTGCCATAGCTGGAGATGACATAAGAAGGAATGTAGGATTTGCAACAAATTGTCTTAACATTTGTTAGGCTAAAGGGAAAATGCAATCACGCAGGATAAGCTGACTGTAAGTCTTTCATCTTTTTCTCTTCCTTCTCAGGATGTAGCTACTTAAGGTAGTTAGAAGCAATTTATACTGTGGTATAAATATTTGAGACAGAAGCATAAATAAAACATCCCTAAACTGGAAGCTAAGTACAGATATAATATATATTTCTTTTGTCAGCTTTGAAACTGGCTATTGTGTTTTAAATTCATTTTTTATGAGAACAGATAGTCTCAGTTATTTTCATATTCTGCTGGTGTTTGTGTCACATTAGTTTTGCTATGTAATTTTTGACTCCTGTTTGTCTAAGTAGGTGTTTTACAGCAAAGAGAAAAAAGTTATCACCCTGTTGAACAATATCCAATCCTCTATCTGTAAGTGTGATGGCTGCCTTGTGGTATTTACAGTCTCACAACTTATTTTTATCTTGGTTAAGCAACTTGGAGGACTTGCTTCTGGATTGGGGTAGGGCATACGCAATAATGTGTGGTTTTACGTTTCTGCTGAGGTCTTTCCACTCCCTCTTCCATGTTATTATTACAACTGTCCAGTTTAATGTAAGGTATTTCAACTTTTCTGGTGGGAGTTCTCTATCGAAGAGGAAGGTCTTGCTTCCATTGGGATATGCAGCATTGCCTAACCATGCCTGTGCTCTCTGCACAGTGTATCAGAGCTGCTTTTCTGCAAACAGAGTAATCCATTTCTTAAACAGAATACTCAAATAAAAATTAGTATTGTAGCTTCATTTTCAGCAAATAAACCATGGTGAATCAAAAAGCATCAGGAGGCAAAAGAGAATGTGTGTTCTTGGACCTGGACAATTTGCTGTATTTTTTGAGGTGTCTCATCAATTCAAGGCTGAATGCTGGATCTTGCCCCATCTCTCTGTGTAGCTGTAGATTTCTCTCTTGGAACTGGAAGTCTCATTAGGATCAGAGCATGAGGTCTTGGTTGGGGGATTGCTCTCCTCTGATTTTTAACTATGGAAGGACACGGATACTTTGCCTGTGTAAAGTGAATATGCTTTTTGCAGTCATGTATATGTTGAACAAAATTTGCATAATAACAATAACCGACAATTTTTCCTATGCTCTGAGGAATTTTTTTCATTTTAAAGTTTGGCTTTTATTTCATGTACTCAATTTCCCCACTCACATCTAACAATGTAATTATTAGTAAATTCCCATGAGCAGTATTGAAGAAAGATGCTGTCTTAGGGATATTTTAAGTTTTTCAAGAAAAAAAGGGCTTGGTATCAGAGTTATTATTGATTTCCAGTCACTGTAAAGTACACACACATCACAATAAAGGTTAACTGCCTAGAAGAATGTAAAAGAGCAGCAACTTTAAGTAAAAAGAAATTCCAGATTAAAAAGAAATCACACTAAAGTAAATGCAGTGAACTGCTTTCTTTATGTCTGGAGTGTTTTCTTCATACACCTATTGTAAAAACAATGTTTTCTTTTGTTCTTTTTAATGCAGGCGGGAACACATCAATATTTAATTTGACCATGAGTAATATATGTATTCCATTTAACCCCAAATATATTTCGGACTTCGTATGTTTTTATGATGATGATGTGAATTTATAAATCCTAATGCCCTTAATGCTGCCCATATGTTGTGTTGAAATCTGTAAAAATAAAAGTCAAGAAGATAGTTATGGGCTCCAAAAGCTGAAAACCAACCTAAGCCAGTCTAACAGCTAAAGATTTGTCAGCTGGATCCTAATGCTCCTAAACCTTTGTCAAAACAAATGTTGCCCTTGAGAACTTATTATATCTGGGCATCTTAAATCACTACAGAAATAATACAAAATAAAATAAAATGCTCTACTTCTAAATAGAAGGCATGATTCTGGCATCTGTGCTTCTGCCCCAAGTGCTGTCCTTCTGTGCCACAATCAGCATGAGCTTTTCTTAGATTTATGCTTGTGGGCATATGGACAACTGGAAGTTATTTGAAGATGCCAGTTGTCCCGATAATTATTTTTTTCTTTTGTCCTTATCCACTGTCAGTTCCTAAGGATAGTACTAGTTTTACTTTGAAGCAGTATGCAGCCAAGATGACTTCATGTACATTTTTGAATCTCAGAAGGAAAGGACAAGAAACGCCATTATAAGGACTAGCATGAATGTATTTTCCACCAACAGAAGATGATGGTGATTCTTCAGCATGTAGAAAAGCTCTGCCTCAGGTTTTTACACACACTTGCCCAGTACCTGCTGAAGACTAGTCAGATTGAAGCATCAGGTGTTCTCATCAATTTACAAACTTTATTTGAAACCCAAGACTTCTAAAAGCTACAAGTCATTAGTAGTTTGGAGGCTACCTTGCCCATGGGACTTAGAATTTCTTCTTGTCATCCTAGCTTTTGTTGGTAGCCTTTTGTTAGCTGACAATTGCTTTCTTCCTTTCACACCAGCTATTCATTTTGCTATATTTTTTCCCATCCACTCATAGTAAACTGATGAAGCAGCACAGCATTATAATGAATTCCTATTTGGTTAGGCAAAAGTTAGATTGTCGTGAGTAATCGAATTACTCCTCTGGAGACAGGATTTCTAAGTAAAGTGATGAGGTGAGGCGATTACAGCTGTAACCCGTACAAGCATAAAAAGATATGTTATGCTAATCCTTTGTGAATGGGTTGAATTGAAAGTGAGGGAAATAAAAAAGAATGCTCTTGAAAGAAGAAGGGGGGTATGAAAGGACTACTGTGTCATTTATTCCCTTTTCATTCATCCTGTCTTGCTATAGAGATAAAAACTATTGGTAAACTGAAGTACTTTACCTTTCAAGTTTGACATTCAAATAATTTAATCTTTAACTGCCTTAAATACTGTGTAAAAAAATGAGGGGGTGGGAGGATAGGTATAGCAAAAAAAAAAAAGTGTGAAAAAGTGCCAGTTAGTATAGGCTGCTTTTTGTTAAGGTTGCTAAATGTGGTATGACCTTACCTTACCTTGTTGTAAAAGCAGCAGAGTGAGGAAGGGGAAAAGAGACACAGTGGAAAGTAAGAGTTATGCCAAACATTACCTTTATCTGAAAATACTTATAGCTCAAGTGAGAGATCCTTGTTACCCCCAGGCTTGTTTATTTTCTGTTTCCACTCTTTCAGCTGTTAAATAAGAGTGCTCTGTCTCAAGTTAATACGTAAAAGGAATTTTAAGGGTTCAACTAGAAGGAGAGATGGCATGCAAATTACAGTAAAGTAACTAACTGAATAGAGAGTTATGTCTTGTTAATTGGATAAGAAGAAACAGCTTGTTTGTTTTTAGGCAACTAAACTGGATATAAATGGCCAATGGTATTAGTAGCTTTTGGTTGCTTCTGTGGGTTGTTTTTTTTTTTTAAGATTTTGAACAGTTTTCATTGTTGCTCTTTTTTTTTTCCTTTCTGTGTACTTTTTGAAGGGTGGGAAAATTGACCCCAACCAGCAATTAAGCACCCGCTCAGTTGCTCTGCTCACCAGCAGAATGGGGAAGAGAATCAGAACAGGGAAAGTAAGAAAACGTGTGAGCTGAGATAAGAATGGTTTAGTAAGTGAAGAAAGGATTAATTTTTATTTTTTTTTTTAAAATTAAAGGCAGTCACTCACTACCTCCCACAGCCAGTCCCATGTCCAGACAGTCTCCAAGCTTTGGAAAAATAGAATTCCCGGGTTTTATTTGAGCATGACGTTATATGACATGGGATACCCCTTGGGGCCAGCTGTCCTGATCATGTCCCCTCCAAACATACTGCTCATCTCCAGCCACTTGCTGTTGGGGCAGTGTGAGAAATGAGGAAGCCTCGATGCTGTGCAAGCACTGCTCAACAATAGCTAAAACAGTGTTATCAACACTGTTTTGGTCACAAATTGAAAACACAGCACCCTAAGAACTGCAGTGAGGAAAGTTTACTCCACCTCAGCCAGACTTATCCTTACTCCATCCCCAGACAGACAGATTCCTTAACAATGCTTAGACTTAGACTAGGTCATGCTTTTCAGCATACTATATTTCCAGTGAGAATGGAGGAAGTTTCGGTAAAATTTCTTCCCCTACATAGGTTTACAGTGATGATTCAAATTTGGTGTTCTGAAGTTTCATATTAATGAAATTCTCCATTAGCTCTAAATTTGGAAAAAAGATACCAAAGGGCACAGGGGAATGAACTGCTTATTTTTCCCTATCAGATACCTGAAACAAACTGGAATTTAAGAACAGGGCCTTTGAAGGAAAAGGAGAAAAATTATGATTCCCAGAATGTACTACTTTGCACTTACACCCCTGAATTCCTTGAGTCCAGCTTCCCTGAAAAGTCTCTTTTTACTACTCTTTTACTGTTTTGCCCACATCCCCCTTGAAATTTTTAATGTATTAGCTAAGGTGAAAAGATTGCTTTTAACCTTAGAAATTATTCTCAAGCCATTTCTGTTAATTTCATTGTGGCTGGAACAGACCCTTGTGCACAAGGAGCCCTGTTTGAAGTGGGAGGGATAACCCAGCTCTGAACCTACCTCAGCCTAATCTCAGCTGTAATCGTCCCTGATCCAAAGTTGAAGACAGGAATGAAGTCCAAGATGACATATTCTGTTACTAGAGTATTTGATGGGCCAAACAATGTGAGGACGGTCTCACTCTGAGCAGGAGTTCCTTAGAGTTGTAACCCACCGGCAGCAGCGCAGGCATGGTGGAAGTGCTACAGGGGAGGGATATTTGAGTTTAATGGGAAAGTGCATGCCAGTTATAGAAAGCTATTTCCTCTGGAGTTATGGGATGAGGATTATTTGCCTTTTTCAGAAAAATTTGTTTGAATTTGGCTGTTGCTGTCACTGGGTTTCCAATCAGCAGTTGGATTTAAAAGTTCTTAAATATTAATGGTATTTTTTATCCTTGCCAAAAGTTGAGATTAGTGTAAGATGGTTCAATGTAATGAAACTCGTTTTGAATTCACATTCACTAAATGAACATTGGTAAGTCAGTGAGCTGAGTGAGAATGAAATTTAGTGTATTGTTACTAAGTAAAAGATTTCATGTTTCTTGAAAGAGGATTTGCAAGTGTTCAATAAACAGAGTGAAAATTGATATTATGTTAAAAATATCTTCTGGTGATAAAACTGATTTAATAAATACCTGCAATGTCTATGAATGTTTAATAAGGCATTTTTTTGTTAGTGGGCATAAATACATTTTGCTGTAAGTGTCTGAAATAAGATTATTTTGCATATGATTCTGCTGGAAGCTTAGCGCAAATACATTTAACTAATTGTTGAAAAACATTTCAGTAAGTATTGCTTTTATGTAAACTGATAGTCCTTAAATTGGCATCTTTGTTCACTACATTTCATGAAGCAAAAGACAGAACCTTGAAATAAGGCTTTTCTTTTAGTAGTTTCCATTAAGAGTGGTTGAACCACTCCTTTTTTGTCCATCCTGGCATACCGCCCTTGATTTCAGTAGAAGTCCTGCTCTCAAATGCATATGGAGATATTCAATTTGCCAGGTCTCAAGAGAGTGACTGAATGTAAAGAATATTTAAAATATTTGAAGTAAACTGGAACATTTTTTAATTTAAAAATCTGTTCAGACTAGTTCAAAATACGAATAAAATTTTTTTGAAAAATAAATAGACAATGAAATTTAGGCATTGCTTTTCTTATCTTTAGGCTTACTCTGATTTGGATTCAATCATTTGGTCAGTAAAGGTTACTTCTATAAATAATTTCTTTATGCTTAGGAAATAAGCACACAGGCTTAAAAACCTTAAAAGAAACATCATGGGTGAAAGCAGTGCAATACTTTCAGACAGGAATTGTTTGATTGTGGAGTGGGGGCAAAGGTAAGGGAAGGTTAAATGACAGGATCTTCATTGATATTTTCTGTTAAGTAGAAGGTAACATCACCTCCCTCATTTCAGTGTGATGTTGGTTGGTTGTTTCTATCTGCACAGTAAGAAATAGGAAGGGATGTATTTGCTCCAACTAAAGGTGAAGGCTTACTACCAGTGACCCAAGGTATATATCACAAGGAGGTTGATCTGTAAATGACTCCCTGCAGATTTGATAGTGCCATTCAGTCTTTCTGCCTTTCAGATTCCTAACTATTTGCATTCCTGTTCTGCCCATCTCACAAAAAGGCAGACAATTTATGCAGTTAGTGGTAGTTTTCTGGGGTGGCAACACATGTAGCTGCATCTGGAGTTCCCATTGCTAACCAGCACAAGGGATGGACTTTCTGGATTGTGCAAATTAATGTCTGTAACAGGTCTGGATTGTGCCTTTGGAAAGCAGGAAAGAAATAGGCCACTTCTTTCACTCACTGAGATCCACATTTGGTTTTGCTTCTCTTTTCACTGGCATGTATCTCTCAGATTCATGTAGCGAGGAATACAACTCCAGTCCAATTTAAACTGACATTTTACAATCACAAATCACTGATTTCATTTACATTTCTTACTTTTCTTTTTCAGCATTTTGTCCTGCTTAAGTATTCTAGTGATAAAAAAAGGCTTTTATAGTTTCCTTATGAAGTTTAATGTAGTCCCAAGTTCTTTAATATTTGCTTCAGAAATTCATTATTATTCTCCACTTTCTGTTTCTTAAATGCTTGAAGTATGCAAACAGTTTCGTATTTAATTTTACTTTTTGAGTATTTGGTAAATAGCAGGCATGTTCATATTGGATTGCACTATGTTTTCATGTAGTACTTACTAGTCTTATCATTACACCAGATTCAGGCAAGAGAAGGTCTATCAGATATTGTCATTCCATTCATTGGCTAATATATTTCCTGGGTGTACATTTCTTTTCAGACATTAGTTGAAACATGACAATTCATCTGATTTATGAGAACTGTTCAAGCAATCTGAAAGTCATGTCCTGTTTTGGTGCTGTCTGAATATATGAGGGTGAATCTATCAGCCCAAGTTTGAAAATTTTGGCCAACTGTCTCTAAAAAAGCTGATACATAACACTGCTTGGGTTTTAAGGAATAAGAAGTTGAAATGAACCATTCATTAAAGTCATATCAAGTTAGTCAGTGAATAAATCCATTTTTGCCTTCCTTGAAAAGATGAAATGTTATTTTTGCTGTGAATGGCCAGGAATGCCTCCTTATAAATGGGAACTCACAGTGTAGAGTGGCCTGGGTGTTTCAAATTGCTGTTCACATTTGCCAAAGGGACAATGTAAATGAGATGTATACAGGTGTGTCTTAGCTTGTGTCTCTGAACACTAGAGCACATTGTTTTAATGTCAGTCCTTGTTTAATACAGCCTTTGTTCTCATTTCAAGATGAAAATTTGGTTTTGGTCATTGTTAGACATAGCTCAGGGCCTCCGTATAGATATTTTTGCCACCTCCTCTGCAAGAGTTCTTGGCACTCCATCAGTTTAAGGTGATTTTCTCCTCCAAATCAGTCACATTTTAATCAGATCACAACTGACTGAAAACCCTAAAACCAGATTTAAAACATAAATACCAGAACAGTAATCTTCTTTGCTGACAATCCATTACATAAATCATAATACAATATTTGCATGTTATAGTTGGCTTCATTTATTTTGACTTGCATGTGAATTTGAAGCTTTTGTTAAATATATGATTGGGTTTTTTTCCATTGATACAGCTGTATTTTCCTGGAGAAACTAGCTGAGAAAGCAGCAGCCCAAGGCATATCCAATACAGAGCAGGTCATTTCATCTTCTGGATAAAAACAACCAAATGCTCTACTACCTGTGTAAAACGCGTGGCTGAGGGGGCACCGAAGTCATTTTCAAACTGATACCTTTTAGTTCTGCATACTGTACAGCCCATTACGACCTTTCCTACAACCTCATGGTGTTCTGCCAGAGTCTGTGCTTTGTGGAATTAAAAAGTGGTTCATCTTTAGCTTTTATGAACCAGTATAATAACAGATATAAAAAGTTCATCTAACTTTAATTATGGAAGTTCTGTTACACCTGGTTCCCCTTCACAGACTTGTGTGAATGGAATTACTTGAGTAATGGAAACAACAAAAAAAACCTCTTTATTTTTTCAGATGAGGGAGATTATTAGAGTTTAAGATTTGAAGATAACAAAACTTCAGTATTAAAAGAATAAAATGTGAAAAAGTAGAGCCAGAGGTTTAGAAAGTGGCAATACACTTTAACAGTCTTTTTTCGTGCAGGCCTGTTTTGTCCTAGAGTCTGCGGGACTGCCATCTCTTCCTCGTGCTTGAAAGTTTATTTGACATATTAATAATGTAGGAATATATAGAAAGAGAGGCAATGACACAGAATGAAAGGCTTTTAATATCGTTACAGGTCCTGATCTGAACTCAATAATCAATGGCAATCAACCCAGACCTGTGATTATTGATGTGTTTTTCATACAGTTGTCATTGCATTAGCTGCATGTTGTTGCAGTGTCATTATGTCTGTGTTTCTAGATGTCTAGATGTGGTAAACAAGCCTACAGATAGGCTCATGACTGCTTACACAGGGTTTAAGGCTTAGGTAACATATCCGGGTTGGAAATGATGGTGTAGCAGAAGATGACAAAGCTTTTAGCCAGCTAAAAGCTGTTGCCCTCACATCACAGCTGGTAGACTAGCACAGATAAGCACCATGGCTTTGATGTTTCAGTCCAAAATCAGGTGGCCGAGCTTAAAGTGCTGACATAAGACCTTTCAGATTTATTTGGATAAGCAGATTTGGGAGCAAATGCATAATTAGGGTAATGGCTGAGATAGTACTTGCAGCCTGCTGTGATGTGCAGCTGGGCGATACTCACTGGTTTGGAGGTGGATATTTGCCTTTCCCTCATGCTCCCAGACATCCAGCTGCTTAAGACATCTATTAGTGCTAAAAAGTTCAGGAGAACCTCAAGAATTTTGACCCATGTAACTTTCTGGGAGTGGATGCTCTTCAGATAGGAAGGCTTTACATGGGGAAAAAAGGGTTCTCTGCCATGGCTGTTGCACTCCAGTGCAGTTGTTTCCCAGACAGCCCAGTGGACTCCTACAAACACTACACCATGTCATTAAGGTATTATAAAACTGAAGAAGCTGCAAAAAAAAATCTCTAAATGGAAGAATATAACTCTTGTGAAAGAAAGCATCTTTTCTTCTTTCAGAGTATATCTATTTACTCTTTCACTCTATTTGAAAAAGGACCAGATTTTACAAGAAACAAAATGCTGAAGGCTGTCAGTCATGACAGTAATAATCTGGGATACTAACAACAGATGGGTTATTAAAGATTATATATAAAATATATATATATGCTATGTATAAAACTTAATCTATGCATGTTTGGAAAAACTAGGACTTACCTCCAAAGGAAGAATTAACCACTTGTGTTCTTGGAGGGTTCTGTGTATTTTCTCACCTTTCACCATTCTCAATGGCATATAACAACTGATAACTGCTATCAAAGGCTAAATTTAGCACTATATAAACTTTAATTTGTGTGAGTTTGCTTTTTTGGAAAGGACAAAGGAAGACGATTTCTGTTCTTCCTCATTGCCTCCATCTTTTGATTCCACCTGCAATGTGATTAGCACTGCATTTGATATAAGAAAACTTCATCTTGGGAATTTCTGTATTTTGAGCTATCATTCACGTTGAGAGTTTGCAGTTTTCTGACGGCAGAGCTGTCCTTACTTCCTTCAGTGCAATTACGCAGGTCTGCAATAACTCTACAACTCCTACACTACCAGTAAATTCTCACTTGCGATTTAATAGTTGCTTAAATTAGCAGAAGTTATTCACAGAATGTTATTTTCAATAAATATAATGGAATGGAACTTCAGACATTTGAGAGTAATAGTTTTCCCCATGCATAAACCATGTCATGTGCCTAGATAAGTGATAATGATCATTATAATGTACTTTCTCTGCTAAACTTCTTAAATGCTATCTGGTGGAAAGGCGCACAAATATGAGGCATTTTGTATATTTGTTATCAAACATTGCTTTTTTAGTAATTTTCTTTTAAGAATTAATCCTGAGCTAACGAGCCATATAGGATGCATTGTCAACACCAGTCAACTTCTCAGTGCAGTGTCTTGCACAGTCGAAATACTAAAACATCCAGAGAGATTTTATCTTTAAAAACACAAGTTTTTGAAGGCAGTTTGTTTAGAGTAAAACTTGAAATTTGATGGATTTGTAATGTGGCCAAACACTAACTTAACAAATGATCTCATTAGCAAGAGTCTGACTGCTTTTATATGTTCCCAGGAAAAAATGCTGCAACAGGTCTAACAATAGGTCCATTGTGCTTATAAGGGAAGTGATCACAGTGACCTTAAGAAATGGTAACAGTCCATCCAACAAGCAATTTTTAAATGGCTTGTTGATCAGGTAGATCAGAGGATCATTCTTAGCCAATACCCCTTTCCAAAAAATCAGAGGGAAATAGTGGTTTATATTTCATTGTTTCAGTCTGATACTTTACAGCATAGACGTTACGTATTTCTACATCCATTTTCTCAGGTACCCTTTTCAAGGTCTCTTAGTACACATGCCATGAAAAAATTCGGTTTGAATTTTTCGATCTCTGCTTCCATATTGGCTACTGAAAGAAATACATCAAGTGGCTCAAGAAAGCCTTATTTTGAAATATTTTTTTGGCAAGACACAGAAAATTAACCAGATTTCCAAAAAAATAAAATCACATTAGGTATTTCCCTGACTTTTTCAACATTTCAAACATGCAGCTGTTACAGGATGAGATCTGTTATTTTAACGAGCCCTTAATATTGTCCACAACTTATATTTTAGAACATTCTATAGATTTCTAAAACCTGAGCTCTCACACAGATTAGGATTTTTTCAGGTTAATCTCCAGCCTTTGCATTGTTGGTGACAATTTTGAAATTATGACATGAAAGGGAACTTAAAAGATTGAAAAAAACACAGTAGCAGACCCCTATGAAATATGGTCATATATTTCATATATGGAATATGGTATCCTGATTACTTTCAAATATTTGTTGTCATTTGTTTCGAAGGTAAGGCAGTCCAGAATGGGAGGGGAGAAAAAAAGGCTGTATCATGGATTTTCTGGTGTCAAATTGACTAACAAATAGACTCGAATTTATCCATATGTAAAACTCAACAACATAATTTATTAGTAGTATTTTGGAGCTGAAGGTTCCAAAGGCACCTTGGCCACCTGGACTTCTTCATGGGCTGTGACCAGGAGGAGTCTCCCCTCTCTTGGCCAGTGCTGCTGCAAGATGGGGACAGGCCACGTTCCTCTGACCTTGGCACTTGCTCTTTGCTTTGAGGTGCCATTTCAGAAGCCTTAACCCACTCGTGTCCTGTCCCATTTAGGACAACTGAACTAGAAACTGACAGTGTAACTCCAACTTACACCTCTGTGTAAAATGCCTTGTCACAGTTGCCATCTGTATTTGCCCAGAGCTTTTTGTGTCCTGGGGGCACAGTTGCATCACTGAGCCAACTCCCTTAAACTTAACTTAGTTATCTCTGCATAAACAGCTGTTTTCTTGCGTGAGGATAGCAGCTTGCAATTCAAAAGCTGTAAAACCTGTGGATTATAATATTCACTGAACATCGTAATTCCCTATTAATCAGATCCTATCCTTGCCATAGTTTTAAAGATAGTAAAGTGCCTGCAAAGCACATGGCTCCAGAAGTATGTCTTAGTGGCAAATGTTGTAGAAACGCATTGACGGCACTAATTTTCTCTTTCAATGTGACCCATGGACAGCAGGGCAGAGTGTTGCAGAAACATTGTCTCCTCAGCATTGTTCCTGCTCTGGCTCTCTTCATCTGCTCATGTCCAAGGTTTCTCAGCCAGTGAGGCAGATTCAGCACTTTCTTCACTTGATACTTCTGAATCTATTAAGGTAAACTCTTTGCTAATTGGTCATAAATTCATGGACATTACTGATTTCAGAGCCCTCATTAATTTTCATTTCAGACCCTTATAGCAGCAGAGACTTGGTTCACATGATTCTGTTTTCCTTAGAGTTTCCTGCCAAAGTAGTACCATCAATGAAGTGATCTGAAAGTCCTGGAGAGTTGTAGAGATGTGTTTGATTTTTTTTTTTTTTAATATTACTTATCAAAACAACATTTATCAACGTTTGAGAGGGCTTAACAGCACTAGTCAGGAACTGGTCTTTTATACATAAATGTATATATTATACTGGAATTCCAGATAGTTTTATCATTATTGTAGGGCAAGATATGCTGTGCTAGACTGTTTAATTAATTAAAATGTATATAAATATTTATAAGCTATGTGTTCATAATTTCAAAAGCATCCAGTAGCATAAGCTCAGGCTATTTTTCTGCATTGTCTGAAAGCAGGATGTGTAAGCAGGGGGTCACTTGTTTACTTGATGCCATATTCGTATGCACAGCCAACTGTGGAACTTCTCGTGCTTAACTTCTACAGCTCCTTACACCATCACAAACCTGACTAAATAGAGGTTAGCCTGAAGCTGTATTTGTTCCAGTTTTGCACGTAAACTATCAGAAGGGGTCCATAAATAATGTCTGTATCCATTTCTGCAGTAATGACCTCTTATGTAGAGAACATAGTCATATTTAATTTTGTCCATATGAAGGCTTTACTTATAATATTATAAATCTTTTGGGCCTTGAGGGCTCCTTCTGTTAGGCTCAGCATCTGGAGGTGGTGACACCTCCTCCTTTCCTCCAGTGAGGGACACTCATGAGGATAAATTTGGCAGTGTGTTGCAACACAAATGTGAGACAGCAGATTTAATCTAAGCATCACCTCACTACCTTCCCCTTTCAGGACAAGTTCAGAGAAGAGGCTGGTGGTGCCTGGGATCCCCTTTTCCACTGGCAGAGCCTGTTAAACTCTCTTCGATGGGACAGTCACGAACCCGGTTACCATGGTGACAGGGATGAACCTGACACCTGAGAGCACAGCTCAGGGAATCACACTTTCTGTTCACAATCACATACAATTTTTCTTTCTAATAACCCTACCCTAAAAATCTGTAATGTAGAATCCTGGAAGCAACAGCTTAGATGGATCCAAACCCCAGAGAATTTCTGGCGTGCCTTCATCTCCCAGAAGCTGTACTCCAAGAGAGGAATTCTTTAGGAGCTATACGGAAGGGATAATTGTGGAGACTCCTTTCCCACTAAATATATCTTCAGCTTTCACCTTGAGAAAAAAAACTCAGTAGTGCTGTACCAAAGTGACCCATGTGAGGATATCTTTAAGACGTCGTGAATCTTGTGCATAGTTTGCTAGAACAAGTTGCATGTCCTGTCTCCTGATCCCTGCAAACATACATTAAAATGTTTTCAGCAAATAGAATCAGCTCAGACTTTTTTTAATACTTAATAAAGCCGAAAGGGGTTATGGGTCTTCTCTCACTGATCTTGAATTTATTAATTAAATTTCAGACTTATAAAAATTTCCTTAATTGCACAATGATTATCACTGTAGCAAAGCAGTAACAAAACAAGACGGATGCAGGCAGAACAGTCTTTCTGGGCAGATGATTAACACAGGGCAGGGTAGTCTAAAAGAAAATATTTGTCATAGAATCTCACTTAGTTCCTCAACAAGCCCTTTTCTCAGGTGGTAGACTGACATCTCCAGAACTACCTTCAGTTTCATTCAATGTTATCATGATGTTACCCTGTTGAACTCATTCAGGTGTCATTCCTGGATTGAATTAAAAGTTTTTGAATACCACATAACAAAAGTGCAGAACACATTATCTTGAGCAGAGCTGTTTTGAATATCAAGCTATGAGGCAATAACACCAGTTTGTGAGAATTCAAAGATCTGCCATAAACAGAAATTAACATTCAAAGAAAATGCAGTGTAATAAAATAGCAGCTTTAATCATGCATAAAACTAAGTTTCTTTCCTTGCTCATACAAAGGAAACCCAGCATAAAATGCTGTGAATGTTAGGAGAGTCAAAGCATATGGTGAGAAGGTTACTTATAAAAATGTTGTTCAAAACCTCTGATTTAAAAGCTGTCTTTTAGAAGGCTGGCTGTTCTCTTAGTGGTACCATGCAAACAGCCCTGCAAAATCCTACCAGAATTTTCTGCTTGAATAATTGTGTTTGGATGAGCGAATAGAATATCATTATCTTGATTCCTACACCATCTTCCTGGGAAGGTATTGGTGAATAGATTTTGTGCTGAATGTCATAAATTCTCTGACAATTTTGCAAGGCTGTGTGTAAATTTTGAACCACAGAAGGAAGGAGAAGATAGGAAAGAAATATGTGCCATGACTGGATTCCTTATGCCACAGTATACTTCAAAAACTAAGTGTAAATAGTATACATATGCTCAATTTTAGAAGTGAGTCTTGGATATTGTGGTGTGTTTGATTAAAAATGTGGTTAAAAAGTTGAGTAAGTAGGTACATCAGGAAATTGTGAAAAGATGGACTCAACCTCACCAACTGTTTAGAATTTTACTGTCCCTGAGAGAGTTAGCAATGCTAGTCTAATTTAGTGCTGTTCACAGTTGAACTTCATGCTATTGATCATGGAAGTTGACTGATTGAATATCTCCTTTAGTATCTATGAAAACAAGGAGAACAACTTCTTATATGGTGACTATTACTGGTTATGTGCAGAGTCAGAATCACTGGATCGAGTTATTTTTATGAACTTTGTGAGTGGGACTGTGGAATATGATTGTTGTTGCTGTTCATTAGTTCAGGAGAAAGGCAAGTAGATAAATTGCTAAAATCCAGTGCTATCCTCCCAATCTAGCTCATAAATCTTCAGAGTAGGCAGCTATTTTTGTACAGGGGAAAAATGTAGTTAATGCTCTGTTTCAGATCAGAGACTCTACTTGCAAATTTTATGGAAGATAAGTTTGAATGTGTTGAAAACTGTAGAGTTATCTCTTCTCAGATTTACAGGACCAAAATGCAAAAAACATATTGATATGCAAGGCAAAGACATTGTAAAAAATAACACGTCATTCATGGTCTATTAGAGTAAGGCTGGCCAAAGGAATTAGTAGTCAATAGAGAGTCCATTTTTATGTGATCATCATTCTGTTACCATGCAAGATTCTTTCTCAGATCAATAAATTACCTTTTAATAGAGTCTGATGATCAAGATATAAGAGAGGATTGCAGGACTACATTACTAAAAATGAACATTAAAAATTAGTAAAGCAGGTGTTTTTATAACTTAAGAAATTTTAGAGCATTTTTGCCCTTTTTAGAAACATACAGTAGTTAACTCCAGTTATCAAAATAATTGTATCTCTCCAGTTTAGAGGTGTCGTGTTAGGATCTTGTCATGGACCATGTCAAAGGCCTACAGAAGTCTAGATAGATGACATCTGTAACTCTTCCGTGTCCACTGATGTAGTCACTCCATCACAGAAGACCACTCAGTTGGTTAGGCAAGATTTGTCCTTGGTGAAGCCTTGGTTACTTGGGTTACCTTGCTTGAAAAAAACAGCAGTTCAGCCTACAGAAGAGCCACTTCAGGGAACTAAATCCTGATTGTCTTGTAGAGGGTAGGGAAAGCAAGTTCTCAGAGTAAGCAGAAGTTTACTTGCTGCTGTAGTCCTTCTGCAGTCAGCAGCCAGGAGACATCCACTTATATGTGTAGGTTTAACACATAGACACAGGGTTTCTCTGTTTTTGTCTCTGGTTATGTATGGGTAAGCTTGCACATAGTTATTACAGTACACTTTGAGCTATCAAAGTTAAAACACAAGTAATATGAAATGCTTTCAAATTCCTAAGTTTCATTAAATTATTCTATGCTACATTCAATAGATTCCTCAAAGTAATCATTGCATGCAATACACATAGATTACAGTACGATTTATGTCTATGATTGCTTTCATATAGTCCCCAAATGTAGCAGTCTAGAGAATGCATTTATTATCTGTTGCTGGAAATATACATATAATAATCCTGGCTTCATTTAAGTTCCAAAGCTCCAATTTTTCTGCTGATATTGGCGAGACAGGTACCGTTTTGCCAGTAGCTTTTAACATTTTGGGTATGCTAGGCTCATACACTGATTAAACACTTGGTTAATGTATGACTATTCAATGACATTTTTCTCAACTAATTCAGGACTCTGTGGTACCTTTCTGGTGGGCACCAGCTTTATCTCATAAGTAGCCTTAAAGTTCATGGAATGAGTTACTGTCTCTTACTTCAAAAACCTTAATGTACAGAAACAAGAACAAATGGTAAGGCAGTTGATATCCTCCTGGCTTTCCACTGCTGTTCGAAAATCTTGACAGAGCTTCATTTTGAAGTTACAAATGATCCAAACCAATCATTTTCTGGAGAGTGTATAATAAAACACCTGTGCCTAAGTTAGCCAAATAGGTAAACACCCTCAGTAACCTTTCCGTCAGATTTTCTGAGATGTGGATGGTTGTTCCTCTAACGTAACTTTTCTGAATGAAACAATTGTGTGTGTGGCCATGCAATAATTTTAAACATCACTCTAAGAAGCACGTATGTTGCAGCTTGCTCTATCAAGTTATAAGGGTCCTATCTTTCTCCAGGGAAATGTGAAACAGGTCTGTCATTCTTTCCCCTTCAGTCTTTCATAACTAATACTCCTTAGAAAATACCACTGTCCTGATCAAAGCTCAAAGCCTGTACTGTTGGATGTATTTTTGAGTTTTAAGTTTTGCAGTGCATCTTCAGGTCACATCCAATCCCGTATTTTGAAATCTCTCAGAGACTTGGCCTTAAATCTCCATCCACACAGCTAAATCTCTTGCTCCAGCCTTAGCTATTTTGCAGATTGAGTAGTTCTTCCTTTCGCTAGGTCAGAGCTGGCCAGCTGCACTCATATTGTACAATTTCAGACACAGCAACTATCCCAGTCCTGCACAGTCCCTCTTTACCCTTCCCATGTCCTTGCTGTTCCTCAGTACTTCATACAGCAAACATGATTTTTTTCCCCACTGGCATATAAAGACATTTAAATTTAGCTTAGATTTGTCTTTTGACTCTACTGATTGGCCTTTTGGCTCTACTGCTTATCAAATGTTCATTCACATTTGTCACATCCAGCCCAGCTAATACTGGACAGGGAGTTGATTCATTTTAAGCATTGAGAGTGTTGAATACCTTCATCTTCCAGTTCTGCTTCAAAAGTCATGCCCCTCTTTTCCTCTGTTAGACAGCATCATGCGTGTATCCGACATTAATTCTAGTGTTGTACCTGCACACACCCAGTGTGATGTCTGATCCCCACTTTTACCCCTTGACACCTCAACAACACACATAATACAAACAAAAGATGTAGTATTCAGTCCTCACAGGTTATGTATTCAAGTGTGCATGCAGGCATGTATTTACATAGAGAAGGAAGCCTTTAGTATTTCTGAGCAGATAGAGTTCAAGCTGTAGGTGAGAGAGATGATTATAATGATGAATTCTTATGATGATGATTAAGTTTTACGATTAAAGCACTGCCAGATCTCTCACTGCGTGTCTAGCTCTTGTGCGGGTGTCTGGAAGAGAGCACGTTCCTAAGTCAGAAGGTTTTTCTGAGGGTAAGGTTTTAGTACATGGTTCAGATAGTGCCATGAAGGTTACAGAAACAAGTAATAAAGAGTAATTTTAAACAACAGCGTTATCTTTCCCTGAAAAGGTGCTATGGGTTCCCACACATGGAATCTGAATAGAAATTATCTGTGTAACATGGTTAAACCCAGAAAGTATTAGGTACAATTATCCCTGATAATGACTGCACTGGCTTTCTGAAAGGAGTAGATTTTCAGGGGAGCAGTAGCCTTTCTCTCATATGACTTCACCTTGGTTTTCATTCTGCTGCTTCTGGTGATCTGTTGAGAAGCATTCTAGTTTCAGGCTAAAGGACGCTTTCTGTATAATGACACAGGCATGACGATACCAACAGTTTGTAACTATTCCACATGAAGCTGCTGTGGGCAGAGAGGTTAAGTGGCATCTGCTGCACACTGGGTGAAGAGTGGGAGAAGAAGGGCCAGAGGGAGAGGAAGCACATGTACCCCTTTATGCCAGTGAGTGGAGGAAAGGCCACAGCCTTAGAAAGCAGGAACTAGAGAACTGGAAACCATTTTTTACTCTACAAGAAAACATTTCACGGGATTTTACCCCTGGCTGAAACTTATTTATATTTTTCATATTTTTACCAGGCTGGAAAAGCCATGTTCCTGATCCTTTGCACACCAGGCTATTATGCAAAGTGGTACAGACTGAATGGCTCTGTACTTTCATGTACATTCTATTTTTCTCTCTGCTGTAACCTGTAGCCTCAGCCAACTCAGCTGTGTTACAGAGTGGTTTCATCTCTCTGTAGAACAGTGGTTTGTGGTTTTTTTTTCCAGGGCCTATAAACAGAAATAAAACTCCTGCTGACTTTAGACTTGACTTTGTGGATGACCTTATTTAGAGAATAAAAATTCCCAGTAGAATGCAGATCTCAGACCAGATGCTGTAAGGTGAATTAATGTACAAAGGTGGACTGAAACTGGATGGAGAAGTACTGCAGTTTAGGATTCAGATTGTGGCTTGGAAAAAAGTGTTTTATTATTTGTGTGTTAATGTTTTCTTACTATTCAGTGTTAAATATTCCATATTTAATATCTAAAAAATCAACATTTAATGATGTAATGGTTGTAAGTTGATAGATTGTCTCTGCTTTGTCTTCTGCTTTTTAATACTGTAACTTATTTGGAAATCCAGGTGCATAAACACTTCTGCATGTGTGGAGGTGTATATATATACATATTTATTCACCTGTATACATACACATATATATATATATGTATGAGGGCAACAAAGGTGGTGAAGAGCCTTAAGAGGAAGCCACATGAGGAGTGGCTGAGGTCATTTGGTCTGTTCAGCCTGGAGAAGAGGAGACTGAGGGGAGATCTCACTGCAGTTACAATTTCCTTGTGAAGGGAAGAGGAGGGGCAGGCACTGATCTCTTCTGTCTGGTGTCCAGTGACAGGACCTGAGGGAATGGCCTGGAGCTGTGTCAGAGGAGGTTTAGGGTGGGTATCAGTAAAAGATTCTTCACCCAGAGGGTGGTTGGGCACTGGAACAGGCTCCCCAGAGAAGTGGTCACAACACCAAGCCTTCAAGTGTTTGGACAATGCTCTCAGGCATAGGGTGTGACTTTTGGAGATGGTGCTGTGCAGGGCCAGGAGTTGGACTTGATGATCCTTGTAGGTCCATTTCAACTATGCTTAGTCTATGGTTCTGTTAAATTTATAGTGTGTCTATGTACATATGTGTAGATGTTTAAACACATGATGCCTGTATCTATATTTTGAGTACCGTTTGTAGTCAAATTGTATTAAAACACACACGTATATGAAAATTATCACCAATGATTTTCTTGTCTCTCGTGCTTACACATTTAAGTAACTTCTTTTTTTGATTCATTTAGCAGCAGCAACAGAAGAACCTGAGGTGATTCCGGATCCAGCTAAACAAACAGATCGAGTGGTGAAAATAGCAGGAATAAGTGCTGGAATTCTGGTATTCATCCTACTTCTCCTTGTTGTCATATTGATCGTCAAAAAAAGGTAAGAAAATCATCTGTGCTGATTGGTCTTTTTTTTCTCCCCTCCCTATCAAACAATAAAAAAAGGGTGTTTTTTACAGGTCTTTAGAAAAAAAGTTTTAGGACTGGTAGGTCACATCGGTTTTTGGATTAGTTCTTTGTGTTTTCTTTTGGTTTTGCTGTGATTCTTAGGATGTCTTTAAAGAGAGGATTTCTTTATATTTAAGATCTGATAACTGTACATTTTCTCATACTTATTTATTTCCAAGGATTTTTAAGTTGGAGATGGAAGAATGTACAGAATATTAAAGTGGGTGGAATTGAAATTCATGGAGCCTTTTTTATTTTTTAAAGCAAATAAAAAATAATAACTTATTACACTTTTCATGTTTTAACCACTTAATATTATTTTCTCTATGCAGCTCTAATGAGTTATTTGTATCTGTATGTTACCCAACTTGCAAAATAATGTAATTTTATACCTCTATTTATGCTCTTGTAAACCTGGAGTTTTTTCTTAAAAGTCATACCACATCACTGTAAAATTATCTAGTGAGTCCTTAGTGCATGAAATTGTTTAAAAGTGTATTAATTTGAGTGAATTTAAATTTTTTTCAGTGCTTTCTTAGACAGTAAGCAATATCGCCATCTTCTGGCACTGTCCAACGCTATCCCTGCATCCCAATCCTCCTACGTGTAGTAACTTGTGCTATCCTATTGCTTGGTCAGTGTTTCAAAGCCTAGCCTTCCCAGTAGTTGCAACTCTTTTAGCCTGGCATAAAAGTCCATAAGTCCCTATAATTCCATAGTTATAGTATAGAAACTACTTCCTCTCTCTGCGCACTCCCTCCCTGGCGGGTCCCCTTCGCGTGGCACAAGCTGATTTCTCTTGGGTAGAATGAGCCCTTTGCCTTCCCATGGTGTGTGCGTTGCGTTCCCTTGCCTTTTGCAGAAGTTATAATAAAAAGTATTTTTGTAATTGTTGCGTATATTCCTCTGAAATGCAGCTTGCTATTATTTTTAAAGATTAAGATCATTCTATATGTTATAATTACTGGTTTGCATTAGATTTTTTTAATTTATTGCCTTTTTACAATTATCCCTGGAGATATATAACTTGGAGAAGAAACGTCTGCATTAGAAACATTAGGTATGCTTATAGTGTTCTGTGTTAGTTAGCTACATATGTGATTTTTCCCAAAAGTGCTTTTCCTTTTCTCTGTTGTTTATCTCTGTGGTTGAGAATTAACACATATGCAAAAGGTCCAACTCATCATATGCAAAAAAGACATACAGTCAGTCAGTTTTCTTTATTTACACAACTTTTGAAAAACAAAAAAAATAAGTTGTTTTTCAGCTTTTAGGAGGAAATCTCTGTATTGTAGCTTTGTAGCAAAGTATGTGCTGGGAAGTATCATCTTAGTGCGTGTTACAGTGCTCCCCTTATGTTTAATAGAAAATTCTGTGTGTGCACGTGTGTTTGTGTGTGAGAGAGAGACAGTCTAACACTACAAAGTGTCAGTCACTTCCAGATGTGATTGACTAGTTTTGCAAATAACAAACAAACAAACAAATCTCTGTGTTCATTTTTCCTATCCTTTTTGCCTCTTTTCAGAGTCCTTTTAGGCTCAAATTTTCACTATTGAATTGTTTGACCAAAGTGAGTTAATTACATCTGTGAAGTGATATTTTTAAATTTCTACTTTTGCCCCCTTCCTTCCTCTGAACCTGCGAAGGGAGTATCCTTTTAGGAATTATCATCATTCTAAAGCACATAATATTTCTAAACTCCTGTACTATTTTGTATTCTAAATAGGTGAGAAATTAACCTGCTTAATGAATGTTTAATGTTTGGCAATTTTTCATCACGACAGTTTAGTTGGTTGTCTATAGCATATGTTGTAGGTGTGCCATTCTACTCCCCCTCTGCCTTTAGAGAAAATAAGCACTTTTTTAATACCAGCTTTAGTCAAGGTCTCTTACAAAAAGCGTAGAAAAACTGTGTTCCTGAGTTAAATCAGTCCATCTAGTGAATCAGGGCAATTCATATTACGAAGCCAGAAACAGCTGTAAAAACTCTGACACATTCACACATACAAAAACACACTTCACTTAGTTGTGGTGGGACTGAAAGCCGATCCGTCTGAATCATCCTCTGTAGTGTACCTATTCAGTGATCCATTATGTAGTATCCCTTTTGGTACCTGAATTGACCACAGCTTATTAGATGGAAAAGTCAATAAAACAATGGTTTCTGCATTTTTATTGGTTTATTAAGTCGTATGCACAGCCACCACTATCTCAAACTGATTAAATGCAGCATTGCATTTTATTGAAAAATGGAGTACTAAGCAGTTTTGTTCATGAGCTTGAGATGTTTTAGGCTTTGCCTGATCATTTTATACAAATTGGTTTGAAGTTTTCCTGAATGAAGCTCTTAACAGCTTTTACAGACTTTTACTGGAGTAATCAAACCAGCTAAGAAAAGGGATACTGCATCTTTAACAAGCAATGCCATTTTAATTTTCGAAATCATTGTTGGACTATTTCCAAATGTCCTTCATTTCCTTCCATTTGTTTACCTTCCATATTTTTAACGCTTAGCATGACTACATCAGCATTTCCAATTGTGAGATTTTAAAATAGAAAGCATATGTTTGCATCCAGGAAATGTGTGGTGTATATGCCAGTACACATGTCTGCTGGAAATGTGAAGTTTTCTTTAAAATGTGTGTACTCATATAGCTACACATAGTACGCATACAAACATATATGTATACAACTGTGTACTGATAAAGATGTTAAAGTGAATGACAAGAAATTGTTTTCTGATTAAACGTATTTATTAATGGAACCTTTATTTTTTGTGATGGAAAAGTAAAAAGCATATCTGCTGCACAAGATTTGTACACAGCTGTTCATTTGTCATGACATCTAGGCGGTAATCATTATATTATGCTGAACTGCATGTTGAAATTACACAATCCATTTAATTTTCAAAATTTTTGGCAATAAGTGAAATCTCAGCATGTAATTTTCTCAAGTGATCTTTCTCACAAACAAATCATTTTTATACGCTAGGGGTTTTTTTGTTTTAGTTTTGGTTTTTTCTGTTTGTTTTTAACTGCATGGCGAAGTAAGGCTAGTTTGCGCATGAGCAAGTTGAAATGCTAACCAAAGAAACATGAATTTTTCAACTTTTTTTTTAAACGCACATTTCTCTGCTTTATTGGATGTGACAGAGTCACGCTTTTCATTCACCATTGCTTCTCTTTTTCCACTGTCTGTGATTTGCTTGCCAGGAGGAGCTACTATTCTTACTCCTACTATCTGTAAGTAGAATATGGGTGACTTACTATTTTATGTGTTTTAAAGATGCAGTATCCCTTTTTAAAAAAGAAAAACAGTCTCTATAATTTTTCCAAAGTTTTATTGATCGTTACCTTTTGTCGTTCTCAGGCTTGAAAAATTGCTTGTATCATTGTTCCCTTTATTTTTACCCTGTTGTTTCTTTTTTTAAAGGGATATTGTATTTCTAACTGTATATTGAGACTTTAGCTTTTTGCTACAATTTTTTCCATAACTACCATTTTAGTTTACTATTATCATAATTTAATTTGCATTGCGATTCACAGCAACACGTCAGACTGAGGAAAAAAGCCCTTTTCCCATTTCCTAGTTAGTGAACTGTGACTGCGAATCACAAACTGTACTTTCTCCGAGTATCAGTTCAGGAGTGATCTTGTGCACCGCTTTTCCTATGCAGGTTGTAGGCAGATGCCAAACTTTTATAAATAGTTCATGGTCTGCCTCTTCTGCTTTTGAGGTGCTTTGCATACACATCCTTAAGTGCGGATCTTATTTTATGGCATTGGTTTGTATAAAGTTTTGCTTCATTGAAGCAAAACTGACTTTTTTTATACTTATTGACCAAAGGAGTTTTTGTGAAGATTTTGACAATTTTGTCTGTGATTGAGCAAGCAGATACACGCCTCCTTCATTTTAAATAAATGCATAAAGACCTTGACTTCAGAGGAGTTCTAAGCATGCACTCGAGTGCTTTGATGAACTTGTGGTGGTGTCCGATAATGATGCTCTTCCACATTTTTAGGCAGAATTAGTTGACTTCCTTAAAAAAACTAAAAAATAAAATTTAAAAAAAAGATAAACTGGTTTAGCTAACTGCCATTCTCTGATTTATTGTGACAAATTATAATTTCCTTGTTAAATAACAACTGCTTCAACTCAAGATAATTAACCACACAGTTTCATCCTATGATGGAGCACCTTTCCCCTCCAACCACTGTAACACCCACCTGCGCAGATTCATCCAGCTGAATCCTTCAGCAGATAATGAGAATCATTTACACTTTCTGTCAGCCTCAAGTTCTTTAACCTAATGATTCGCTTAACTATCACAAAGTGTAGATTGCATGTGCCTTTAGCTGAATGAGGGAAGAAAAAAAAAAGGAAAGGAAAAAGAAGTCGTCAAACCCCAAGGGAGCCAGGAGCTGTTGAACAATAAAGCTGTCCTCCCATTTCCCAGCAGCTTTGGGTTGCAGTGATACAACACAATAGGCCTTTTTAGACATTGAAGCAGAGCATAAGAATTAGAAAGTAGCTACTGTAATAAGCTAATAACGTGAAAGCCTTAATAGATGTTGATTTATTTAGTGTAGCTAGGAGGTTTTGTTACAAAGTGATGCTTCAAAGAAAAGCTTAACATCATCGAGAGATGAGATGTAATAGTCTTTTTGTTCCATTTCTGAGGTGACGTTAGAAAAAGGTGATCTTCAGTATACAGAGACTATTTGAAAGGCTTTGAAACTTAAAAAACTACTTTGAACTAGAAATGCTAGTTTTGTGAAGGCTTTGATAGTATTGGGAACCAGTTATAAAGCTCAAGCAGTTTCACTCTTGGAAGTTCTTATGGTCTTCATTTGTTCAACCCGAGTGTCATTTAAACCAGCTCCTCTTAAGTTAAAAGGAATGTGTGGAGTAAATGTATAAAATGAAGCATTTTAGGGAGGACATTCAACAGATTTTTCTATTTTTCATTTAACAAATGATACAGAACTCCATCAAACAACAGTTTGATGAGAAAATTATAGGTTTAGAGACCACTTTTGGGACTTTTGTAGTGAGAAAGTTATTGAGTAGTAATTTTCCGACTATTCCATCTGTAGATGGAAAAAAAGAAGGCAGGGGGAGGGGTTGTGGGAAATGTGACAAAATAAGGACATGAGTCTGATTGGTGGAAGAATCTATAATTCACATAAGGGCTTTGTCCGTTCATATTCTACATTGTGGTCCCTCATCATGAACAAAGACTGTTTACTTAAGAAACAGCCCTGTAACATTTTCTTAAATATGCATGAGCATGAAGTACTTTTGCCCTAGAGAACAGTGTAAGTCCTTTATGGTGAACATTCCCAGGACTTAACAAGTAAATGGATGGATAATTTACACTAATAATCTTCATAGAATCCCAGAATTTTTTATGTTGGAATGGACCTTAGAGATCATCTAGTTCCAAGCCCCCTGCTGTGGGCAGGGACATCTTCCACCAGATCAGATTGTTCAGAGCCCCATCCAGCCTGGCCTTGATCATGTCCAGGGAGGGGAAGTCTACAACCTCTCTGGGCGACCGGTGTCAATGTCTTACCACCTTGATAGTAAGGAATTTCTTCCTAATATCTAATATTCTATTATGTAATAAGTATCTAACATTATCCTTGTCTGCTCTTAGAATGTGAATGGAATATTTAAAGTTGGCAGTCCTTTTAGTCAAGAGAAATGTAAGATAAACACTGTCTAAACAATTACCAGAGCATTTGATGGTATTCTATGCAGAAAAAGCTTGTGAAGATAAGCTGTGTTTTAAATATATATTTTTAAGAACTCAGTATCGTAAGTGATGATTTTGTCTCTCCCACGTGGTGTCAGATTTATCCAACTAAGCAGGTTGGTTATCTCCTGTATTGCAGTCATGGCTTCAGCTGAAAACAGGGAGATTTCAGAACAGTTTAATGCATGTTACAGGTTTCTGCAGAACCAAGGTGCACCTCATGCTGCTCTGCATACTTCCTGCTACTTGAGATATATGCTTTAAGTGTAGTAGGCTTTAAGTTATAATTAAAATATATTATCTGCTTCCATCTGACTCCTGGAACAGTGAAAATCACTTCCAGTTCTTTATCAAAAGGGGGAATTGAGAGATATTTCTGAAATGTGTACTTTAAGGGCATTGGCTGTTAATTTGAGAGGTTTAGTTGTACGGATTATGTTGGTCTTTAACTGTGATACAGAGTGTAAGACTGTTAATATCAGGATTGCGATGTTCCCAAACTGCATGAAAGGGTAGAATGATGAGGGCGGTTTTGTTTTTTAAAGAACCAAAGTTCAGTATCAGGAACATAGCGTGTTATTCTCTTGTATCTTGTATAATGAATGGGCAGCATAACCTTTTACATAAAATGAAATATAAATATATATTGAATAATTTTTTGTTGTTGTTACTTCATAGGTTTTTTGACTAACAAAGTGATTTAGAAGGTTACATGACTCTTTTTCCCAACAAGGCAAGCAAGGGGAATGAATTATCCAGTTATAAAATCAAAACAGATATTTAAATGGAGATGGTTGATAAAACTGCATGCACAGATGCTTCTTATTTGTCATTTCAGTTAAAATGTAATTATATTCTCTAATTTGTTTATATTAGTGTAATTACTCCACAGGAAAAAAAAATTACTACCAGGGTACAGAAGTAAGCACTTCCATTACAGCATTTGTGTGGGTACAGAAAACACAAGACCATGACTGTTTCATAGCAGGGTGCACAATTTTACCAATTACACGCTGAAAAAATTGTATGCAGGGAAATAAGTCAAACTTTTCAGTCACTCAGGATTATAGAGGATGATTACTGTAGACATAAACGTTCATCAAATATTAAGGTGGTTTACTTTTTTTTTTTTTGGCTGGGCAGCAAACTTGCGAAGAAGCGCAAGGATGCCATGGGAACCACCCGCCAGGAGATGACCCACATGGTGAATGCCATGGACAGGAGTTACGCCGACCAGAGCACTCTGCATGCAGAGGATCCCCTGTCAATCACATTTATGGACTCACATAACTTCAGCCCCAGATGTAAGTAGAGAGTGATAGATACTCCAGAGTGTAGCTGAATATAGAAACACAGAAAACAATTCTGCTTTTTAAGGAAAATTGTTTTAAGCTCCAGGTTTTCCAGGAACGCTGATAAAGAAAAAGGTTGAGTAGGGATGTTTGTGTTTTATTCTTATTGGAATGCAGCAAATTATTTAATTAAATATTTCCATGTGCTTTCACTATCCGATGATACTTGTTTCAGGGAAAGTATTATACTTCTAGAATTTCTCAGTTAAAACTTGAAATTGAGTTTTCCCTCCTGAAGCTATTTAATGCCAGCACGTTAAATATTACCGTGTAACACCACATCTCTAATGAATAATATGAGGTCCAAATTAATTTCTATTTTTTTGGCAGTAAGGACATTACAACAGAAGGAAACATTGACAATTTTTATTGCTGCTTGTGAAGGTTAGGAACAAGCTTGTTAATATAGCTCCAAATTTGTTCTCTATTTGTATTCATTTTTTGTAGACATGCCAACTGTCTGGTTTTGAAAAAGTTTGGGTTTCTGACTGTTAAGGGTTATAGCTGCCACTGTTCAGCACTCTTGCCTCCCAACATGTGCTCTATACCTTGCCAAAAGCAAGATACTCCACTGGCAGACTGAATATTTCAAAACTAGTGTATAAGTTACAAAGGGATACAATTCTGCCATGGAGCTGGTAGGAACCTGAGCTTCACACAGCTCCATGGACTTGTGGCTTGGCTTTAAACAGATCTGAGCAGCCTGAGCTGCTTCTGAATTGCCATCTTTTGGGAATGGCACTCCATGTCTCTTCTTGTCTCCCATACTGCTCACCATGCTTGAGCAAAATACCTCCCTTTAGGCTCTTAAGCTCTTTCCTGGTTGTTGTAAGGGAGACGGGTTTTGGAGGAGGGTTTATTGTTTGGTTTATTGAAGCTTACCAAACTGCAAAGTCCTAACATTTTTAGTGTCTCATAACCAATTATAAATGGGAATTTAGTATCAGCGTGGTGGTTTTTCTACACAGTTTTGGCTGGAACAGTTTGAAAAGTCTCTAAAGTCTTATTGGCATTGAAATTTGTGGAGGCAGAGTTGCAGAGACATTTTGATACGGACTGTGATGGTGGATCCCAGGCTAAGAATTCATCAGGAATTTACATGGCTATTAGTGAGCCAGGGCTGCCAGGCACTCAGGCAGCCTTTCAAATGAACTGATGTGATGCCAAGAGGCCATGAGTTCCAGCCACCACAGCTGTCCTGGTTGGTTGGCAAAGAAGTCCAACCTCACTGGTTTCTACTGTCCTAGATATGTGATTTTTTGTGTATTGGAGGATTTGTTTCTCCTGACCGTTGTCTGTGCTAAGATGGGTCTTCCAAGCTTTCAGGGTTTCCTGCTATGTAACAAACTTTCAGGCAGATTGTTTGAGAACTGGAGCTTTATTCTGTCACAGACACGTTGACGTTATAATTTTTTGTTCCAGACTGGAACAAAAACAAATCCTGGATTCTGCCATTTCTGTCCAAAACAGTGCATTTATCTCTGCATGGTTCTAGTTGTGATAATGAAAGATAAAATTCTATGAATTTTATTCAGACATCTGCATCTGTGTATCTGTGACTTTTCTATACTCATTACGAGCAATCTCTTTGCTACTGCATATTAGAAAAGCTATTAACAGTAAAAATGTATATAATTTTTTTTAATTACCCAGAAAACTTTAGAGAAATACCATTTTATTTTGAGATTAGCTATTCAACTATTACATGAGAGAATGGGTTTAAAAGGAAAGAAGTGAGTTCTATGAAAGTGAACCTTTATTGTGAAGTGAAAAACAATAGTGAAGGAGGAGCCCTTTCAAAAACTAAATTGCATGCAATGTCTTCTTTATTTCATTTCAGTAAGGATCTCTTTGCTCTTATCATTACATTACTGAAGTCTGAAATCACTGCCTTTCATTCCTCTTTTATTCAGGATGCTTTCTGGAACTGTATTCATTCTGGTTTTCTCTTGTAATAAAACTAATGGAATTTAGTTATCACTTGGTTATACTCTTAAGTATATTGTTTTTATTCTTAAAAATACACAAATTAAGGGTAATGTATTTCTTCATGGGCTTTGTTTTCCTACAGTGCCCAATGATCCACTTGTGCCGACAGCTGTGTTAGGTGAGGACCCTAGTCCTTCATTATCCATTCCTGCATGAGTTTTGTCTCTTTGCATGGTTGAACGTTGAAACAGCTTGTTTTATGTAAAACTATGCTGTTGCCAGAAAATAATTCTACTCTCAGTTCATCAATTCAGAATTAAACTGACAACAATTTTAGAATAAAAATTGTTTTATGTACTCATTCGGAAGTTATTCCTAGTCACTGCTAACTGAAGAGTAAATGAGGAAATATGTAAATGGAAAATAAAATTTTTCTCCCCAGAGCTTTGAAACTGAGTTCCAATAAACTGACATGTGAAACTAGAGCTCTATTAAGAGATCTTTAAAAATAAAATTCAGGTCCGCATTAGCATTTTTTGGCACCCAAAGCTTAATTTTCTAAGTAACAAGAATGAAAAGAAAAATAGAAAAGGGAAAAACTTTCAGAATATCTAAGAGGAAACAACAACTTTCTTTGCATGTTCTGAACAAGTACTTCTGTATGCCTATATTAATTACATAATTCAATTGGCAATAACTAGTAAATTTTTCAGCTTTGTACTTACTTTAAAAAGAACATACATTGAAATGGACAGACTGCCTATGTCAATGCTGCATCTAACACTGAATGCAGGTTTTAGAGTTGTTTTGTTTTTTTTTTTTAAATAAGAAGATAAAGATATAATTTGTACCCACGTTTTCGGTTGGATAAAAACAATGTGCAGTATTGAGTTTCAGTCAGTTGCTGAGGTTATTTTAGGATAAAAGATAAATATCAGGAAGTGGGTGTGAATATAGACAAGTTGAAATTAGATTCCTAGAAGTAAAGCTTTAAAGGGACCTGGGGGCAATTAAATCCCTTCGCTGTTTTGAGGAGGGACATTATATATGTAATACAGATTCTTTCTGGAAATTGTCTCATTATGTTTTAAAAATTTGTAGGAAACAGAATTTTGCTCTTGCACTGGAATGTTCCAGTGCCTCAGTCCTCCTTAGCAAAAATAAATTCCAATTCATATTAGTAATATTTGGGAGCCTAAGGTCAATTTTCTGAGTATTAATTACTACTGACTGGGTGTTAGTACTAAGTATTATTAATGCTCACCCCTAGTTTTTCCTAACTAGGCTAATCTAGACTAAATCTTCATTGCTTGGATTGAGCCATTTCCTTTTGAGAGACTCACAGAAAATATGAAAAACGGGCATATTCCTGTCCTTTCAAAATAGTTATTTACACATTGAAAGGCTCATGTGTCCTCAATTATTTCTCTTTTAGTAGAGTTTATCCCCTTTCTTTCACTCATCATCTTGTAGTTGATGTTTTCTAAATTTGTTGTCATTATTTTGCTCTGAATACTTTCCAACTTTCCAAGCCATAGGTTGAATTTTAAATTGCAGTGCCCTAAATCAGGCACAGTTCTTGGAAGAAGTCTTAATGCTGAGCTGAGTGGAATAGGTACCCCCATGCCCCACTTTTACTGTTTCTGCTAACCGAACTGTATTTTCTCCTTTTTATTGTGCTCATGTTGCTGACTTCTGTTGAGTTACCTGTTAAAATCACAGTTATCATTTTCCAGTCCATTACTCCATTCTGTAGTTATATATTTGACTTTTCTTTCCAACACACACTATTGTTGCATTCACCATTCAATTCACCTTGTTGATTTTTGCATTATCTCCCAAATAATCAACTTGGAAATCTGACCCTATGCTTGTGAAGTGCTCTTGGTACCATCCCACTCAGTGCCATAATGCCATTGTATCTTCTGCTGTGGCAGACAGTTACAGACAGCTGTGGATACCAAGGGCAAGGAACTAACTGAAGAACAGCTTAATAGTTCCTGTCTGCATTTCCATCTACTAGTAATGCTATTCTGGGCATGATAATCTCTTCGTATAAGCAAACCACTCATAGTTGGAAGAGGTAATATTTTTCATTGAGAGGACTGAAATAGTGGAGAGAAGAGAAGTGTACAAGCTTTTGGGCACACCATGTAGTAGAGGCTGGGCACCTGTAATCTTGTTCCTTTGGAACTGCATAATTTGGCCTACTCCATTTTCATACAGCCTTTGCTCGGCCCAGCATGACAAAACAGTTTTCTTCTGCCTTATTTAGAGAAGAGGAATATTTTATGGGTCCTAGACCATAGAATATGTTTTTTATATTAAATTCTTATTACTTTGTAGCTATATTAGTTTTCTTTTTATTCATATATGGGTTATTAATGCTGCTCTCCATTCTGTGTACATTAGCACTAAGATAGTATGACAATTTTGCTTTTCCCAAGTCCCTGTTATTACACTGGTAGTATAATAATGTGGCCCTTATATTTTTTAAACGGCTTTCATTGTTACCTATTGTGAAGATTTAACAACTTTGAATGTCACTTTCTTTTAGTCATCTTCTAATATAGTCCTGAAATAATTTCTCATGTTCTGTTCACTCATTGTTTTTTTCTGCTTCAATGGGTTAAAGTGCCTATTACTGGTAAGTATTCTGTGAGGAATGGGGAGAACTACAAATCTTGAGGTGGTTTGAAATGTATGTGATTTAGTATGGGTAACACTACAATAAAAAGTGACTGCTGCATGTCACTCACATTGTTAGGCAGGTTAGTGAGGCATAAATGTACTGAAATTAGCAACTCGGGTGACAGTTCAAAGAGTCGGGTTTCTCAGGAGATTTAATTTCAGAAGGCATTGATGATGTTTGCATTTTGGTGTAATTGTACAATATCCAACCCTTGGGGCATTCATTTTTTTCCTAGAGTGTTTTGCCTCCTAATCTGGATCCTTTGCAAGGAAAATGGTAAACTGATTTCAAAGAAGTTTAGGAGGGGTTGACTACCCATTTCTCATTCCAATAACTACTTAGATTAGAATTTTTCTTCCTCTGCAAATTCATTTGATCTGATAATTACTAATTTGAATAAAATAACTATTTCACAGAAGGGATTGACAAAATGGGATCACCTTATGCAGCTTTGACATTTGGTTTTGATATGAGAATTGGTGTAGCACAGAGCATTTGTAGAAACTTCTTTGCTTATACAGGGCAAAAATTGTGACTGAAATCAGCACACTCAACTCAAGTTTCATTTTTCTACTAAAAGACTTGAGTTAGAATGACCACTCTGTAGTGCTGATTCGTCTTCCTAAGTGAAGATGGTGTTCAAAAGTGGTGGCATAATTGCTTCTCTTTTTTGCTGGGTTCTCAATACACTCTTTGCTGGCTTTAGACAGATTATGTGCTGATACCACTATGGAATTATTCTAATATATTGTTTAAGGTGTAATATTGCTATTGATATGTATTAGCCCTTAAAAAGTTACTTTGGTTGATAGAGTCTGGAGTTTCCAAGAACATTAATGTCATGAAGTTTTGTAGCTTCAAATAAAATGCCCCTCAGACATCTTTATTGCTGGATGAAGGACTGCAAACTTTTGTATGTGTTTGCTGTTAAATTCTTTTATGCACTTCACAGTATTTATGTGCTGGAGAGTGCGTGCTTTACTTTCTCAGAAATTAGAGATGTTTTTGAAGGAAGAGGTTCAAAATAGATATCGATATGTATAGCTGCAGGTGCTACTGTTCTGCAGGTACATAATGCACTGATTTCTTGTGAATACAGATGAAAATCACAGTGCAACAGCAGAGTCCAGCCGACTCCTGGACGTCCCTCGTTATCTCTGTGAAGGCACAGAATCCCCGTACCAGACTGGGCAGCTGCACCCTGCCATCAGGGTGGCTGATCTCCTGCAGCATATTAACCTAATGAAGACCTCTGACAGCTATGGATTTAAAGAGGAGTATGAGGTGAGATCTCCAGTGGTGGGGCTTTGTTAGGAAACATCCCCTTGAAATGGGCAGCCTTTTGTTTGCATTGTATTGCAAAAGGATGGAACTAAATGTCATGGGTTTAAGTAAAAAACAGATTAACAGGCATAAGATTCTTATATATGTAACACAAAAGTGAAATAGTAAATGGAGTCCAATGGTTTGAGCCTTTACAATTGCCTGGTAGAAAATCCCTGTGTGTTCCCTAGGGTATAAAAAGAATCTTTTTGACGTATTGTAAGAAGTTGCCACTCTTTTGTTGCTGCTCTTTAGTGGAAATGCTGTAATTAGTTATGTGAGCTATTTTTAGTGCAGATCTCCTGGATTAGGTTAAAGTAAAGAATTTAACCTGCCTGGTTTTGCAAGAAGCATTGACTGGAAGCACTCTCCTGATTTATTTTAGCATCTCAGTAGGGCAATACTGGGACATAACTCCAGCTGAGAAGCAGTAAAGATATGATGAGGGTAGTAACATCTTGAAGTTCTAATTAAACCTGCCTGAGCATGTCTACTTATAACTTAGAGTTAAAATGGAAGCAAGAAATTCCCAACACTGGAGGTAGAATATGAGTACAGATTAGTTTCACTTCTGATCTCTGAATCTGTTGTGATTCTTTGGGATTAGGATATCAGGCAGGACACACATTAAAGATGGGAATGGGACTACCAAGGTTGCTCACAATACAGTTAGGTTTACAGCGAGTTTTCTCTGAGTAAGTAATCTCTTCTGACACAGTTTTCAACCTTCTCTCCTTTCTGCAGCTGTCTCTACTGTAAACATAAGAACTGGAATAAATAAATGTATGGTTTTTAAAAGAATATTATGCTCTTTTCCTCTCTTTTACTTAAACATGCTTTGTTATGGTCTGCCTAACTTCAAGGCTAAGCCCAAGTGTCAGCCACTCCTGGGGGGGAGGGTGGTCCCTGATGCCATATCAGGTGTTTTCCTGCTTGCTACTTCTTCTATCGCTATACATGACATCTATTCCCTGCTTTGGGCTTCTGTCTGTGAATTAAAGTTCTGATTCCATGGCTACTGTGTATTTTCTGGAGATAACTTACCCAGGATAAGAGAACATCTGGAAGGAAGGAGTAGCATAGACCTACAACAGTTGTAAAATATCTACGGGCAATGAAGAGAAAGCCAAGGAGAAATAGAAGCTGCTTCTATCAGTACTGAGAGATCAAACTCTTAAGAATTCAAAAATGTAGAATGATTTTGCTAGTGGCTAGAGGGAGGGATATGAGGAAAAGCAACAAAAACAATGAACATTGACAGAGGAGAGTTCCTGATGGCTCTGTAGGAAGGAAAGCTGTTTTACTAAGTAACATGTGGAAAGAAATGTAATGCTGTATTAAACAGGCTGTATATTACACTGTCTTGTAAGAAGAATGATCAGTCTCTCTGTGCTTTCTCAGTTTACTGTCATTCCTCCATAGCAAGGAAGTATAAGCAAGTTTAGCCTTCCGGCAATTACAGGATTTGAAATCCCTCTGGAGTTCCTCAGTGAGTTGCCCATTTACCGGTAGCAGTTAGAGGGAGAGAGGCTCCCTTCTTCTCTAGATATTTCTGTACCATGGTACTGCCTGGGTGACCAGGGCAGGCGAACAAAGCTGAACTTACTTTATGATGGGGCAGTTCTTTTAAACTGTTATTTTTGGAGATAAATTAATGGTCAGAATGTTTTCTTTCGGAACATTTTTATTTATAGAGTTTCTTTGAGGGGCAGTCAGCTTCTTGGGATGTCGCTAAGAAGGATCAAAACAGAACAAAGAACCGCTATGGAAACATTATAGCATGTGAGTATCGGTGTCCGCGGTTTGAGCGATAGCTCTACTCATGTGTTACTCGGGCCGTGCTCTCTCTTCCTTGACAAGTCTCCGGTGGCACAGCTGCTTAATAGTCGCAGCAGAGAAGCAGGACAGTGCCTTTTTCAGCTTTTTGTTGTTGTTGTTCTTCTTCTTCTTCACAGTTCAATTTTCTTCCTTTTATAACTCAAGCTGAATTTCATGTTTGCACCTCTGTTGTGCAAGCTATGGTAAGCATATATCAGCAACACACTGGCACTCATTTGGATGTTGATTCTGTTTATTTGCAATTTGTGTTGTTTTACCTTTGCAATTGAACATGCAGGAATCACGGTGCCGGACAAGTCCCTGAATGGGTAATCTCTTCATCGAATCCCAAGTGCATTGCTAACTCCTTTGTCTTGATTCCATTAATTTCTCAATATGAACTTCAGCAGGCTTGGGTTGAAAGTGAGGAAACAGTAATCAGCATTTTTGGTTTTCTAGCTTACCAGCAGTGGAGCTGATGTTGAAAGGGACTTTGAGCAAGTAACCTGGTTTCTTTGTGTCTTTTCAAGCACATGTAACAGTGCCAATACCTCTCAGCTACACTTAATGAAATGTAGTGAATGTTTTTTGAAGTAATTGCAGACCTCAGACAAAATTTTTCTTTGTAATTTTGTGTAAACACTTCGTATTTAAGGATTGTAAATTGTGAGGTGCTTTTGCCAGCTGATTTTGGTTTTCTAGATAACTTACCATTAATATCTTACTTAAAAATCACACTTCAAAAAGGCTCCGTAACCACTTGGTTTTTACAGATGACCACTCCAGGGTGATTTTGCAACCTGTTGAAGATGATCCATCTTCAGATTACATTAATGCCAACTACATAGATGTGAGTGGAATGCACAGCTTTCTACCTCTCAATTTGCCAGCTTCTCTATGTGAAATTATTGCATGTTATGCTACAAAATTACTGAAAGCTTTCTTTTATTAAGAACAAATGTACACTTTCCTTGTTCTACGTCCTAGTACTCACTGACATTGTTGTGCTTTCTTTCACATCTGACTTTGGTTTGGGCTGTAGATTTGGCTGTACAGGGATGTAAGTACCACTATATGTGAATAACAGCATCCTATTGTAAATATTTACTATAGATATTGTTATTAATTACTTTCCTCTTCTATTTTTATCAGTTGATAACTATGCATGCCTCATCTAATTTATTTCATCTGTTCCTTTAATTTTTTTTTTGTGTGTGAATATTTTTTGTACCTGTTTTGAAAAGATTATTTAGCCTTTTAGATTAGCTCTGAATACTATTGGATGTTAGGTAACTCAGGTGAGCCTATATGTTAAAGAGAATTTGCTGTTCCCATTTTTTAGCGGGGAAAAAATTTTTCTTTTCCCCTTCCCATGTATATGTGAGAAGCTAAATAGTATGCTGCACTGTAGTTGTTTGAAAATATACCTGTGGAGTAGTCGTAATATATGTTTGACAAAAAAAAGGAGGGATGATGACATTTGTAGGTTGGGGGTGTTTTGTTTAGTTTGTTTTTAACAATGCTTTTTTTAGACAAACAATATTTAGCTGGCATTTGTTTTAAGGTGCTAATTTAGCTATTACAAAGTATGTACACAAACACACATATATATATTTCAACACAGAAATTTCCTCGCTTCTGCAAAAAATCTCCAAAATTTCAAATTCCATACTTTAATCAGAATACAAATTGAATTATAAGTTTTAAAATCTAATCCAAATTTTGTCAAAAGTGTTTTGATTACCAAAATATTACTCTTCTCTAATTAACACCTTAGGAATAAACAAATTGTTGTATTCAAATTAATTCCAAAGCAATTTGAAAGGTAGTGGAATTGCTATGACAAGTATTTTTAAAATACATGGCTTTAATTGCTTTTCTTTATAATTGCACCTTAGTAGTTTTTTCTGACCATTTCTAGTTGAAAAGTTATTTTAGACCATTTTGACTTTCCAGGATATAAAGATTTAGCTCCAGATATATTTCTGGCTTTTTATTCGGGTATTTTAACATGGCAATCCCTGTGAAGTGATAGGGCCATGTTTAGGGCCTGAGGCCTTAAACAAGAAAACTCTGTCATATTTTTAATAATTTCAGTTCCTTGAGGATGTTGTTTTTCTTATTTAGGAGTGAACTGAATCTCACTAGAAGCAGACAAGAAAGCTACAAGTTATAACTGGCGCTTTACAATTTTTAAGTGGTACTTTTATCTTCTTCTCGAAAGCATTGCTGAGTGTAAACCCACGTAGCACAGGTTCCACTTCTATAATTTGAAGCTGTGGCTTGATATTAAGGACTTCAAGAGAAATTCTTTCATCATTTGATGCAATTTTGGTCTCTTGTAAAGCCAAGAGTAAGATATTCAAAAGTTTTTCCAGAAGCCCCAGAAGAAGGTGTTCTCACTCTAGACAGGATAATGAAGCAATCTGTAGAAAAGAATATAAATTCCTTGGGTACGCTGAAATCCTTCGCTTTAGTAGCATCTTGTGAATACCAAGAATCCAAGGGCTTGTATTCCCCTGTAATGCAATACTTCCAGCAAGTGGCCTAATAAAACTTAACCTAGAGAATAACTGGAGTTACTAACATTTGCACATTGTGAAATTAAGCATTGTCTTCTCATCAGCAACACAAAACTTTCCTTCCTCTTTGTAGCTAAATTGCTGGCACTGGTCAAAATACACTCTGAATTACTTCCTCAAGAGCAGTGGCTCTTTGTCTTGTAGTTTTTATGTGGACAATTAATGCTGTATAGTGCTGCTAGCATTGGCATAGATCCAGCTATCTGGAAAGGCTTAGTTATGTAGGGTTATCTATTTACCTATATATATATATGTGTGTGTGTGTGTGTGTGTAAGAATGTGTATATACTTGTGTGTATCAAGCCCACTATAATTGATGCACACTTCGTGCAGTTGAGGAGATTTCACTGCAGTAGGACCCTGATTCTGTGCACACACCAGTGTGTCTGACCCCATTAGTTAGGACTGGGGCACATACCTCTTTGTGCCTTACAGTGATTCTTACAGTTTAGAAGAAGACAAAAGGTGTGTATTTTTTTATATTGTCTAGGTTGGGAACATAGATCAACTGTGAGATAATATGGTGGCAGAGAATTTTTATTAAATTTTAAGTAAAAGCCTCAGCATATCCAGCTAGGGAAATAATGTCAATAGAGAACTCATTTTTAGGTGGAAGGGACCAATCTAGAGTACTCCTTCTGGTACAATACAATGTCTGTTCAAGTCAGATGTTCTTATTTTCATTTTATCTGTTGTCATTCAAACTTTTTCAATATTAACTGGTATTTTTAGGTTTTGAGCTTCATGCTGCTCTTAAATATTGATTTGTTCTGAAAATGTTGTCTAGAGATAAAGATTCTATAGTATCCTTATGCTTTTATTTTCCACTCTCTGTTAGTAATATGGTACTCAAACCAACTTATATTGCTGTTTTAGGGATATCAGAGACCAAGTCACTACATTGCAACCCAAGGTAAGAATCTGCCAGCTTTAATCAAATCGAGCAATTGTTCTCTCTAGTCTTCCACAGTGTTTTGGTAAAATAGAAGTAGATGAAAATAAAGCATATCCAGTATTGCGAGTTGTCATCTTGTGTTATGGTAAATTAATGTAGTATGTTCGGGTGGAATGTGAATAAATTCAAAAATTGCACTAATTTATCATGTTCATTAGCTATTGAGCAAATCTGTCAGTGATAAATTCAGCTGATAAAGTCAGAATCTACTACCATGATTTCCAGTTATGAAGATGAATAGAGAAAAGAGACATGGACAGAGAAGAGAACAATTTCAACCTGCCTCGAGGCATTTTTCTTTCCACATTACAATGGTTTATTTTACTGTCCATGACTTAGTCCAGGATGCAGTGAAGATAGTAATGATAAATTAATCTCTCTCAGAAAATCTGGGTAAAGTAAGGCCAGAGGACAAAGACTCTTTCTACAAAGGAGTGAGGGAAATCTTTATCATATAACACCCTACTAATAAAAAGAGGTGCTAGAGAAAAAAACCTGAATTTCTATAGAAATTTTTTGGTTTGTGTTTCTGATAAAACTCCTCACAATGAGGAAAACCAAATAGATTAGTCTAAGATTGCACTGAAATATCAAAGGCTATGATTTAAAGTAAAAATAATTAGATTTAGGTGTGCTATTATTTAATCTGTGAGCATAATCAGATATCTGCCTGGAAATATCCTGTTACTTGTCCCTCAGTTGATTGTAGGTGCACACAGGAAAGTCAAAGTAAAGATTTATTTAAAGCAGGATGCTCAAAGTTTTGTCCGCATTTATTTTTCATTTTTGTGTAACTGCTGCCTAAACAGGTCTCTACATGGCATTAAGTCTACATATTTATTTTATTTCTGTTTTACTATGCAAATCATTGTACATAATAGTGTGTAAAGGAGAGAAAAATTTATTGCTGCTTTTGTGTGCAGCCTTTGATCTAGCATATGAAGGAATATGTTTCAGTCTTCAAATGTGGCACTTAGGTTTAGTGGTGTGCTTGGCAGTGTTAGGTTTACAGTTGGACTTGAAGATGTTGAAGGTCTTTTCCAGATAATTCTGTGATTCTGTGTCTGTTATATACAGTAATATTTATAGTACTGCTGGATGGTGGCAAAGGAGCTGTTTCAGAGATTATGGTAACAGGGTAAATGCCTCTGTAACTCAACTGAACACGTCTCTGCAGCAGAGCAGGAGGCAAAGCTTAAACGTGTGCTTCTCATTTACCTAAAAGAAAAGTAGTTAAGTTATTTTAAATACACTTCAGTGGGTAGTTTCTGGCTCAGTGCCTACTTGTGCTTCCATGCTTTGCCAGGATCTGGATAGTAAGTGCACAGTATCTGTACCAGCAGCCCTCCTGCCTGATACTTCACTCTGGCATGGGCATCCTCTTGGTGAGTGTCTGAAGAAACTCACTCTTAACACTACATTTAACAAATGTAAAATAAAACTGGAAGTGTAACTATAGATGCAGTAACACATTGCTGTGCCCTTGTAGTTCTCAAGCAACTTCTGCCATTTTGCTACATGAAACACCTGCCATTAATTTTTTCAAGTAGTAATTCAGTTAAATTGAGAATATTCAGCATTGGATAAAAGTAACAATATAATCTGGGAACCAGCACAATGGTATGATGATGTGGTTTCACAAAGCTTTCTCCTCTGAGCAAGTGTGCTCGCATGCATCAGCTCTGAAAAGCATTGAATTTTATTTTTAGCATTCACTTTGACTGTTATTTTTTTGCAGATTATTACCTGGAATTTTTTCTTACAGGTCCAGTTCATGAGACTGTATATGACTTTTGGAGAATGATATGGCAGGAGCAGTCAGCTTGTGTTGTGATGGTCACAAATTTAGTGGAAGTTGGAAGAGTAAGTTTTTGGGTTTGTTTTTCTTTTAATGCTGCAAGCTTAAAGAAAAAACCTGCTAATGACACGCTATCGGCAGAATGTAGAAGGGACTTGTGAAGGACAGCCCTGCATCCTGAGGGGGCAAGGGGGAGGAGTCCAGGAAATGTTGCACTTATGTTGTTGTCTAAAAGCAACTTCTGAAAACTGATGCTGTGTTGGTTTCATGAGTCATGGAAAATTGTCTGAATCCAAAATTCATATTTCAGCAGAATAGATTTGTATATTGTCACTCAAATGAGAAGAATAGTGGAAGAAATGTGCTTCTATATCAGTGGCTAGAAATCGCAAATTATTTACAGTTTAGCAGCAACACATACCTCAGGGAGGTCTATAAAGTATCTGGGATTACTTGCAACAGTTTGATTACGAGTACAAAATGCATCACAGTTCAGCATAAGTGGAAATATATTCTGTAGCTCAGCACTAAAGAAAATACAAATGCTCATTTAGAAGTAAATTTGGCACCTAAGTACAGCTGTGTAAAGCAGTGGAAACTCCTTGTAGCTAGTGCTCAATTTGATATAACAGCCACTAGCCATGACAAGCCACATGAATGCACGGTCATTTTAGAAATACATGTGGTGTAATGCAGTACATGCAGTACTGTATCCTCAAGCTTTTCTTTTCCCTTGGTGCTAAATCATATCCATTTTTTATTTAGGTCAAGTGTTACAAGTACTGGCCTGATGACACTGAAGTTTATGGGGATTTCAAAGTGACTTGTGTAGAGATGGAGCCCCTCGCGGAATATGTCGTTAGGACCTTCACTCTGGGAAGGGTGAGTGCATTTTGAAAGGGCTTAGCAACATACTGTTTCCTGGTAGCAAGGAGGATGAAAGAGGCTATGCTGATGTTTCTGTGGAATACCAAATCCCTCTGGCTTGTTAGCAGGGCTGCAGTGTAGGCAGCCTTACCTTACCATGCGAGTTATGCATTGCGTCAGGGCTACCCAAGCATGCATCTCACTGTGGGACTTTGAATTTCCCCAGAAATGTCAGCTGCTACCATCCCCTCTCTGACAGCCACCTCTTCTCCACAGCCGCACTTCTGAGCTAAACTCAAGTACCAGATTATGAGTCATGCTGCTGTTCATCCCTACGCACTCTGTCCTGACCGCCACTGAGTCAATCTCAATCAAAGGACAAATTCTGTGAATACTCTGTATGATACAGTTGTGGTCTTATGCTAATTTCTTATATTTGCCTTAAATGTAGCAGGCCCTTGTCCTAGTTAGCAAAACTTCTGAAAATCAATGTGAAATGCACCGAAGTCTGTTAAAAAAAAAATCTCCAGCACAGTAAAACTAGCATACTTAATGTCTAAGCAAACTTCAAAATTCAAATAACCCAATGACATCTCTAAACTTCCTATGGATCTTTGCTTTAAATAACTGGTGGAATGATGAAAGCTGCATCTAGATTCTACCAGTATGTGTGATCATTATTTGAGTCAGATAATACCTAGTCTATTAAATACTTGGAATTTCATAACCTTTTTTTTGCCTTTTACAGAGAGGCTACAATGAAATCCGTGAAGTTAAACAGTTTCATTTCACTGGCTGGCCAGATCATGGAGTTCCTTACAACGCCACGGGCCTGCTTTCCTTTATACGGAGAGTCAAATTATCTAACCCTCCTAGTGCAGGGCCTATTGTTGTCCATTGCAGGTGTGTACAGAAGGAATAGATTGATATATTTCACAACTGTTTATATGATTATTTACAGTAGTCTCTTGTGAAGCATCCATCATTTTGAAGTGCTCTGTTTTTGTTGTTCCCTTTTTGAATTGCCTAATTCACACTGCAGTAGGATTTGGATGTCTACAACAATGTTTGAAAATTACCAGATTCTAGTAGACTTTTCCTAAATAGAATAGTCTGAGATTTTCTTTTTCCTGCAACAGCTGCACCAGCTAAATCATGATACTCCAGGCTATCAGTTTAGGTAGCCTTCAACAATTTTGTGACAGCGTTTGAGAATGAGTGTAGATACATCTGCTTTGATAGCTTGGTGTTGCATATAACGTCTGAACAGATTATTAATTTAAAGCAAAGTAAGCAAGTAGATGAAGAAAAATGGAATGAGGTTAGTGGCAAAAAATACAGAATGTTTCTGCTGTGCAACTTTTGTAAGGTTATGTTTTTGGGACACAGCCCTCTGACAAATAGAATTTGCTTTCTACAAAGGTTTGATTTACTTAAACATTTTAGTCAAATGTTTAATTACATTTTGTAGATGAAGTTACTGAGCCTTAACAGATTTTAATAATTCACTGTGCAAAAACTGTCCATAGCTTTATGTAAAGCCACAATAAATCATGAGCGAATCTTCTGAATATTGTTAAATGTGCTGTCTGAACTAGCTTGGAACTTGGCTGGTAAAACATACATTTGAGTTTCTTATTGTAATATATCACTGAAAAATCATTCTTAGTTTTATTAAAGAAAAACAAGATCTATAATATTCTGAAGTGCGTAAGTTTAATCATTCTTCAGATTTCAGTTAAACTAGCTTATTTTTTTAATTTAAGTATTGATCTGGATGATAAAAAGAATAAACTTTTTTCTTTTTTGCTGTTACTTAGTGGATCAAATGTGATGGAAAAATGTTTTGAACACATCAAAAGATTTAAAGGACATTATGATGAGAACATAAAAATTAGGTGGCTGTGGTGAAAAACGGAATGACTTTATAAAAATGGTATCAGTAACGGTTATAAAGTTTGTAGATATTTTTCTGGGGCTATTCCTAACAGTATTTACTGATTCTTTTTAGTGCTGGTGCTGGACGGACAGGTTGTTATATTGTGATCGATATCATGTTAGATATGGCAGAAAGAGAAGGGGTGGTGGATATCTACAACTGTGTCAAAGCTTTACGGTCCCGGCGCATCAACATGGTACAAACTGAGGTACAGCAGTTTGCCTTTGAAGCACCTGATGCTTTTTGAAATGTTCTAAGTCAGAATTTCACTGTGACTCTGAAAAGAGCATGCAGTTACCCTGTCAAAGGGGTATCTCCACTGGAGACCATTGCTCAGTGTAAAAGCTCCCAGAACCAGGGTGGTGCAACAAACCTGCCAACTCTTGTTATCTTCACAGAAACAAGTGCCCAGCTAACTTGGTAACAAAAGCAAAGAAAGGAGGATTTTTTCAGGGAAAACCTTGCATTAAGCCTGTCTGGGATGTCTCTCCCCAGCTATGGTATCAGCAATCACAGGATCTCAAAGGTGGTATTTCAGCAGGCTGACACTTCCTTTAGACAATCTCCAATCACTTTATCTATAATTGACTGGTGAACTTTATGTCCATTTCACACTCTTTTAGATTCTGTTTTTCTTTGTTTTATTAACCTTGCTGCAAATCTTCTACCATATTTTACTATTGGTCTTTCAACATTCCTTCAGCAGCTTCACAATAAAACCCTTGTCTTAGGAATGAAGTTCTAACAGCTCCCATTCTGCCACCAGAGTACCACTGAGCTTCCAAAGAAACACAGGTTCTTGGTTTATATTGGCAGATTACCTGAAGTGGTTCACCACTTCTCTCTCCTGCCCTCCATAGGGACATCTACTTGAGATGTTATTTCATCTGTGACCACATGGAAATCTCTGCAATTGGCAGTCAGACATATCAGTGTAATTTGGTGCAGTTTTTATTCCATGCTGCAACCTGTGGCAGTTAAACAATAGATGTTCCTGGTCAACTACTCCTTCCACAGGGCCATTAACCTTTCAGAAGTGCATGGGGTGGATTGTTTCAGTGTGACTGCTTTAACCATCCCAGTTTAATCTGCACTTACATGTGAATTAACACATCTACTATTATTGCTTTCTCTCCCTTTTGCCTCTCACCTCTCACCTTCGCTCAGAGCTTCATACTTACACAGCAAAATAAAGCTGTCATTGCAGCAAGTTCTTGTGATGGTTATATAGTCAACAGTGATGCCAACAGCTCCATAGCTGTGTGGGTAAGGCACACAGGCTATAGAGCCAGATGATGACCATGGTCCCGGGACATGTGCTGGTTTTACGGGCACATGTTAAAGTTTGTGTTCTTAAGAACCTCATTGGTATTCACATTAGCTACATGATGCTGGCACAGTTCTAGGCATGGTTTACATCTGTTACTCTCGGGGTGAGTAAATACAAGGGGCATTCTATGTAAAAATTGACAGGAGGCCTAACTGAAATAGTAATGCAGTTATCTAGGACTCAGGCTATCTCAAGGCAAGTTAGTAAAAATGGGAAGAAGTGGTGCTTCTGCTGGAACACACTGGAATTTATTAGTGGTCTAGAGCCAACTATGAGGCAACTGATGCAGTAGCTTGCACATGCATAAGGAGAATGCAGCACACCAAATACTGGCTAATCACTATTAGTACTTAAAACAATTTACATTTTCTGCTAATGTCAGAAGATTGAAAGCTATTTAAAAAAAAATTGGTAAAGCGAACAAGTCTTTGGCATATGCGCAGAAACCCACAAGCACTGCAAGAAAACTGAAAAACTCCTGATAAATAAACTACTATCCCTGTTCTTTTAATTTTTACTGAATTTAAATTGGTCCTGAAGAAAACATCTTTGTTCACTGCACCCCGATAAGAACAAGACTGTTTGTATTAAAGCATTATTTAATGTACTGATGGACAGTACTTTGAATGAGTTTAAGAGTGTGCAGTAGGCCTGTTTATCCTAAAAGGAAGAAAGATCTGTTGGTTTTAAATGGATACAATTTTTGTTTCTTTTCCTAATTTGATAGGAGCAGTACATCTTCATTCACGATGCCATTTTAGAAGCTTGCCTTTGTGGAGAAACTGCCATTCCTGTCTGTGAATTCAAAGCTGCTTATTTTGATATGATTAGAATAGACTCTCAGACAAACTCTTCGCATCTCAAAGATGAGTTTCAGGTATTCACAGTTCCTACTAACTCTTGATGTGACAACAATTTTTTTGCTTCTAGATACATTTAATCTATCTTAAGGAGAAGGTTTTTCATGTCGCTTTTATAGCATTTGGTCCCTAACTTTTTGTCTATAAAATAAAGCACCCATATTTATGTGCTCTGCAAAGTTGTTTTAAATACAGAATATCCTCCTTTTAATAAAACTACAGTAAATATCTGTCTGAAATAAACACCAGTGAGTAGAAGCCAGAGGGAGTTTTGGCTTGCATTTGTACAGTGAAGGGATAGCTTTTTAGGGCTCCAAAGGATCCTCTTTGTTTTATTCCTTTCGGAAGGGATGGTGTCATGCTGAATGTGTTCAGTGGTACATGGAGTGCCTTTAATACCTGCAGCTTAACCCCCCTTGCAAAGCCCCCGAATGCCCAATAAACAGATAGGAGCTCATATTTGCTAATATCTTCTTGCTAATGCCTCACATTTTCTCATATTGCAATATCTTACAGTAAAACTTGGGGAATTTCGAGTCCAATGTGTGTTAGCTCAGTGTGCTAAAACAAGCATCCTTTTTCCCTTAGACTCTGAATTCTGTGACCCCTCGCCTGCAGGCAGAGGACTGCAGCATTGCCTGCTTGCCAAGGAACCACGACAAGAACCGCTTCATGGATATGCTGCCACCTGACAGATGTCTGCCTTTCTTAATTACTATTGATGGGGAGAGCAGCAACTACATCAATGCTGCTCTTATGGACGTAAGAGACTACCTTCTTTGTCTGCATAGTGTGCCATGGAAAGCTCTGTAATGTGAGAGAGAGCACTTGCTGGTTTAAGAAAGGGTAATTCCTTATTACTGCACTGCAGTAAAACAGTCCTAATGAAGAAGGGGGGGGGGGGAAGGGTAAGAAGCCCCACCAGCTTGTGTACTTTGTTCAGAAGGTTTGTTATCTTTAGTCTTTGGCATCCTTGTGGGACCCACTGGAAATCACTTTTTAACAGCCTTATATAAAGCTCTAGTCTCCAGACCTCCAAATCTCAAATCTCAGCAGGATCTTGAAAATCTGCTGTTTGTTAGGAGGTAAATGTTATCTATGTGAGCATGAGGTTACTATCAATTTCATTTAAAAGTCTTTCTATATTGAGGCAGGAGCAACAGAGGAAGAAAAAAATTGTTTTCTTGGCATGTTTGGGTATACAGTATAGGGTTGGGGGTTTTGTTGTTTATATTTTGAGTTGCAGCTCTTTAAAGTTGAAGACTGAGTGACAGAAGTACTGTCAGGGGAAAAGGTGAACTAACGGGAAAAATGGAGTTGAACCTGCTTATACATGTCTCATCAATAAAGCAGCTCATGTGCTGCCAGACACCTGCCTGTGCCTCCCATTAGCATTTCTAAAGTTAGGCCTCTAAAGCCACTTTTACCTGGCCTGATTTCCAGGAGCATCGCCCCTTCCTCAAAAATAAAATGCTGTCAGAAACTGCCATGTCAAGGAGAGATGCTGAAATAAAATGGCAAATAGCAGCAGAAGTCATCAACACTGATTGGTATAGTAATCCTTGAGTTCTGCCTGAGCTAGTGCAGAAAACTAACTGATAGCAAAATGCAGTCCCTAATCTCAAAGCTAGCTTATTGTGTCAAAAAAGTAGAGGAGTAGCATGTGTAAGACCAATGTATTCGGGTGTCATGGGGGCTGAACAGTTGAAATAGAGCAGTGAACAGAATTCTGGTAGCAAAAATTGTTTAAAATTGCAGTTAAAGTTGCATTAAGCACCTGGATAAAATTGATGTGCTATGAACCAACCAACAGAGCTTCATAGAGGAGTGTAGTTTGGGGTGAAAGGAAGACAACACAGGCTGTAGGGGGCAGGAGGACCCTGAGTGTGCAATAGCATGTGGCAGGTAGGGACATGAACCAAGCAATATATTAATGGATCGGCAATCAGAGGCAAGTTAGAAAAGGCAGAAATGGTAGTAATAAAAGAAAAAGGAGCAGCAGAAAAAAAAGGTGTTACATTGCAATGAAGGCATATAACAAGATTATAAGTAAAGGGTTAAAATTCTGGGTAACACAAGCACTTTTTCTGCCTTTTCTCTTCTGGTTGTTTCTTTTAAGACTGATCTATTCAGAGAAGAGGAACTACTCCTGGACAAGAAAAAGGGACTTGCAATAACAAAACAGAAAGAGAAACTTACCCCTTATCTTTCTCTTATCTTGAGAAACATTAGAAATTATGGGGAAGGGGGGTAGTAAGACATCAGCTAGGACGTGTTTTATTTCTTAGAAGTACAGGGGAAGAATCAAAATTCGTTTTCCCTGTGTTGTCCCTGGGCAGATGTAGGAAGTAGGACATGGACTGCCAGTACCCCAGCATCCTTCCTGCATTAGAAAAGGTAACAAACATCTAGATTAAAAATGTCAGCAGCCTCCATAACCTCTTGTCAAACAAGTACTGATGCTAAAGACATTAACAACAAGTTATCGGAGGGTATGTCGATATATTGCACGTAAAGATCCCTCAGATCAATTTTCAAATAAACAAGCTTCCATAGCAGAAGTGGTTTATCTACCCTACCAGGTCTTTCTCCTAGGTTAATTTACTCTTGGATTTGTAACCACGGATGGTTACAAATTGCCTGCAAAAAACTTCTGATCTCTCCTCTTCTGCTTTCTGCTTGTAATACATCTGCAGCAGGAAAACAGCCCTTCAGCTCTTAGTTGCATCTCAGTTACTGTGCAAGGCTGGAAATCCCTATTTGTAGTTGTGTATATAGAAAATGGAACCTGCGGTCGTGGCAGGAAATAGTATTTTGCTGTTGAACATTTTCCATGCTTTCTACTGGAAATGGACCCAGTGATCCTGAAAGTCAGTTCTGTGGGTATCCCTGTGGCTGTGCACTGTGAAACAGAGTTTGGGATTGAGTTTAGTCCCTGGTTCAGTCACAGAGTTCATGTATAACTTGCTGTGGATAGGGTGATCATCTGAGACCTCTGCAGCCCTCTCTGCATCATGGGGTGAAGGTTTCCTACTTGGCTCCTGGACACAGTGCCTAGAGTAGAGCTGCCTGAGCCTCATCTCAACAGAGCGACGAAGAACCTCTTCAGTGCCCGAAGCATATCTGAGTGTAAAAACAGGGCTTGTTCTCTAACCAAGCAGAAGAGACCTGAACAGAGTAGCCTCTTTGTTCTTATTGGAGATGATAATATATTTTTAACTTTTATATCTTCGGTGAAATGTGGAGTAATTGATGTCACAGCCTTGTTCTATTTTTATGCTTTTTTCTGTTGCAGTGTTTCAGTAGAAGTTAAGTACTTACTTCCCATACCATTACTAATAAAATTTTTTGCCTTTACAGAGCTACAGGCAGCCAGCAGCTTTTATTGTCACACAACATCCTTTACCAAACACTGTGAAAGATTTCTGGAGATTAGTGTATGACTATGGCTGTACTTCTCTTGTGATGTTAAATGAAGTTGACTTAGCACAGGTAAGTTTGGAGATCGAGTCTTCCATGTACTGTCACATGCTTTAATCACTCTGGATTTACTACATGATGAAAATGTAGAGCAGTGCGGTGACTTTACAATTATTCTCTGCTTTACAGCAACTAATCAACACTCAGTAAAGTTTAGGTGAGATGTCTGCAGTGGAATAAGGCAATGCTCAAGTTGTGAGTTACCATTTAATGATGCCTGTTTTGCTCTGGCACAGGGCTGCCCACAATACTGGCCTGAGGAAGGGATACTGCGGTACGGCCCCATCCAAGTGGAATGCATGTCGTGTTCAATGGACTGCGACGTCATAAACCGAATTTTCAGGATATGCAATTTAACAAGGGTAAGTATTATTCTAACAATATGTGACAGAAAAATATGTCATTTTTAATTCTCTCTAGGCTCTTGTGCTTTTTAATTTTGAATAATAGTAAAATACTAATGTTCATAAGACATTACCCAGGAAGGAGTCAGTTAAGCATCAGTATCTAATACTAATTTCTAGTACTTTTCTACAGCTACAGTACTTTTCTACAGTACTTTTCTACACCAAGCAGAGAGAGAGTTAAGGTGAATGGACATTGTTCTGAGGCATTCTCCCTGATGTGTGAGAAGTATTCTGTATTCTGTTTGTTTGGTGAACAGTAAAAGAAATATCCCTGTAATGAACATGTACTGACAAGTATTTAGTTCATAGCTTTGGTGAGATATTTTCCATGGTGAATCAGGAACAGGAGCACTGAGGCTGATTATACAGACAGCACCTTCTCAGCCTAAGATGTGAAAACCACAACATGAAAGGCAGATTGCGGCACCCTGCAAAGCAGGGTATGAAAAATCTCTGAAAGTTCCTCTGCCTCTAAAGGGTTCTGCCACCACTGTGCCTTGACCTACATTGATCTTTTTCTCAACTTCAGCAGCAGTGCCAGTCTTGCATTCTTGTCAGCTCTTTCATACCTTGCACCATCTTGTCTTTTTGCTGTCCCATAGTGTTTCACACTCTCACAGCATCTTCTCAAACCCTGCTAGCCAGTGTTTCCTCTTTAGCTCACCTCTATGAATTGCTTATTTATGTTGCCTGCCACAAATGCTCGTGCCACCATTCTATGTACAATTAACCAGCAATCCTTATTTTACTTACCACAACTGCTTTTTCTCTTCCATCCAATAATGAACTTATCACCAGTTGCTAGTGTATCTTGAGTATATGTTTAACTCTCATTAATCTTGAAAGACAGCTGTGGGGAAAATTGATTACTGTGTACACAAAGATATTTCTGGTATTTTATTTTATTTTATTTTTGTTTTATTTTGTTCACATTTTCATTTTTCTGAAGGCAAAGATCAGTTTTCATGTGGCCGGTATTTTATTCAAATTTTTATTTTGCTTATATTCAGAATTACCAAAAGCATTTTCAGCTCTTCTTGGAAACTACAGGAAACTAAGGTGTGGGCACACTGGCAAATATTACACCATAGAGATTTTTTTTTGTATTTTGAGACTTCCTCTTTTTTTTTTTTTAGGCTTTCTATTTTATTTTTTTTTCATTTCTTCTTTTGTTATGATGCTTTGTTTTTCTACTCCTCTACTTCTCTCTGTCTCTCATGCCCTTTTGCTCATAAATCTTGCTTTTAAAAATCTCTCTGCTCTGTTCTTCCTTTTCTAAAATCCGCATTCCTACTCATCGTCTTCAGCTTCAAGAAACTAGATAGACTATTTATTCTTCCTGTTAGTGAGGCCTTTCTTTTGACAGTCTAATTCTATTCAAAGCTCTCCCTGTGTCACATTTAGCACATGGAAGGCTCAGAGACTGGCAGCAAGGCTGTCATGGCTATCACAGTCTGGCACAAAGGGAAGACTTTAAGGGCAGTAGTCATGTTTATGCACCAATATTACTTGTTGTTCCTTTCTAACAGGGTCAGTTCATGCATAGGAGCCAAAGGTCTCTCTCCTTATTTCTGAGGGTCTAAGAATTTAAGTGATGTTTTAAATTGATTGGTGGTGTTAAGCAACCATGGCACATAGAATCTGTGGAATTCTAGAGAATTTGTTGATTTAGAATTCAGGATATGTTACATTTGTGATTGATAAACTGTGATGTTGTCTTCAGTGTAGTTCCCTTTTTTACCTTTTCTGACATCTTCCTTGAACTCAAGTGGTAGAAATTAATGGAGGCCCTACCATGCAAGGTATACACATTAGAATCTGTCCATGATATAAACACCTAGGTTTCATGTTAGTTTTACATTTTAGGTTTCTAAACCAAGATGTAAAGGTGCCATTTTGACCTAAAGCTCTTTGATTTCCCTCAGCCACAAGAGGGCTATCTGATGGTGCAGCAGTTCCAGTATTTGGGATGGGCTTCTCACAGAGATGTACCAGCTTCCAAGAGATCCTTCTTGAAGTTAATTCTCCAGGTTGAAAAATGGCAAGAGGAATGTGAAGAAGGGGAGGGCCGGACCATTATCCATTGCCTGTGAGTAACTTGGACAAAGTCAATTGCTGCTCTTCAAATAAATTCTTATAAAATTATTCTTGGTTTTAATTTAAGCGTTATTCTTATGAATACCTTCTTTTGCGCATCCACCTGTTATTTTTCTAATACAAAAAAAAAAAAAAAAGAAGTACCACTGCCTACCACTGTAGGTTGGCTTTTGGTCAACTTTTGGATTTTTCTGTGTCAGGTCAAGGAATGAGTATTTTGGGTGTGATACTGTAATGATACTGTGTATATTGTCATCTTCTGTACATAATAGCATGTTTTTCAGATGCAAGACCTGTTTCTTCTGCCTGGTTTCAGTAAGATAGTCTTTTATGGACTGAGTGCCAAATAGGGGGTTTTGTGTCTCTTTTGCATAGAGTATGCTATGTTTTTTTCCGAAAAGGAAGGCCTACAATATTTTGAGGGATTTAAACTGAAAACTATGGATATATGAAATCTGAAAAAAAACTCTATTACAGTACATGATACTAGCACTATTGTTGGTAAATGACCGCTGGCTGCTTACCTGATACTTAAATTGGAGCTGGTTTGGGAGTTTTGAAAAGACAGCACCTTTTTCTCCCTAAGCAGAGAATAATCAATCTGCCTCCGACCTTATTTAAATATAACGTTTAAAACTTAGAAATTGAATTATGCATTTCTCCTTACTCTGAAGAAAAGTCTCCTGTTTAAATATTCAAAATTAACTAGTGACCCGTTTCTGCCTATGCCACCTCAAACTCAATAAGAAGAAATACCTACCTTAATTTCTTTGAAATTAAGATTAAAATAGTTCAGAAATGTCCTCAAAGGTCAACAAGTTATTAAATCAGTGATGCCTTAGCATATCTGGTTGAATAATCCTCATATCATAGGTTAATTTCAGTCAGTTTCTTTCCAGAACTAAGTGGAAAATGTACTTGTCATTGAACTTGTTTTTATTATTTCTAATGTTCTACTTGCCATTGAACTTGGGTATTTTTTTTTTAATTTCTAATGCATATGTAATTTAGACTTATAGCATGGTTGGGTAGCATGATGGGCTGTAAGGGCAGAATTTAAAAGCAGTAATTGAGAGGAAGGTCAGAAAAAGCAAGTGTCTTAGACCAAACCCACTGAAGCTGCAAAGAGATTGCTAAAGTCTGGTGTCCCTCTGGGACACAGGAATCACTCGTGCTTACAGAGTGAAAGAACAGAAATGTGTTTTGGATGCTCTCTTAGGCCACAGTGACATTTAACTCTCTGTTTTTCTTGTACACAGAAACGGCGGTGGCCGGAGTGGGATGTTCTGTGCCATAGGCATTGTGGTTGAGATGGTAAAAAGGCAGAATGTGGTGGATGTTTTCCACGCAGTGAAGACCTTGCGGAACAGTAAGCCCAACATGGTAGAAACTCCGGTAAGCACCAACCCCGCAGGGTTACTGCAAACAGCCAGGGAGCCAGAGGCAGTCTTGTTGTGTGAGCTGCATTTTCAGTCCTGTGCCCACAAAACAGCACAAACCAACCTTGGGCCACAAGAAGAAAGGACAGATATTGAGTGTAAATGCAAGTTAGCATCATGAGAGGACAGGCTTAGCATTTTACACTACTTTTCTTGTAGTAGTTGCATGCTTTTCACAGAAAACATTCTGAGTTAACAGAATGCACTTTAATTTCCTGAAAGAACCCAATCTGTTTGAAAGGAAGTTGCAGCAGGCTGTGTTCACACAAGCCATCTTGAAATTGTACAGAGCAAGGTATTTCTCCTTGGTAGAAATAAGCTGTGAAGTACAGATTCGTAGCTAGATATATGAATATTTTGCTCCCTAGTAACAACTGCTGCTTTGAAACTTGTATTGAATAATAATAATCTTTGTTACTCAGATATGTAGTAGTCAAAATGATACCTCAGAACTTTAAAATCAAACACTTGGATCTAGTATGTTGCAAATGAATATGTAAAATCATTTAGGCTGGAAAAGATCCTCAAGATCATTGAGTCTGACAGTTATACAATAAACAATATAAACAATGAATTAATATAAACAATATGATCCTGAATTAGCAAAACTGCAAGACTAAATATCTGTATGTACATTGCCAGAACTCAAAATAACCTTGAATCTTCTGGTTAATCTTTATGCCTGCAGTATGAGTGCCTATCTATTTGAACGTTTGCTTCAGTCACAAAAACTGAACCTTAAGGACTGGAAAGTCCTTAAAAAAATTCTCCCACATGGATGTTTTTCCTTTTTGTAGGTGAATGAAAGCAGGTTGTATAGTGTTTGGGAGTTCCTGCCATTTGAGTCTCACACTGCCAGCTGCCAGTGTCACTTTTCAGCCAGATGGCTGCCTACAGCACAAAAATCAGGGATGCCAATTGAAATTAAAAACATTTTGTAGTTTACGCATAGTGGAAATTGCTTCTGACCCTGTGAACTTGCATATTGTGCAAAAATGGCTGTAGCTGCCTCTTCCCATATTCCCCTTTTTTCCAAGTGTCAGTGTTTGCTTAATATTAAATAGCTTCTGTGGCTTGATTCTCTTAATCATTGTGCATCACTTCTATCCCTTGCCACCACATAAATTAAGATGGTTAGCATGTAAACAAATAGAACATCCTGTAGCAGCAGTGACACTGGGCTAGGTATTGCTGCTTTTGCTGCAAATGCTTTGCATTCTCCTGTGCCACAGACATCTGAGACACAACATATTGAATTGCTGCCTGGATTTCAGTTCACTGCTGTCAAGAAAACAGGTCAGATCACATGGAAAATTATTTGTGTCTCTGTAAAGGAAGGCCAAGGTAGATTGTGTTTGTTTCTGATAAATGCTCTGCAAACCTATATTGCATTTCAAAATAGTCCTGAACTCCTTCAGCTTGACACCGAAGTTGCTACATTTTTTTAGTTATGTATTTGTGTTGTGTGGATTTTTATTCAGAACTCTTTATTCTCCTGTCAGGCAGAAGCTGTTTAGTCGTTAGTTAGAGAACAAACCAGGAAAACCACTATACAGCGCTGTCACGTGCCCTACATTCAGCAACAGGATCAGATAACAACAGTGAGCAGTGCAACAGAGCCTTTAAGATATCCTCACAACTTCCTGTTAATGCATCACGCTGTCTTCCTTTGCAAACAAAAATAAATCACAAAGGCAGATTTGGTTTCTTAAGTCATAAGGACAATAGACATCCAATTAATTTCCTTGATTTTATTTCTTCTTCCTCTTCTCCTCTCGTCTCTCCTTCCTCCTCCCCATCTCTCAGTATCAGCTCTCAACAGCAGTACTGTTGAGGAGAAATAATTACCACAATGAGGTTTTGCACTTTAACGTCTCTTTTAAATGTGCGTCTGATATTTTGGATGCTACATCAACAGGACTGTACCAATGGGCCCTGGACCCCGAGCAGCTCCATATCATGACTCAATATTCCCCATCCATTCTCTTGCTGCCCAAGCAGCAGGCACCAGTTACTGCTCAGTATCAGCTAACTCAAATAGAAGTGGTGTATCAGAGTCAAGTCTTGCTTTCACTGCAAGAATGCTCTGACTGAGAGGAGAACTTTTTGTGTTTGATAAACCAGTTCAGAAGCTGAAAAAACCACAGAAGCACATCATTGCTTTCCATGGTCAGGGTCCTTTTCCACTTCGTTGGTTAGGGTGAGTTTTTAAATCAGAGCTGGTAATATACTTGTGTAATAGGGGGGAAAAGTAGAAAATCTAAACCTGTCTGGCTTACTAGTTAGCAAAGAATGTTCTTAGTTACAGATATTGCTGCTAAGATTTTAGATTTTAATGTAACTTCTGTTTCTTTTTCTCCTTAAAGGAGCAATATCGTTTCTGCTATGATGTTGCACTGGAGTACCTGGAATCCTCTTAGTCAGAAGGGATGTGACGAAGTTCACCAAATATATGAATCTCAATAAGCTGTTTTGACAACAGCTCTTGATCCTGTGAAGAAAGATTTTAGGGGAAGAAGGGGGTGGGAGGGATTTTAAATTTTAAATGCAAAGTATTTTTCTTATGAAGTTGTGTATCTTAATAAAAGAACTCAATCTGTTTCTATGCTTGTATACAGTATCAACATTTAGTGCCACATAAATACTATTTAATGAAACCCAGAGTCAGAAGAGATTTGCGCAAATTAGGACCTTCTCGTGTGTGTATATGCAGCCGTCTCTCAAATGCAGTAGAGCGACCATCTGTTGCATGTATCAATATTTCCTATATGGTATTAATTTTTTTCTTTTGATACATTGTTAAATTACAATAACAGTGCAGATTGATAGTAAGGTTCATTCTTTATACGTTTCAAGTGTTGCATATATATATTATATATAGTAAAAGAAAAACTGGCTTATTTTGTTTTAATGTGCAATGATGGCTGGATCACATAAAGATCTTTATAAAGAAACTTAAACATAAGCCAAAGACTCAAGTGTAAATATGTCTATATGGAGAAAGCACATGTATTTATTGTTTACTTGCATTCCTTTTTTGATGGCTGAAAAAAAGAAGAATCATTTTTCTTGAAGAAAGCTTTTTTTGCTGAAATCAAGTGTAAACAATTTTTGTAGTTTATTTTTTGTATGTTTTAGTGTAAGTAGAAGACATACTTTTTATGCATAGACCAAGAAACATTGGTATAGTGGTTTTGTTGTGTACATGCTTGTGATTCAAATTAATGTAAACAACTTGATTATAGAAGGTCTTTAAGTACAGGACCAAAATCTAAACATTTTCCTGAAAATGTATAGTTTTTCACAGTTGCATTAGTTAAGTACTGATCAAAAAACTATATAAGGAAGTGCACACTTCAAAATGGCCTTGCCTATGACTTGCACAATATTGGAAGAAATTTTTAAGATCCATTAAAATTGTATAGGAACCAATTGTTTAAAAAAATATTGAAGCACAGATCAACAGAAGAACTGTGACACAAACAGATGGGTCTGCATATGCCCTTCAGGGTAAAAAAGTATTTGTTTAGCAAATTGTAAAATTAAGCAATGTTAATTTGATGTTTATGAACATGTAAGCTTTGCTTCCAAGAAAGCAAAATTTGAATAAACCAATGCCAGATTCTGATTATAGTTGTGGTGTACAAAATATTATTTTGCTTTTGCTTAGCTTGCATCCATTTCTTCATTCCTTCCTCTATATTACCAGCTAAAATCTTTCCGGTCTCTTCTTGGTCATTTTTAGAACTGACAGTAAAATGCTATGGTGCTTTTAAATATTCTGTAAAGTAAGAGTGAACTAAATTTTTATTTAAAGATTGTTTTATATTTTTTCCTACTTTGATACCCTCTCACTTACTCTCCTTGTTAAGCAGTCATTCTTGTCTGGAAAATCAATATATTTGGATAAGAAAAATCTCAAAAGGAAATTGTATTATTTTTCACCCCGGTGTTTCAGGGAGTATGTTGTAAGACTCCATGTCATCTGTATGTCCTAAGTTTCTGCCTTCAGATACATGGAATTATCCGTTTAACACTAGAAACAGCAGAGAAATGTTTAGAGAAACACTGCTTCTCAAATTTTTCTAGTGCCTCCATCCATACTGCATAGCTCGACCTCTTTCAGATCTAAACCACTTTTTTTTTTTTTTTTGGTCACCCACTGTTAATTCCTACTTATGAACAGCAAGGTAAATAAATAAGGTTTGAAAATACTCACTGAGTCTGGTTTCTTAATACTCAAATTGCCCTATTTTTTCTTCTGCCACACTGGAAAGTGGGTTATAAGTCATGTGCTTTGTAACATTCTTAGCTTTCCCTGTGAGGAAAAGGCACTCAACTAACTTTGGCAGTCAGAGTGCTGGGTCTGTTACCTAAAGCTGACTGTCTGGTCACCACATTTTGTAGAAACAACACGCCTGATGCATCCTGCCTGTTAGACGTCTGTCTAGCACTAAATGATTTTGACTGCAGAAAAGTCTTCTTCTGTTGTCTGTAAAGGATGTTGAGAAGATTAGTCTAGAAGTCTAGATTAATTTTGTGACAGATGAGATGAGTAGCTCTTCGGTTTGTGGAATGCAAAAGCCACATTGTGTACTGCCCAGAATGATATTTATGTTTTGGGTGGAGTTTTCTTCATGGGGACGTGCTGTGTTTGGGACAGTGCGGTCCCCATCAGAATTTCATAATCTTGGTTAAGATCTTTGAGTCCAGTTTCCCCTGTACATTAAGCATGACTGGTGCAAGTGCCAGTATAAATCCTGGCATTGCAGCACTCTGAGTCTGCAAAAGCATCTTCCCAGGGAGCATCCCCCTTGGCTAGAAGATATTATAGCTGCCTCTGGTTATTCTGCAGAGGAGAACTCTGCCAGTGTTCAAGCACTCTGAAAGTCACGTAATTTCTGTAACTGTTGCTTACTGTGGTGATCTAAAGACCTTTTGCAATAGCTTGTGATTTGAAAAATTTCTGGGAAATTCTTCCTGGCAAGGTCAGGAAAAAGTATGCAGAGGGAATATGGCATGTGAGATGCGTATCAGAAATATTCTCCGGTAATACTATCTCTTGAGGGTCTCTTAGGCAAAAGGTAATATTAGAACGTGCTTTTTAGTATAAAATCAGAAGGGACAGATTGTGCAGCTCTTCATTGTGCAGCTCTTTCCCTTCTCTTATCTCACCCAGTGTCAGTAAATGCCAGCTTTGTTTTCTGAGGGTACCAGCTCTGTTACCCCATAAAAACGCTGCTCCAGTATCCTTTTCTTACATTCATACAAGACAAGAAAGGGAAGTGAGGGGACTGAAAACCTGATCCAGAGAGAGAACAAAAAGAATGTGCAACGGAAGAATAGAAGTACTCCTAACCTTGGACACTTGAAGAGGGAAATGTTTCACTCCCTGAGGTGGTGAAAAGCCACCAGCACCAGTATCGCAGTGTGCCAGAAGCTCCTGGAGCAGTCCATAGGTTTCAAGACTCCTCAAAATCTTTCTGCTTGCAATTATCCTTGCTGAAATACTAGCACAGACTCAGTGAAGTAGCCAAAGCCTGCAGAGTGCATTGTCTCTGCTTTCCTCAGCAGCACGAAGAGAAAGCTGGACTCACACATGCAGTAAATACAGAAAGCAAATAGGCCTCAAGGCAGAGTACAAAGAAGCACGAAAGGCTTCATCCACGGAGGTATGTGAGAAGATTCAAATTTGAAGTGAATGAAGTTGAAACTGGTTTAATATCACATAATGAAAGTAACCAAAGGAATGTATAAGTTCCCAAAAACATGGTTGCTGTGTGCAAGAAGTTATTCTTTGCTCTAAAACTGAGAAGTGATGACTCCAGGGTCCTGCTCTGTGTAGTTGTTAGTGGAAGGAGTTCTGTGAGCCACTTGGATGGCTTTGGTTCATTTTCTATAGGCCAGTAATCAAAAAGGTAACTTAGGGATGTGTTGAAATTATCTGAATTTTCCCAGAATAAGCAGATTTTAGGATCAAACACTGAAAAACCATAAAAGGCATCAAACACCTTGGAAGTGTTTAAAGCAGTGTCATTGAGATGGAATAGCCACTAAATCTCAACACCCTGTATAGTGAGAGGCTTTCTCTTTTTTCTTTTAGCCTTCTGAATCTGCCTTCCCTGTTCATAGTGACCTAACTCCAGCAGAAGGAGGTGTGAGAAGACTCAGATTTTGACCTTTTATCTGGGTCCTGAGAGATCAGACCCCAGCTGGTCGATGAGATCCTAGTATTTACATTTCCTGCTTCCTGGGTAAATGATGCCATCGGGAAACAACTTGGAAAGAGGTTTTGCCTTCCTGGAAAACAGTCACTGGCATATGAGTTTGAAGATTAAAGCTTAGTGTCTTCAGTATATGCAAGCAGTTACTGGGATTTATTTCATTTGGGAAGTTGCTCAGTTAATATTTTTACTTAGTTTATGCTGTGTCCTACATGCTACATTAAAAAACAGAATATTCTTTCGAGAAACATGAAAGCCAAAGCTACTGCAAGACTGTGCTCTTTCAAACTGATTAACAATTTCCAAAATCAAAGGTCTAAAAAAAAGCAGACGGGGGAAGCAATGGTAGGCAAGTACTTTGTCATTGAGCCTCAAGTGTGAATGGAAATGCTAAAGTACAAGGAAGGGACAGCCTGAGAAAAAGCATTGCAAAATCATTGCATGGCCAGGCCACCTGGACTGACAAATGACTGTATAAAGGGCCTCTTTTAAACTTCACTCTGCTGCAGTGTCAGAAGAAACTCTGAGATCTTGAAATAAATGTAAAAGCTGCTTTTATACTGCTCTGCTCTGTACTGAAAAGAAAAGTAACTCATTTTCTTCTGTACTTTCCTGTGTCACGTAGAGGTCTGAATTGAGTAAAGTGATCCTAATCTCACAAAAGAACCTTTGTGGTGGTTTATTGCTCGTGGTCTTTGTTAAACAGTCAAAGATCTTGTAACCTCTGCAAATTCAGGGTAGTCAAGGGTATCTGTGAATATTCACCTATGTCATTAGTTTCTGGGGTTGAATAATCTGCTGGGATCAGATTGTATGTACTGAGGATGAGACTTTCAGAATATGCAGAGGTTTAGTTCCATAAATTTTCCTTCAACTTTATGCAGAAAAACCTTTGTTATTTTTTTAACTAGGGGCTCTGTTTGAGCAAACATTGAGATACTGAGAATAGAGAAGTGTTTTTAAATTATTTTAAGCTTCCTGAATGTTTTTGCTTTAAGCCTGAGTGAAAGCATGATGTGAGATTGTGGTGGTGGTTTGACACGGCGCGCCCAACAACCACCTCTACGGCTAGCTCCGGTGGTCGGCAGCCAGTCCTTCTCTCCGCACGGGAGAGGCTGGTGGAGCTGTTCGCGGGTGCGGGAGGGTTGGCGAGGTCCGTGATAGGGCTCGCCTTGCCCACCGATGTTAAAGGCGCAGGAGGAGACGAAGAGATCAGGAGGGGCTCCTTGCAGGGTGAACAGAACAAGTTTATTGGGGAGCGCAAAGAGCAAAGAATGAGAGCTTGACATGGGCTTTTATACCCCTACGAAATGGGCGGAGTAAACTGAAAAGGATCAATCAATACGGGGCAAAGGGGTTGTACATAGGCGGGGAAACAGACAATGAACCAATGAGGTACAGGGTAGGCGGGGAAGGATAACTGGGAGCCAAGGGGATATGGAGAGACAAAGAACTTTCTAGAGCTTAACCATAAACGGGGGAAGGTAGGGGCCAGATCTACATAATTTGCCTGGGTGTGTGGCTTGCTGGGTGTTGGTGCACTGAATACACCACAACAGTGGTTGACAGGCATAAATGTTATTTTTGCCCATGCTTCTCAGAAATTAATTTTTTTCCTGCTGTTGGGTTTAGAGTCCTAATTTATGCAGAGATTGACGTGTATGATGACAGGCACAATAGGATGCTTACCTAATAATAATTTTTATTAAATGTGTCTTGGCCAACAAAGAACAGATGTTTTTGTGCCGTGCTGAGATACAACAGCTTGATTTCAATAGTCTTTTGTAATGCCTTCTAGCTTCCATCTGGATCAGAAAATAGTCCCTTACTTCACAAATTACACCAAGATAAATTTGAAATCCCCATATGCTCAGAGATTTATTTCAAATCTCCTCTAAGTAAAAGAGAAAAAAGAAGTCCATGTTAAAAAAAAAAATCAGCAAAAAGGTCTGTCTATTGGACATGGAAGCAAAACATGATCTTTCTTGTGAGCTTTGGAGTATCCTGGAGCTTTTTGGTAACGAGCACGGAAATGACATCTGGCAAAACACAGTACCTCCAGACTGTGATAATATCTCTGCATTTTCCTGCCAGGTGCAAACCAGTGTGAGCACTTTCCATTTCTCAGCGCAAAACTTTTGTCTTTCTTCTGTGTATCTAACGTCTAGAACAGAATCTGAAACGGCACAGTATTTTGCAGAGTCCTGAAATGTTGAAGAAAGTGACTGTCTTTTTGCATTCTGATAGCAAACATGAAACCAAAGATTTCAGTATCTTTGGAGTTTCTCTCTCAAGATAACCAGAGTGAGTTGTTTTTTGTAGTAGCCATAAAGTCAAACTGTATGTTTCAGAAAAGTTTTGGGAGATGTTTGTTTTGCATAAGTCACAGCAGGTGACATTATAGTTTGTTTGTGATCAAGGACATTAAACTCCTGAATATTCTGTTAGTCTTTCTGACCCACTTGCTGTATCCATGAACAGGCACAATAAATAGCCCATCTGGACCCATGGTCTGCACTATCTTCAGCACAGAACCTGGTGCTGTAGCCTTTTTCCTCACTTTCAGGGTGAAGTGGTTATGAAACTCACTAATAATCCAGATTAACATTGCAAAATTGCCTCTGTGTACTGAAAATGCTTGAAACCCCCTGCTCAAGGGGCGTATGCGTTCATTTTAAACTAGGTGAAAATCATAGGAAGCTGTGACACTGCTGCAACCTTTTCTGTTGCACAAAATCTATCGTTGAAGCTTCAGTTGGTGTGGTTTAAACTGTATAAATAGGTTGCTGCTTGGTTTCATCTCCTGAAATGATCAAGGTTCCCAGCTTACCTTGCAGTTAGAAATACAGCAGCAGTTCTCATAGGTCAGTCTTCTTCAGGGGTGAGGATAAAATAGAGAATAAAAGCACTAGGCATATTATAGGTTCTTCTAATATTTCTCCTCCAGCCAGATGAGGTGGTTCAGCTAGTGTGACAGTGAGCTGTAATTACAGCTGTGAGAAAATAACTGTGTGGTTTTGTCTGTGACAAAGGCTTTTAAAAATTTCTTTAAGAAAACAGGGAAGAAGTGCAGGCTTTGTTTCCACTTCAATGTGCCTTCCTTTCAGGCACTTGTTTACTTCAAATAATAGCCTTGCTTTACACAGACCCCTTCTAAGTTGATAGTCCTTTAAGTAGTCAGAATCACAGCCTGCAGCAGTCTCTGTCCTTAAATACAAGCAAGCTGTTGGTATGTGAATTAAAGGTAGCAGGGACGAGTATGATGAGTCCTACAGTATATTCCGGGGGTGACTACAATGGGCATAGGCCTAAGGAATAGGCCTTTAGCTTTTGCACTGGGGGATTTATAAACTTTGTGCAAGAGACAGAATAAAATAGTCAGTGAACTGACTGGGATCAGCACAAAGAGAGGAATCTTGTTCACCAGTTATTTGGCAACAGCATAGAAAGCACTGGCTTTGGATGTAAGAACAGGCAGGATGGAAAGTATAAAAATCTAGACAAGATTGGAACTTCCCCAAAAGCATGCAGTTATGAAATATATGGAAGGATATAAAAATTCTGACTGCTTCAGTCAGTGAAAAAGTTTCAAATATTGAGTAAATGTCGTGTTTGTGATCAAGGAAGGCTGAACAAGTGATTTAAACCACTGAGGATAAAAGATGTTGAGCAAGGGACAGTGCCAAGGAAAGAAATGGGCAATTTAAGTGAGCAGATCTTTCAAAAAAGGACATTTCTGCAGAGGTATTGTGAAATATTAAAAAAATAATAATGCCACAAAACCAGGCTTAGCACAGGCAAGAAACTTGAGGATCTGGTCGCATGCCTCATTTTATGACCTAGGAATTCCAGTAGGTTTCTGGAGTCAATCTGCCTTGAAGCCCACAAGGTGCAATATTGGTGATACCATATTGATTGATGCCAATCAAGAAAAGGAGAACAATGCTGCAACACTGAGTATGGTTACTCCTCTTGTTTCTGAGGACAAGCAACAAATGAGAAGTAAAGTAAATATGACAGGAAGTTATAGCTCAGGTGAGATTTTACAGGGTGGTCTCAGCCCCTACTTCACTGCTAAGTGAGAGCCTGTGCAGGCTTCTTTTCAATGCTTGTTTTTTAGCGTAATCATATATATATAAAAATATAATTTTCATTTCTTAGAAGAAGAAAATTTATACTGAGACAAGCAACATCAGAGATCGGGGTTGAGAGGAGAGAGCATTTTCTGGGAGAGTACTCTGAGAGGCAGGTGCTTTACTGTGTCCTCTAGAGAGCAACAGTAAAGGAAGATTTCAAAGGGTGAGAAGAATTCTGAGTGACCTGAAAAACAGAAGCCAACTCGATAAAGGAATAGCTTCAGAGTCCTACATGATTTAGCATTTGGGGAAAATTACAAAAATTGGACTGGGGAGGGGCACATGCTGTGCAAGTTGGTCTTGAATTATCAGATAACTCTGGGAAAAAGAGAGACTATAATGTGACAATTATTTTGTTGATATACACATACAAGTCTTCATTTTCCACGTCTTCACTTTTAAGACTTTAAGTAACACACCTGCATGGTCATGCAAAGACTCCTCACGGTACTGTGATGTCCTGATCTTGCTCATTACTTTGAGTTTGCCAGGAGGTGTCTATTCTGAACTTGTCACAGGTACACAAACATTTAAGGAAGACAGATACCCATCTCTTTTCAAGCCTGTGTGCTTTTCAGACTAGATTCTATACTCCTACCTGATCATTTTTCTTCTTCTTCCAATGGCAAATGTAAATCGACTGGGATCCAGCAAAAGGACATTGTATATGTTGCTCAATTTTGTTGTTTTGGTTTGGTTTTTTTTAATTCTTGTTTTCACTGATGTTTTTTTTCTTAGCACAGGCTGAAGCAAACCAAGCATGGATGGAACATGGTATTATCTCTGTAACACATTTCAACTTTTCAGCAGAAACAATTTCAACAGGTAGTTCCAAATTTACACTAAATACCTGGACCAACACATCCCACCCTCTGAATGTATCCGAGGTCAGCTGTCACCACTGAAAGCAAGCTTCTTGCTGCTAAGTCTTTTAAGGAGGATGGCAGTGGCTTAATTCCAAAGTGAAACCATTGCAACTGATCTTTTGCTCCTTCCAGTGCTTCTTTGGGGTGGGGAAGAAGTGAAAAATCCCACTCCTTTCCAATTCTTTAAAGGTGTCTCCAAGTCTTTAGAGGTCTGTGGGCTTTAAAACAATATGAAACAATGCAGGAAGAACTTTGGTAAGTGATATATTTAGGTGTGTTTGATTTAAAAAAGATTCACCCAGCAATATATAGGGACAGGTTGGTTAACTCCACAGACAATCCTAGGTCTTAAGGGAAAGGAAACAGGAATATCTGGATGGACGTATTCCAGCATGTATGGTGTAGCTGACTTTCTGTCATGGCAGTTCTTGAAATGTGTTCCTGTGAAGTGATTTTTAAATGAAATTTTAAAATTAACTAGTCAAAGGACTATGGCAAAAATAACTTTCTCACATGCACCTTCCAATAACATTGCTGTTGCTGGTGTCCACATGGAAGCTGGGAGACATGCTCCTGTCTCTTTGCCATGGGGCTGGATTAGAACACACAGCCTGGGTACAGAAAATACTATTTTATGTATTCAAATTTATTTTAGTATTCAGAAATACAATGATCTGGGAAAACCATAACTGCCCAAAACAAGGTGATGCACCCCAAGTTACAAGCACCTTTTGAGCTGATTGCTCTTTTTGCTGCTGTCCAAGCCAGGAGGGAGGACAGCACCAGGACATAGCTCATGAAAAGTGCCTATCATAGGGTAGGCTTGGATGGACAATGGGCTCTGGTTATCTGCTAGTTTTAGGAAGCACCCTCAGCTGTGTCCTAAAACTGAAATCTGCAAATTTTCTTCAGACTTTTTTTTTTTTCAATCTTGGGGTTGGTTTGTTTTGGGGTTTGTTATTGGTTTTGGGGGTGGGTTTGTTTATTTTTTTTTTTCTGGGACCCTGCTTGCTTTGATTTCATGTTATTTTCTCTTCTAGGAAGAGTTTGATATTTTGGATTGGATGTTTTTTTTTCTGCTTTTATAAGAACCTTCTCTCATATTAAATCTTCTTTGACAAACTCATCTTCAGTCATATTGCATTGGTGGATTTTATAGGTGAGCAGAGAGCAGAATTCAGAAAAAAAATAAACTACATTGTTTGTAAAATGGACTTTAGTGAAGTAATGTCTTTGTAGATTTCCTCCTTTCGCCTTGGCAAGCCTGACTTAATTTGTTGACATAATTCTACAAGAACACTTACAGATACTTTCCTCAGAGAGATATGGAGGGAGTTGCAGACTTTAATTTTTCAAAATGGGTCTCTCTGTTCATGATGGCTGTATATTTAGTCCCACATCATGCTCAGCACCAAAAGGTCCAGGATGCTGTAGTGCCCCACAGGCTCTCAGCATTCCCTAGCTCAGGGGTCTCTAGCAGTATGGTGAAGGGAAGAAAGGAAGAGAGGAGAAGGGTCCAACTGCTGTGCTGTATGCTGCATCCAGGAGAACATGTGCTAAGAACACATTGAAGGAGATGCCCAAGGGTCACAAATGCTCTTGGATGTCAAATAAATGTACATGCAACAAACTGAAATCAAGATGAAAGGCTGGCAGAAGGACTTATACTCCAAAGTGAGAGCCCCGGGATGTTTCCTCACAGACTGTTTGAAATCCTAGATAATTTATGTGTAGTTTGTGGAGAAGGACAAGGGGAAAGGGCCTTGGCTGCATCACAACATATGTTCCATACTGCAAAGCTGCCTACGAGAAGAAATGGATGCAGTGTGTGCTACTCAGTAAGTTGCCATTTTACATGAGAAGTAATGACATTTATTTAGCTCGGTGAACCTTCAAATGGAGAACCTTCTGGACTGAGTATTTTAATAGGAGAGGGCTAAAATACACACAAAAAAAGGTTAAAATAAATGCTACCTATGGGTTCTTCAAGGAAAAAAATCTTCTTGTGGTCTTTTTATAGATTGTTTTGGAGAAGAACTCCTGTGCTCTTTCCTCCTCCGCAGGTGGGAAGACAGGCTTATTGACCAATTTGATAAGGAAAACATATTTGTTTTCCAGCACTTTTCCCAAATGTGCCTCTGAAGTCTTGACTTCTCACAGTGGGAAGTGCACTGCATGCTGTTAATGATATTCCTGCTCGTCACAGGCTACCACAAGGATGATGACTCTGCAGGACTGGGAAAGATGTTGGCCAGCAGCCATCCCTTGGGTGAGGTAGAGCATGCAGCCTGTGCCACCAGTGAGGCCATTAGAGGGGTTTTGGCAACAACCCAATTTATGTTAATGGTAGCAGGAATGGCAGAAAAAGCAGCATTCTGCTCTTGGGGAGGGAGAAACAGGACTGGAAGACAAGAAGAGGGTACTTATGTTTGCTTGTTATGAAGTAAATGCACCTTTTTATGGTGCTCTCAGATTTTTTTAAAAACTAAATATACTGGATTCTGCATTAATTTAAAAACTAACTGAGACCGCTCCCTGAAACAAAAAAACTTTATGGCTGACAAATAAACAAAAAAACATGACACAAACATGAAATAAAGCACTTGTTGTATCTGTGCTTGTGATTAAAAGCAGACAAACTTCATCTCAGCTGGACCAAATACAGCCTTCAGTCCACCATCCCTAGGGATAAGGAGTCATGAGGGCAGACTGAGAACTCCCTAGGCACTCTCTTCTCCCATGGGCTGAAACTCTGGCAGGTGCCAGCCCAAGAGTCTGGCTTCCTCTTCAAATAAAAGCAACCTTTAACCTCTTTATTTCAGATCTTAGTTTTCCCACAGCTTTCTTAGACTTTTCCAAATTCCTTCATCTATGTTCAGTTTGCCTGTGTATTTAATTAAAAAGATAAAAACCAACAAAACCCGAAACAAAACAAAAACATAGCAACAAAACAAACAAACAAAACAAGAAGAAAAACCAAAAAACCTCCAAGAAAGAAGTCCACTAGTCACTGATTCCTTTTTACTGCTTCTCCTTAAGAAAGAGAAAGGGACACCTGGAACAAGACCATAGAAGCAGAACACTGAGGAAGAAAATACATCTGAGTTTTCATATGGTAAATTATAATGACAACCAAAATGCCTCGCAGCAGGGTAATATCAATGCCTTGGAAAAGGTGGGAAATTATAATCAATTTCACTGATATGTTGGCAAGTGTTAACTGCAACTTATATGAAGCCCTTATTCTTTAATGAAACACAGTTTTCCTGCAGAAACAGTTTGCTTTTAGATTCAGCTTCATACACAGAATGGAAGTAATTACGATTAAGTTTCTTCTTCAACTTTCTAAAGCTGTTTCTAAAATAGGGCCAATAAAATTGTGTGCTTGACAGACTATCTTTCTGTGGACCTTTTAGAAAGTCTCCCATTAATGATAAAAAAAAGAAAAAAATAGAAAAGTAGAAAAATATAAAAAAAGAAAAAAGAAAAAAAGAAAAGAAAAAAGAAAAGAAAAGAGAAAAAGAAAAGAGAAAAAAGAAAAAGAAAAAGAAAAAGAAAAAGAAAAAGAAAAAGAAAAAGAAAAAGAAAAAGAAAAAGAAAAAGAAAAAGAAAAAGAAAAAGAAAAAGAAAAAGAAAAAGAAAAAGAAAAAGAAAAAGAAAAAGAAAAAGAAAAAGAAAAAGAAAAAGAAAAAGAAAAAGAAAGAAAAAGAAAAAGAAAATAAAAAGAAAAGAGAAAAGGGAAAAGAAAAAATAAGAGAAAAGAAAAGAAAAGAAAAGTAAAGAGAAAAAAGAAAAAAAAAAGAAAGAAAGAAAGAAAGAAAGAAAGAAAGAAAAAGAGAAAAAGAAAAAAAAACGAGCAAGCTTGGGTTTGTATGCATTTTAAAATTTTAAATGCATACATTTTTAAATGTATGCATTTAAAAATTTAGCATTTCACTTCCAATAAAAATGAGCAAACACATTCAGTACCACCAATTCATCATTAATTTGAAAGTCAGACAAGTCTGTCATTTAAGGTGAATACTAAGGATGAAAAAATATTCAAGTTAACCATTATTAAACTAAATGTTTTGTTGATTTCTTTTACCAGCTGTTTAGGCTAAACTGAGGTTTTTAATGCTCCCGTAAAGAGGAGTTATTAGTGCTCTTTCTTCTGGTAGTGTAGACATTAGGGAGGTAAGGAGTGTGAGATGCCAGTTTTCATTATAGTTCTGTTCAAACTCTTTGCTGTCAGGAAAAGTCAGACTGTTTTGCTTTCCTTCTGGGGAAAATTGACAGTTGATAGGTGAAACTTCAGGAATAATTAGTGAAAGTAGCTATGTAAATTCCATTGGGAGAATCAATCTTTCACAAATATATTTAAATTAATACGGTGTCCTTTTCTTTGAACAGTGACAGGGTGCAAAAATATTATTTTGGATTCCTTTATGAGCATCTAGAAACCTACACTACCTCTTTAAAAATAAATTACAGCCCACTCCACTCAAGAAATCACAAAGGGAGAGAATGATATTTGAAATTAATTCAAAAATTTTTCTTACGTGTCTCCAGCTGTCAAAAAAGCATTGAAGATATGCCAAACATATTTCAAAACACTTCATGTAATTTGAAGATATCTCAAGTAATTTTTACTCCCAAAATCTTTACTCCATCTTTGATGGACCCATACGTCTCGCTAAAGCTGTAGGATGTCTTTTTATTTAGATCTCTCCCATCCTTTTTCTTTCCCCACAAAGCAAAAAAAAAAAAAAAAAAACGGGAAAAAATCCAACAATCCATAGATACCAGATAGATAATGAAATTTACACTGTTTGGTTGTTGAGTTGGGAGTTTGTGTTTGACTTTTTTCTTTTTATTTACAGAGAGTAAAATTCTTTACTAGAAAGGGTAAACAGTGGTACTGTGGTGAGAAGACTCAGGGTGGCTTTTAGGGATCAGGGCTCATGACCATGGCTTTGCAATAGATTTTCCATGTAGCCCTGGTTATGTTGTAAGTTCTCTACTTTGAGTCTATTCAAGCAGAATGGTACCCCCAGAGTGAGTATGGAAGATAGAACCCAAATATACTTAATATCTGCTTAGCCATTGGAACACTGAGAGTGCCTGAATAGATTTTGTACTGTGATGCCGTGCACAGATCGATAAATATTGCCATTGGAAGAATGAGTTCACGTTCTGTGCTGTCAAATAAAAAGTGGTAGCACTGGTTGAAGATAGCCTGGATGGCTCATTTTGTATAAACAGTCATTTTGGCAGGTGCCTCTTTATATTGGAATTCCTACTGTATTAAACATTTGCATTCTGCTTTATCTTCAAAATACTTTATAAACACTTCAGTATCAATCATCTTGAAACATTTATAAAGACAGGGAGCATTAATACCTGTCAATAGATGGGGGAATTTTTAGCTTGAGGCTCTATACTCTCAAGGCTATTTTTAGCTTTGAGTCTATACTGGTACAGAGCTTAGAAATCTCCAGTAGTGTCCTTTTCTCTGTGGTTGAACAAAGCATTGGCAGAGCTGCCTGCCTTTGCAGCACTCGAACCTTTCAGGGGGTCGAGTGTTCAATACGTTCATGGTGCTAACACTTTAAACACATTCATTAAGACCATTATTCTAATCACGCTTACCAACAGCTGGGGAGAGATTTCTGGAGATATATTTTCTATAATTTACTGGTGTATACAGAGCTATTACTCTTTGTTGAAGAAACTTTGGAAAACTTCATGTCAATATTCTTCACAAGACTGTAACTTGAAGTGCTGTTATAAGCAAGGTGTTTCTATGGGAAGCAACAACCAGCTGAAAGCCATAACTCTTCCTTATTAAGAATCTGCTCCAACTTCTATTAAAATCAATGAAAAGATCTTTCTGACTCCAGCAGGTACAGGATTGCTCAATAAAATGTAGAAAATACCCACAGGTTATTATTGTTCAGTCCATAAAAAGTCAGCCAAAAACTTACTATTTTTCGCAGTGTAATATGTATACATGTGCTTCAATTCTTTTAAAAGCACTGGGGGATCCTGGTTCTTCAATAGACTGTTCACTGGAGTCAAACATTGGCGAATAACCCTCTGGGCTCAGGAGCTTTTACTAACAGTCTTTTGTTCATACCTGCTAAGCCATTTAAATTTCATACGAAGAGCACGTCTAAGATCTCTCTGTCAAACTGTAAGGATATGTCAAAGAACCCAAAATGTAGTTCCTGAAAATATAAAGGAAAGCTCACAATAAAATCACAGGGCATTAAAATGTTCCAAGATTTTAGAGCCAGGAAGCACTACAATTCACAAGAGTGACCACCTGCTTTGTGAAGGTTTTAGGATTTTTAACACAATCATTTTTATACCGAGTGCAAAAAACTTGGAGCAGAGCAAGATTATATTTTTAGAAAGGCAGAATTTATCTTTATCTGTAGATTTCAACTGATGGTGAAGCAGTATAAAATTCTGTGGGTAATGATCCTTACTTTTTAACATGGCTCTTAATTTTAATTTCCAGCAGGATCTTTCTCTGCCTCTGTCTGCAGATTTGAAAAGTCCTCTACCCAAATTGACTCATCCTAGGGAGAGTGTGAGCAGCAGCTGTCCATGGAAGAAAGAATTTTTTTAAAAGTGTAAAAAAAACCAAAACAGCTTTCTGGGGTCAGTGAAACATTCTGTGCAACGAGTGCTTTATATTTTCAGGTAAAGTTAGAAGCAATAGTTGCAGATGCTGGAGGATATGCAACCTAAATGTTAGGCTAAAAAAGTTAGATTTCTTTGGCTAGAATGATTTCAGTGCTTAAGAGCTGATCACCTTTGGCTTTATTGGGCAATCATACATACTATAATCAGTTATATATATATATAATCAGCTATACATACTGAAGTGGCAGAAAAAGCTTGTACACAAAGACTCACCCATCATATTGTAACTCATGTTACAACAGTTTGTGTTTCAGTCAGGTCTTTAGCTGATTCTATCTCTGTCTCTCTGGGACTAATCCAGGTATACCATTGTAGGGGTTAGATTTTTTCTCATTGGAGACAGTTTGTTCAGCTGCTGAGACCATCATTTCACGTCACAAGGACCACTGGAAGGGCACGGTTGTCAGCTCAGTGTTGTGCGTCTTGTGTGGGTTGTGTGAAACCTGAGTGATCTTACCAGAACCAGTGTGGGTTAGGAGAGGAAGACCACAGCTCCTGTAAGTCTGTGTAACTTCTTTTAATGCTCAGTTGACCTCTGGAGCAGTTAAATATAATGCTGTTCACCTGACTTAGTTATGGAGACCATAGATTCCGATAAATGAAGGGTGACACTACAGATAATCACCCATAGGAATAGATGACCTCTCTCCCTTTCTTTATCAGAATTGTTCTTGGTGGTGTCGTAGAGTCCTAAGAGTAGAGTCCTTTATTCAAGGCCTAAACATTCCAGGAGTCCACTTGTTCCCTTGGGAGATTATTTCACAGCTCAATGCACCTGTGTCAGAGTGGATTCCCTACAGTTTAGTCTGACTCTATTTTTAATGACAGGTGGAACTTCTACCTTTTTCCTGCTTCCAGCCAGGACAGAGTTCATTTTTTTACAGTAGCCAGGAAGGGCCATGGCCAGGACACTGACATTTTTTCTATATCACCTCACATCATTGCTGGGGGAGGGGAAAAGGGGCTCCTGCTTCCAAGGAGAAGGGGTTCCTTCTGGACAAAATAAACATGGCAGGGGGACCATCTGGTATTGTTTATTGTTGCAGGATCTGTGGTGAGCATTTTTACATGTGAACGACTCTTTTGTATACTTTTATTATTAATTTTGTTGTTGTTACTGTTCATTTTCTTATCTCATTGCTGTTTCCAGTATATTGTTCTTATCTCAGCCTGTGATCTCTGCCTTTTGTGCCTCCAATTGGAGGGCGGGGAGGGGAAGCATCATATGTTGTTTTTAGAGGGAGTACTAAATTGGAGAATATCATTCCTAAACCATGACAACCTTACACCGGAAAAAAATATGTAAGTGTATTGAACTTCCTACAGTATCTTGAGTTTGATTCAAAAGATAGCATAACCATTCCATATCAGCCTCACTCACACCTGCCTCCCAGGTCCTGGCTGTTCTGAATTTCCCTAAAGCATTTTCCTCTTTGGAATTACTGTTCTGTCAGCTATATCAAATACATTTCCCTTATGTTTATAAGCTCAATAAATGGTGCATATCTTCCTGTAGACATAATGCCTAGTTTTATATTTACAGGATTCTTGTAAAGTTTCCCTTCAACCAGCTCAACTAATGGCTGCATTTATCTAAAGGATAGTCTGACCTTGAAAAATATTGCAAATCTTCACAGGTTTAGAACTGATTTCCTTTGGAAACTTGGAACATTTTATTGACTTTCTGAAAAACGATAATTAAACCCATCAGCAAGGTAGAAAAATATTCCTGGATATAGTTTTCAAAATTCTGTGTTTTGCGCATATGTCCATCCTTCTGAATTAGCTGACCACTAGTTTTCAGGCACATTCCCCTACAGCTGGTTCTTGGCCACCCCTTTAGAGAATACGCAGGGCTTTTCCACCTGGAGAGACGTGGGTCCCTGTTTGTGTGCACCTTCCAGAGCAGCTGGAGCTGCCAACACAGTGGCTGCGTGAGGACTCATGGTCACTTTGGGTGTTGTAGGTTTGGCTGTGCAACTTGGCCTTCACCCCACCACTGGCAGTAAAGATGGAGTGGCCAAGCTGATGCTATCTGAAGGTTCACACAGGGCAGAGGTAACACTGAGGTCCTGACAGGCTCTTTGTGAAGAATGCCATAACTTAGAACTGGAGATGGGGTGAAGAGAGGTTTGTGAACTCTGTTCTTTCTGTATGGGAAGAATGGGTTCAAATATTGCCTCCTCTCAGTACAGTATACATTTTTTCAGCAGCTTGTCCTAATCTTCAATACTGAAACTTGGACAAAACAAAAGGAATTTTTCTTAGTCGAGATCCTCCTAAGAATTTAATCTGCAGTATGAAAACGTCCCCAAAGGCTCCCTTATTACCAGTAGTCCATGATGACAATGTGATGATATCCCACTCTGAGATCAATGATGGTTTGGAGATGGCAAATTATTTTCCTCTGCACTTGTCAATACATATCAAACTTGAAAAAGTTCCTGCAGAGCATTTGGAAGAACAGGTCAGTGATTCTCATTTACCAGTCTCTGTGTTAGCAGAGCTGGGGACTCTTCTGATAGCACATGACCAGTGGGTAGCATTCCTGATTTAAATTGCAGTTTCAGACAAGTGCATTTCTGGTTCCTTCATTGCAGCTAAAATGATTGGTTTTGTTAGGTTACGTGATCAAAGGCTGATTTCTGCACACTCACAGAAGCACAGAGGAGTAACAGTGGATAGGGGAAGCCCAGAAGTATTTCTAGGGTATTTCCAGGCACATTACAGAGGCTCTGGACCTCCAGAGCTGCTTGCACGTCCTAGTGGCAGCAGGATCTGAGGCCACTGGATGGACTGTGCCTAAGTTCAGTTGCTGGAGGCAGCCTCACTGCATAAATACATACGTGTCTATTTCCCAATAATACATCAATCAGCCAGAAAGCGGAACAGGATGAGGCCATTGGGGCTTGCTATGGTTTCTCTCTAGGTCGATTTGCGTATGTGGTAGTGTATTTATGTGTGTGGGTGCTGTACACATCAGTGTGTCTGTGCCTATTGGAAACGCATGCTGCTTGTTGGCCATGGGAGCACAGAGTTGCAGCTGCCTTCTCCATGCTGTTGGGCTGCTGGATTCAGCAGCATAAACCAGGTTTTGTTCTGAATTTTTCTTGTGTGAAATCCATGTCTGTGCATTTGCTTTGTTGGATTGAAGCAATTTCAAAAATATTTATTTATTTGTGTGTGTTTGCCACTCATGTTAAATGTTCTTTTGTGGTGTTGTTCCTGGCAGTCTTACCAAAGTGAAGAGCCGAATACAAGTGAATTGAGGAACTGCAGAAATGGTCTTAGGGGATCTTTATCCATTGATCAAAACAATGTGTACAGGTAAAGCCCAGCTGCTGGCATTGGCAAAATACCTGAAAGCCTTGGGAGCTGGTACCAAGAAACTTGGCTTTGAATTGCTAGAGTTGCACACATAATCTTTAAAAATACAAAGATGTCTCACTGAAATAACTGAAACCACTTACACATTTCACTGCTTTGTGCTTGTAAGAACCAGCTTTTTACAATCTGGGTCTTTTGATTACCATTGAATACATGTGATTTCCCCAGCTCTCTCTCAAATCAATTACATTTGCTTAATTTCAAATGTGTTTTCTTGGGAGGGGAGAATAAGTAATGTATTGTATTAAAATAGCTGACAAGTTGTTGGCCGTGCACATTCTCTAGTTTGGTTTTTACTAATATCTGTGACTCCTAGATCCAAAGTCCTGTTACTCCTCTTTCCTGTAGCACCTGAAGCACTAACGACTGGCAATAGTGAGCTCTGCACCTGCAGACTCCCCACTTATAAAACCAATTTCATATTCTCTGGAGAAATATTTGTTAAGACCAAGTTAACAAACTTTTCAAACTCTATAGGTAGCCTGGCACATCAAAGGCCAGTGCACCCACTATAAAAATTTGACAGTTTAATATGTAAACTTTTTAATATGTGAGTAATATTGTCTCCTGCAAAATATTACATTTAGATGAAATGAAGCTAGCAAGCTTTTTGAAAGTAAGTGGTTGATTATCTTACTGTTTTATCACAATGTCATGTTTTCTACTTTCCCTGACCCCTCAGGGAGACAGGAGAGCAGTGTAAACAAGCATGAAATCACAGTCACTTCAGTTTTCCTCATGATCTGAGTCTGCTGCTTATTTACTATGGCCTTGTTCTTCAGAAGAGTCCTCCTGAAACAACAGTGCTTGATCAAGCTCAGAATGGCAGAGCTGGGACCAATGCTGGGGGTTTGTCATCAGTGCAGTCTGATTTTCACCTGGTACTGGGAAATAGTCTCTTAAAATTCCTACCCAGTTGCAGCATCTCAAAATCAAATTACTACAAATCATTGGTGGCATTAAAAATGTTGGTCATTTTGCATAACAGCATTGTGTTTAAATGTCCATTTACAGGATGAAGCCATTTGTATTCTATTTGTATGTCTTAAATCAAGATAAAATATTTAAGACAGCAAAATGGTTAATTTTTTTCTTCGAAGGTAATTTACAGTTTTGAAGCGAATAAACACCAAACTATTTTGCTGTGTTCCAAGAGGAAAAAAAAAAACAAAAACCAGCAAAACCCCACCCAGACATGGTGGGGTTTTTCCCACTCTAGGCAGGGCTAATATTCATTATCTTCTTTTCACAGGGTCAATAACCATCACTGACGAATTGGAGTTTTGTAGCAGATCCCACTTCTCCCTCTGGAGCTCAGTACCCACAGCAACCTCCCACGTCTCCCAGCCTGGCACATACCCTTGGTAGGTGTGGGTACCAGTGCCAGCCAACGAGGTCCCCATTTGCCTCACCCCACTCTAGCTGCACCCATGGAAGGAAGCAGCCAGAGAGGGAAGGAAGCAGAAGTACCTCCCCATGCCACTCCTCCCCTCTGCTGCGGAGCTCCCGAGCACAGCATGCACCAGGCTGCCTTGAGAGCTTTTCACTGGTCTTTAAGTGCCAAACCCACATGCTACAGTGCTGCGGGCCATGGCCTTTTCCCTGGAGAAGTTCATTCATTCTCTGGACCTCAGAACCCTTCCCAGGGTCCTCCAAATCCAGTCAGGCATCTATTGTCAAGGTGAGCATTGAATGCTTTCTGGCAGGGTTTGCAAGCCTGTATTTGACATCAGGTCCCCCTTTGGACTGGAGTGTGGGGGAGGCAGAGGGAGGATGCTCATGGAGTTGTCTCCTAGCAGTTTCCTACCAGCTGAAGAATGAGTGTTTTATCAATGGCTTTGGAAATGTCTTTGGTGCGGTATGCATTCAGTCTTCTCACTGGCAGTGAAAAAGAAAATGTAATTAGTCCTCATCATACCCTCAAAAGAGTACTGGAATAATGAATTTGCTTTGCACTTACACAGAGCCATCAATCCAGCAACTGCAAATCACCTCACAGAGGTTAATTGTCTAAACCCAGCTTGCACTTCTGGGGCTGCCATGGAGAGGAACCTTCTCAGAAATAAAGAACCAGGGAGTCTGGAAAGCGACCATGAGGGTCCATAAGGTTTTCCTGAAATTCTGTCCTGTATTTGGGGGCACTTCAGGTGTGCAACAATGCAAAGGGATCAGTATGAGCTGGGCAGGAGCAACACAGGGGTAATATTTTAGGGGTTTTCCTGCTGCAGATCTATTTTTATGACGTTTTTAGTGCTCTGCTTGTGCACAAAGCACACTCAAAAGGTGGTAGAGACGCATGCATTGGAGGGAAAAATCTGCTCTTGGTTTGTTCAATGGACTTTGTTCAATGATAGTGAAGATACCATGTCAAGCCCATGTATCAGTCTAGAAAAAGAAACTTACCTCCATGCCACTGAAAGGGAAAAATTGGGGTCCAACTAATAATACAGAGAGGGCTTCATGAAATGAGCTGAAGTCTGCTTCAGCTTCAGCCAAACACCAACTTCAGGATCCACAACATCTGTCTTTACATCAATTTAAATATTTCCATGCTGCTCCAGAGTAGAAGGAGAGAGGAGGTAGCCATGGAAATTCTGATTGGCAATCAGTAGCTGTGGCCAGAGTGGGCGATTTTTCCCTCCGTGACAACAGCGCCTTTGGGCAGAAAGGAAATGGGAAAGGGCACCCTGAATCTGTGATGGTAGTGTACTGTCCATGTACTCCTGATTGCCCATCCTAGCTGCTTTGGAAACTACCTATGAATAATACTGATACATAGAAAAATGTTCTGGGAAATAAACTGAGCTAAAATTACTAGAAACTTTTGAAAATACTCTTTTTCTTTTTGCTATGTGGCCTGTTAAAGTTTTATCTTCTAAACTGATCCAACAGCTGTGACTGAAATAGGTTCTTGATAATAAAGCTACCACCCAAGTGATGAAGAGTAGAATTAAAAACTAAAACAGGGAAGAACACCTCCTTAAGCTGGAGTAGCCACTGTATTTGTCTCTTTTCATACAGCTAGGAAGCAGAAGTGATATGAAAACAAGTTGTGTGTGTATGTACATCTAGGCATGCATACATATGTATGTATATGTGTACACAAAATATTGTGAGATATAGATATATATATATATATACAGAAAATGCTATGATAAAATGGTGGTAGCCCAGCTGTCTGCAGGTTTCTGAGTACCTACAGTCTGCATCCTGCTACTCATGGATGGAAAAACTCATACCAGTACATTTTTGTAGACACAGTATTTCAGTTTGTGGTTCCATTTACTGTCTAAACGGTTCCACATGAGGAGAAAAACGGTGGTGAGTTAGCCCACAGACCATTCTGCAGCAATTCCTTACATGTGAAAGGAAAAGGCTATTAGCTGATGATTAGCCTTGGGAGGGGTGGTACGTGCTCTGGAGACCTGAGAATGTTAGCATTAAAAAGTGACAGCCCTTGTGCTGCTCCAACGCTTTTTTGGTCTTCAACAGCACCACCTCTTCCTGTCCTCTGCTCCTGGTGGCTTCTCAGCTGCTCTCATACGTGCTCCACCAGCACAGCAGCTGCAGCACTGACAGCCGTGTATGAGTCTCTTGTCTGTACAACAAGCAAGACTGATACATTCTACTTGACTCCTTGCCCTCACAGCCAACATATCCCTTGCAAGAATACTTGCAAGTACCTAGAAACACTGATGTCCTGTAGTAGGCTTCTGTGCATTACTCTTCTTCCTTGCTTCTGAGGAAGCTTGAGATGCTTAAGACACTCTATGCCTGATAGGCTTGCAGGATCTAGGGCTACAAAAGGTCTTCTCAGGCCAGGCCCTTCCTTCCTTTCTCTCCCTCCTTCCCTGGGCTCTCTGTCTATGTCAGACCTCTCCTGAATATTTTGCTCCCTTCTGTACCTGGCAGCTGGAGTGAACACATTGTTCTGTGATTGCATTATGATTTATGTTACATTTTCTGTTGCAAGACTAGTGCTTCAAAGAGAGTCTGAAGTAACTCCTGTTATATTGCTAAACAGGAGAATGGGCCACTTTGAGCACTTCAAGTTTCCATTAGAACAACCACTCTTTAGTCCTTCCTCAGGCAGATCCCTCTGCCCCTGCAACAACCTTTTTGATCTCTCTTACCCCATGCAGCACACCAGCAATCACAGTGTGGGTAATGGCAGGTCTATCAGCAGGGAACATGGGTTCATTGCTGTGGCTGCAGGGACCAAATCTGAGCATTTGTGTGCTGATTGTAATAGCTCCCAAATGGCTACACAGTCAGCCTGGTCAGCTAAGTGGTTTTGTGAAATGGGATTTCATAGGAATCTGTAACAATTCTCAGCACAACCTGCAGATAGTAAGGGAGAAGATCGATTGTTAAAGCATTACATGTGATTGCTTGAAACTGATCAATCACCAGGGATAATTAATTTTCCTGTGAAAGAATTTAAAACAGGAAGAATTTTTATATATGTAAATGTTAATGTATATTCCCCTCTCCATAACCTCCCCCAAAAAGGGCAAGGTTTCTTAATATGAGCTTAACCAGGTACATAGAATGGCTAATGGGGTAAATAATGGTCTGCTACATCCATTAGAGCTGTCACATCACAGCTGTAGCAGCCAGCCAAAGAAGGTTACAGCAAGCTCTGTGATAAGACAACAATGCAATGTAATTGATTCACTGTTCTCTGGTGTTATGTGCTGTGGGGCTGAAACTCTCCATTTACTCTATCTGGAAGCAGCATTTTTCACACACTGCACTTAGGTCTAATGATTTTACAAATATATGACTTGCAAACTAGCCTTACAGTTCTTGACAGATTTTCAGTACCTCTGGAAGCATAAGGAAAGTGTAATGCTTTGGGAGGATGGATGTTTTCCATGTGGTGAGGTATTTTTATTAGAAGCTGCAAAGTCAAGCTCCAGGGAGAGAGTGACAATTTACTTGCCTTTGGCAAGGTAACATCTCTGAAAGAATCCATTCTGCTTCTATATCCATGTTACGCCAAATACAATCTAGATACCTCTTTTCAGACCCAAGCCTGCCTGCTAATGTTCCCAATGGAGAGCAAGTAGAAAACATATGCTGTGTGCACTTGTTCTACCATTAATCTCTCTACTGGCCTATAAAAAATTATGTTCCTGCTGATATTAATGGAATGTGATGTATTTAACTGTAGTTCCCCAAACTGCAAATGGACATGACTTTATAGACCCTGCTTCCATGTGGAATACTTTCAGCTAGAAAAGCTATGGGCAATTGAACTTTGCTGTTGGTAGTGAATACTATGATCTAGGCACCTTTCTGAGGAAGTTCTGTTCCTGCTTACCTCTCTGTTCCTGGCATGAAGAAGAAGAAAGCATTTTCCTTGAATGATATCAGTGATTTTCATGCTACATCTGGACTTTGGGGTTGGTTGAAGCCTTACCAATTTGCCTCTAGGCAGGATAGTCAAGGTTTGAGGAGCTTATTCACACTCCCATGTTCCATTTCCCCTTTCCCTCCAGCTGTGTGTAGCTTCATTGTCAGAGACCCAGCCTGCAGCCATCACCTACCGCTATCTTCACAGATTCAGAAACATGGGGTGCTAGTAACAGCCCTGAGTTCTTCTGAAGTGCTTTTCATCATCATATTCGAAAGACCATACAGAAGTAGAGAAATTATTGTCATCCCTGGTTTGAAAATAGAAGCACAAGTGAAAGGAGATGGTAGTTCTTCAAATGCCAGGGATGCCTCTTGGGGAAGTTGCTTTGGACTCTGCAGTCATAATGTCCTTGCCTCAGAAGCTAGGCTGTACTATTGAATCTCTGAAGGGAATATGAAGGATGATTATAAAATGAAAGCAAGTCTGCCAGATACAAATAAGTTGGCAATCAGCACTGATTAGAAAGGAACTACAGTGCAGACTGAAGTATATGACAATTTAATAGCTCATTAAAATATGTTATTAAAAAATTAAATTACTGAAACTCCATTGGGAACTGATTTGATTGATCAAATACCTTTTTTTGAACATTTTAGTAAATATTGATACTTAGTGAGGTAAGTACTGTCTGACCACTGATTTTTACAGATAGCATGCAAGTGTGGGCTTTCATCTTTATTCTTTATGTTGCAAAAATTACGTGTGTTTTAATACTGATATAATTATTTTATGGGTAATTGAATTTAATATTTTGCAGGCTTAATTTAACCAGTGGCAGAACAGTAAAAAGTGCCAACTTTAATTGTGAAAAATGAAGAACTGCTCAAGGCACGTATTCTGTTGGTGTTTCTTGTCATTAGGTTACCCACAGTCTTCCCATTCTTGCTCCACCTAAACACATGTATCAGTAGTGGTATTCCCCTATTTCTTCAGGGGTTTGTACTTGCCAGAGTGTGGGGAGAGTTTGTAGCTTTGCTCTGCAGTTCAGTTGTTTGCAAACAGCATGTGTGTGGTGTAAATTGCAGTTCCAGGACATCCCCTCCTTATGCCAGAGCAGTGAAACACATTAGAAAATTCTGTGCTCCTTCTCTGAGGAGAAGGGAACTGTAAGCCAGCAGCCTCCACCTCTGCAGGCTGGGCGTGCAGGGAAGCAGTATGCTGTAGCTGTGGTACTCCAGTCTCTGGGGTTCAGGAAAGTGCCAGGTCTGTGCAGGGAGAAAATATTGGGAAGAGGCAACTGTGGGGCCACGTGTACATCCTTGGTTAATGTCATTCCACATATAAGGGATCTAAAGATTCTTAGAATTGGCAGGTGGGGATTTATCCTCTGGGCAGATGTTTGGTGCTCTCTGACAGCTGCATGAGAGGCAATGCCAAACAAAACCCTCTGGGTGAATAGTTCCATTTCAAAACTCACTTTGAAATGGAACTATAAACAACATGACTCATGGTTCCTTTTGCTGGCTGTGTATGCACTGTCACTTGTTGTCTCTGCAGTTTCAGTTTCACTCTCTGCTTCTGTGACTGGGAAACGGCATCTTTCCAGCATGCTTTTCAGCAAGCATTTCAGGGAAGTGATGGGTTCTGCTGGCCATGAAGAGAGTTCAAAAAGTCTTGTTAACCCAATTGCTGTAGCTAGGCATATTGAATACAAAAAGAATTCTTGTCTATCCAATCTCAGCCACCCCAAGTCCTAATTTAGACAAGAAATATCTCTCGACACTGACAGTTAGAAAATGATCACGTAGGGTAGCATTTTTTTTACTTTTTCTAAGCAAACCTAGAGAGAACAAATCCTGCTCCCTTGTCAAGTGTGATAAGCTGATGAGTTGATGAAGGCTAGGATATGCAGTCTGTAACACCTACGAATAAAACAAGCAAACTGCCTCTTCAAGATTAATAAAGCTACTTTTTCTTACAAAAAGCAACAAGTAATTTAAACAGAGGCCGAGCATAGATAGCTTTGATGAAGTTAATTAGGGTTATATTTCTTAGAGGTGAAATATCATGAAAAACGATCTCTGCATTTATTGGGTGGACTTTCAATAGAGTGCATGCCAAGAGAGAACTGCACGTGAAATTGGTGAAACTCATGGTACAGTGTTTTCACTTATTAATTTGTGTCCTCTTTTTAAAGATAGAGAAGCCAAACATATAAAAAAATGGAAGGATGTTTTCCTTTGAATACAGTTGTTTCTGTTCCTCTTGATTGTGCACGTAGGAGCAAGAGCCTTAAGTACAGCCAGAGATAGTTTGGATTCTCTTTTGTGGTCAGTAGCTGGAGCATGTTGGTAAATTTTCTCTCTTAATACAAACCACTGAAACTCTCCTGCACTTGTTCAAGCTGCTTCAAAAGGCTGTTTTATTCTAAACAAGAAAGAAAGTGTTCTTCAGTGAATGCAATGTGAGAACAAACCCTGACTTTTATGGGTCAAGTATTGCTCATTTTATTCGTACTGCTGCCCTCAATGGAATGAGTCATCCAGACACAGTGAGAAAAATCTGACCGTGGGTAGCTAGCACTCAGGATGAAGCTGATTTGAGGATCTCCTTTGAGGGGATTTTCTTTCTGTGACATTCAGTTTTGGGCCTCCCTGTGGATGGCTCAGGAGGTAGGCAGAATACCCAAATTGCCTGGTTTGTCTCAATGCAGGGCTCAACTGCTTGTCTCGGCTTGCTGAAGCTTCCTTGATGAGATGGTTTCCTCTAGCAGAGAGCTCCCCAGCTGTCATTGCACTTGGGCTTCAGAGATGTGAGGAGGAGGTCTGCAGCTGGAGGAGCCTTGTTTTCCTTCCCATGAACCTATAAAAAGCCTACAAAAGCACCAAGACAATTTTCACAAACTCAGGCTCTGGAAAGATGAAGGGAAAACTTTGTTAAATTGCATAGGAGGGAAGATCCTGGGATAAACGCCCCACGACATACAAGCCCATGACCACACGCTGTTTCTGAGTTACAGGGCTTTTGCGACAAAACTTTTTCTTCAGGTACCTGCTGATCTGTTCATGAAGGAACATGGCATTCGTCCAGGTCCACTGTTTCTGGTTAGCTCCCTTGGACACACAGTAGTGGCACAAGGGGCATCATGCTCTGATCTCAGTAGGGGAAGATGCTTAGACATATTTCCAGTTCTGGACTGCACTTGTGAAGCGCTCAATTTTCTGACTTGATCCTGCAACTCAATTTGAGCAGCCTTCCTAAGCCTAGTCCAACAAAACGTAGTTTTTCTGTTGAACATATATGTGAATAAACATACTTTATTTCAACGTAATTAACACTATACAGAAAATTAATAAAACTAAATAAATCATGAACAGATATAACAGTGACTAATGCTGTTCAAAATCAGGTTTAGGCATTGTCTTCACTGCTGTAGTAATTCTGACTCATTTGTGTAAACCCAAATAAAAGGTCAAAGGTGTTTCATTGGGAGCTGTGGTTTCACTTGCTCTTTCCATTATAGTGGGTGCTGCACGCATAAAGCTCTGCTGCCACATGCAGTGTGTGACTCTGGATAGATGAGAATCAGAAGAATGCATTTATTAAAAAAAAAAGGCCATAAACCTATCAGGAAAGGAATAAATCAGAAACTGCAGAAGTAATTTTTTTAAAAAGTCCATTATGATTGAAATGGCTTAAAGCACTTGACATTGAGAGTTTGACTTTATATGGCAAAAGATAAATCTTAATGGCTTTTGTTTTTTGATGGTTTTGTGCTGGAGAAATCAGATCCTTTGCAACCTAAGTAGGTATAATCTAGATGAGATGCATCTTTGCATAGAGTCTTTTGGACGATTTGCATCCCAAACTGATCAAACCTAAAGATTTTTGTTGCTTGGGACATGTTAAAGAGAGAAGAGTTTTTAGAAAGCCCAATAAGTTGCTCTGTCACTTGACAAAGGATCTTCCACTCAAATTCACACCGCCTTCACTACCACTGCTATCCTCAAGCATCTGGAGCACCATCTGGGCCCTGGGGAGCTGGGGTCTCCCACTCTCAATGGGGGCACCTTCTTCTGTAGGAAGAGAGGGGTGGATAAAAGCCATGCAGGTGTTTTATCCTGTTTGCAGCCTCTAGGGTTAGAGAGAGAAGCTGGGGCATGCTTCTTTCTTTGCTTGTCATATTGCATGATTTCCAGCCTCTTCCCTACAAGATGTTAGATTATTTGAGTTTAGTGGGGGAAATCCAGCAGGCTGCTGAGCATCTTTGGTGCTCAGGAGGTATCTGACTGGAAAAAAAAAGCCGCCTAACATCTCAACATCAGAAATTGTTTGCTTTTCCTTCTGCTTAATCAGAGTATAGAATGATTAAAATGATTAAGCAAAACTCTCCTCCCTAAAACTTTAAAATAGATCTCTCTTCTTGCCAAAGAGCATAAACTCTGAACAATTGGCTAGCCCTCAAATAATGCCCATAAAGAATGATACCTTTTTTATTGACACTAATTATAGATCCATTATGCCCTTCATATTACTTTGAGAGCCTGCAGCAGCCTTAATAAAACTGTGATTTCAGCTGAGCTATGTTGTAGGGGAAAATGGGCTATTGTAATTCTGGCTGAATGGCTGCACCAGGGACTGGAGCCTTTATGCGAGAGCAGAACCATTTCACCAGCCCCCGAAACAGAGTCACCTCTGATAGTGAATACAGCACCCTTATGGGCAACTGATGACAACTTAATAGTGGAGAAAGGAGCACTGGGAAAAGGACATGGGGACAAAGTTCTACGCTTTCAGGATATGTAGGGAGATCTTTCGTCTCCCTGCTAAGCAGCCAGGTTCACGGTTCTTTGGATCTCCTTTCAAAGACTGCTCAGCCTGCCAGCTGCAATGAATTCAATGAGTGTTACTGAGACATGAAAGGGAGAATATTTTCCCCCAAGGATTCAAGCTCATGAGACTAGGGAGTCAATGCCTAGTGTTTGGCCTCCAAAGTAATTTGTTTTTGTTGGGAAAAAACTTGGTCTTTGTAAAAAAAAAAAAAAAAAAAAAAAAAAAAANAAAAAAAAAAAAAGGAGAAAAAGAATGGGGGATGCTTGGAAGTGCTTAGCAGCACCCTGTAGCAGGCAGTCTGTGAGACTGGGAGTCAGCCAGCCTGGGCTGGAGCTTCACCCCTGCTGAATAATCCTCTGTGCCACCTTAGTCAAGTCTTTTGTCTCGTTTGAATCGCTTTCCCTGGCCCTCCATGCTAAACTGCCCAGAGGCGTTTGGCAAAAGAGAGTTTCATCCCAGTGATGCATCACCGCTGTTTACTCACGGGCCTGATTGTGAGCCGTATTTTCTATCAGCGTCAGTGAAGCGTTCACTCCGAGAGCAGTCGCTGAATGCAGCTCTAAGCTGCTGGGAAGAAAAACAGATGTATTACTGAGATATTTTATTGTTCCACCTTGTATTATAATATATTTATCTCGGTGGTATTGTCACATGCCCTGACATGAAGAATGACGTCCTCCATCTCAGGCATTCACTGTATTTATATTTTATCTTTCTGTTTTTAACACAGAAATGCTCTTCTTGTACCTATAATGAAAAATAAATCAAATAAAGGGCTTATGTTAGGGCGGATGGTGGTGTGGCTGCTTAACATTTTAGGAAAGATGGAGGGAAAAGATATTGAACCAGTTGTGGTGCTTGCTTTGATCTGATCACGGTGGTTGCTAACACAGATTGTCAAACTAGAGATGAGCCTATGAAAAGATATAAACGTGTTTTTTATTGAACAAAGTAGCATTCCAGAAAAGGTGGTTTCAAAGGCAACAAGTGCTTTAATTACAGCCTTCAGGGGCATTTTTTGGTCACTGTAAATAAGCTGCTTTATTCTGGGTTCTGCTAAAATGTTGGTTTGGGGTTTTTTTTTTTGCATTATATTGCATATATCTTTCTCAAATCAAAAGACTGTTTCAAGGTTACTTGATTTACATTTTCAAAGAGTTACATTTTCTTTGTAACTTGAGTGGGAAAAACAAAGTTATTGTTGTGCAACAACAAATAAATGTTAAAAAAGTGCATTTTAATTTTAGTTTTATTTTTCAATATTTTGTGTGAGGGGGTCCACATTACACAGCTGAAGTAAAATCTCTCAGGGTCACATTGTCAAAAAGTGGGAATTTTCAAAATGTTTTAAGATTAATTATCATGGCTTTTAAAAGAAAAAGAACTTTTATTATCCTTTTTGAAAGCTATGCAGTTTCCTTGTCTCCCTTTTATCAGCACAAATATTTGCTGCAAATGCCTTGGTAACATTTTTCTTGTCTGAATGTAATCTTCATTGTATTATTCCAGGCAAACTGCCAAGCAAGGGCTAAAATCAGGGCCAAAGCAATCTAGTTGCAGACAAATATGTAATTAAAATCAATACTGTATGTGCAATTGCACCCCTGAAAACGTGGCTGGCAGATTTTCATTTTTAATTTTTTTTTAATACTAGTACCAATAAAAGTGGGGTTTCTGCAGTCATGGTCTCAGTCTGTGAGTCATCATCCACCCAAAATCTCACCCCCATAATCTTTCAACCTCTTGGCCTATTTCAAATACATCTGGTAATATATGTTTTGCTACTGATAAGCTGTTGAAGGCTGGTCTGTGATGTCTTTAATTGGATGGAAAATGTGGTGGCATACCTCCATTGTTCCATGGTTATATGATCTATCTATCCAACTTCTCTTCTGCAAATGAAAAGTATCATCCTATGGTCTTCACTGGTAGTATTACAAAGCATTTTGTTTGCCAGTGGATTATGTACCCATGTTTATTCCTTTGATGGTAGGACAATGAGCTCCCTTGATTTTAATTTTCTTGGGAGGTTTTGTGGTATCACTCTGTTGCAGATAAAGATTGAAATAGTGGCTAAATATTCTTCAATAACAATTTTTTGAGAACTTTAGCCCCTTAACTGCTCCATTTAGTGGATAAGGGAAAGGCTGTGGATGTTGTCTACTCAGACTTCATTAAGCTTTTGGCACTGTCTCCCACAGGATTCTCTTGGAAAAGTTGGCAGCCCACAGTTTGGACAGGTGTACTCATTACTGAATCTAAAACTGGCTGGATGGCCAAGCCTGGAGAGTGATGGTGAAAGAATGACAAGAAAGACATTGAGATGCTGGAGCGTGCCCAAAGAAGTACAATGGAGTTAGTGGAGGGGATTGAACATAAATCCTATGAGGAGCAGCTGAGGGAGCTGGGGAATTTTAACCTGGAGAAAAGGTGGCTAAGGGGAGACATCATCACTCTCTAAAACTACCTGAAGGAGGCTGTGGTGAGATGAGGCTCATTCTCTTTCCCCAGGCAAACAGTGACATAAGAAGGAAAAATGGCCACAAGTTGTGCCAGGGGAGGCTCATCTTGAATACTGGGAAAAAATTCTTCACTGAGAGTGGTTAAGCATCGGAACAGGCTGCCCAGGGAAGTGGTAGAGTCACTATCCTTGGAGGTATTTAAAAAGTGAGTAGACATGGCACTTCATGATCTGTATTAGCAGCAGCCAGCCTCCTGATGGGAGCTGTAGCAATATCCATAGAGACAGCTGAGTTAGTCTGTGTTGAATTGCTCAGGGACTGAAGAGAGCAAACAACTATGCACTGTTTTTACGATAAGAAAATCAGATTGTTCTTTTTTGTTAAAGGGCAGCAGCTCTCTTGGTCTTCTGCTCAGTACCAGAATTGTTGAAAGCGTGCCTAAACAGCATGTTTCTTCACCTGGCACTGGTTGATATTTGTGTGGCACTATAATCCAGAATGTCTCTGAGTTAGTCATCATCCTGGTGTGCAGCAGAAAGCCTGCTGTGTGAGTTTGGAATCTAAGTACATCAGAGCCCTTAAGCCTGTATGAGGCCCTCAGCAAGGGAAACCAGGGGATGTTGTCCCATCCAGGCTGCAAAAAGCATCTTTCAGATGGTTTTTTACTTTTTTTTTTTTTTAATCAAAATTCCTTCTCCAGAGGATTAAAAACCTACATCTTCTTCAGGGAAGCTGAGGATTTTCTGGTGTCCATCTCAATTATTGAGAACATTGCACAGGTTTGTCTGGGCGTGTATCCACAACAGAGCACACTTAACCAGTTGCTCAGCGTTACTCTCAATCACTCTCCTGTTGTTTTGTGGTCCTCTATTGAGGCTTTGGGTAGGTTTGGGCTAAAACAAGAGTAAGTTATGCTCAGCCTGGGCTCCCAGTGACTTCAAGGTGATAGTCAAGTGCTTGTCGTTTGCAAGTACTTCAGCAGTGTTAATAAACAGATCCCGGAGTCAGTAAGAGATGTTTGTCAGCCCAGGCCTATGTTCAGGGCTGGAATTGTTCTTGAATGATCACTAGGAAGATCGGTCAGCTAATAGTTGGGGGTTTTTGGTGTGACACCTGGATGGAAAAAAAAAAAGCTAAGCTTCTTTTTTTTTTTCTTTTCTCCCCACCATCCCCACCAACAACAAGGAGAGCTGTGGAGTAAAGAGCGTTGCTGTCCTAGGGAAGGGAGTTCTGCTGCCGATGATGGTATTTCAGTACAGGCATTCTCAATTATTGATTGCAACTATGTAGCCAAAGGTCAGGTTTTGAATATCTCTCATTGCCTGATACCATTCTGCTTACCCAGGTTAAAATAAAAAAAGACAAGTCTTTAAACTGACCAAGATGCAAGTAAGGACTTAGAGCAATTGTGTGAAGGAAAATCTGACTTCTCAGAGGAGATAAAGTGAAGGGCAAAATTAACCCTGAGAACCCTTTGAGGAAGGAAAAAGTAGAAATGAGAAAAAAAGTATTTAAGTAGCTGAACAATATTAGTAGGAGAGCAAATGAGTACACTCACCAATGCATTGGGAGTGGAAATGAGAATAGTATTTCTCACCACAAGAGAAATGAAACTTTGAGATGAGATTTCAGAAAGGGCAAGTCCACATCACTTCAGGACAGATCTTGGTAAGTTCTTGGGAGGAAATGCGCAGAAGAATGGAAGCTAGTATTAAAGTCGACATTTCTGATGTTCTCTGTTCAATGCAATTCTATCTACAAATGGAATACCGTGTGTTCACTGCATCACCTTTATATATAGTTAATTGAACCCATGGCCCAAAGCTTCTGCTAATCTCCTGCAGAGATCAAGAGGAATTTTCCTTCTTCTGCAAAACTCGGCTTTTGAGTTTTTTGGCTTTATTTTTCTCCCTGTGCACCTGCTTCTGAAACAATAAAGGTTGACCACAACTAGAATGGAGAAGGCGGGGCTGGTTTTGGCAGGACAAGATACAGTTTCAGGTTTTGCTGAGGAAGTGCTGAAATGCTTGGCTGGATTGCCTTGTTCCTCCTGTTCTCAATGTTCTGAACATCACCGACAAAAAAGGAGTTTTCTGCTGCCAGGTCAGAATCAGTATGCTCATTTCAACGTGGGACAGGGATTGCCATTGTTAATTTGCCAGTTTTCCAATTTCTTGTACTTTCTTCAGGTCTTCTGTTAATATAGGAAGCTCAAATGCTGGTTGCACTTTGATGTCTCCTGTCCTCTCCCTGGGCAACTTCTAGGGTCCGTGGGTTTTTGTATTCTGCTGTAGTCTGTTGTTTTCTATGGGATATGCTGTGCCTTGTGCTGTGCAGAGGCACCTTTTAGTGCCTGAGCTCCACTGCATGCTGGTTTCAGGAGACACCTCCTGACAACCCAGGTAATCCTATTCTCTGCCTTGTTCCATTTTGGTCTAATAATTTGGAAATGTAGGTTCTTCAGACCTTGTTCTCCTTGCATGCATTTAAGAACTGTGTACACACAGAGCTGATAGAGAGGTCACTGAAGTCTCAAGATGGTTTTTCTCATGACCCTGAGGAAGTAAATGAAAATTAGGTTAATTATCACAAGATAAGTATTATTTCATATAGTTTAAGTATTATTTTTATTTTCACTCAAAGATGTAGGGACACTTGACAAAGTGAGAAAAAGCTAAATAATGCTTTTCTTTCCTTCTGTATTTCTTTTCAGGCTCCGTCTATGAGATGTTTGGAAATGAATGCTCCCTGTCAACAGGAGAAGTCATTAAAGTTATTGGCTTCAAAATTAATAAGCTCATAGCAAGTATCTGTGAGAACAATGAAAGCAGCCAGTTTTCAGCCAAAGTGGAATTACCACTAAATTTTCCTGGTATAGTATTTCATGCATACATGTTTTTGAGGAATTATAACCCTGAGTAATCACCTTTGTTCATTTTATTGATTTGCTGTCTTGACTGATATTTGAGGTTACAACTCAGCTGTCAAGAATACAGTTTTATCAGATGATACAAGACACAGTCAACTAATTTTTAAATTTCAACTCTTACAGTCCTTTCTCAAACCTGGATAGAAATGATTAATATTATGAAGTTTTGAAGTAATGCTTTCCACACTTGGGATTCCTTGGTGTAAGAAGTACAACAGAAGTATTCTTTTCATTTACTTGTGACTTTGCCAAAACCTATCTGAGCGGAAATCTTCCTTGTTGTGTTCTGAAACTATAATTTATTTACCATTACTATATCTGTATTTTATTATTTTGGGTACAAAATATTTTCAATACTTTGTTATATTCTATTTTTATTTTATTGATTTATTTTAACTATGATGGCCAGAGTGGCTGCTCCATGCCTGGAAACAAGGTTAGAGGGGAATGGATGTGTTTTTCTGCTTAAGAAAACGCTTTGACTGTTCTACGGAGAAATCCAAATATATTCATATTTTGGAGCATGGACTTGAAATTTGGCATGTAGTACTGCCTTGTTATTTGAACCATATCTTCCTCTCTTCATGTTGCCTTGTTAAGGAGAGCTGGCCAAGTACTGAACCCAGTATTAGTTCATCACGTCATATTTATTAGTTTTTGAGTTCTGCTCTCGTCTCAGTTCCTCTACTGTTAGGGTCCAGCAGTGTTGAACAGGGAAGTGAATGGAGCGCAGAGGGAGAAGTGTGTATCTCATGTGAGTATCCCACGTGCGGGAAGTGGAGGAGAACTATATTAGGAAAACAATAGAAAAAATTTGGACCTCAGAGCAGGACAGAAGGATGAAGACTTTCCATGCAGAGATCACAGACTGGAGACAGGTGCAGGTGGTTTCAGCAGCAGAGGAAGACCCCACCCACCCACAAGTTTGTAAGTAGGGCATTTCCTGAGTCTTGCAGGCAGCAAAGGTAATTGGAAGCCCCTTGGGGAGAGGAGACGAGCAAGGTGGAAAACTGCATGAGGAAGGCAGTCGGAGTGGGAGTGGAAGGGAGGAGAAGTTATTGGACACCTGCAGATAGGAAACACTGGTACAGAGGACACATAGGACACAGCAGAACTGAAGAGTCTGAGCTCATGCCCAGGACTCTCTCTGGCCATCAGTCTAGCTAATGCACTGAATGACACTACAGTTTTGTAGGAAAAAATTAAATATTTAATTAGTGTTGCATTGTACTGCAAGCACATGGGAAATTAAATTGATGCTGTGTGGGAAACATAATACGAGTGTTTTCTAGTGTTTGAGTACTTGACTTAATAACCTCATTGATGCTCTTCTGAAGTCTTGCTGAGTATGCCAGAGCGTGTGCATGTGCATGTATAGGGTTTAGGTTATGCCAGTGTCTAAACAGGGATGTGCTTTTTTTGCAGAGGGAGACAAGACACACTTATTGAAGCAAATAAAATGTAAAAGGCCATGGGAACACAGTGTTTCATCTGAATTCTACCAAAAAATATCTTCCACCATGCCTTTATTTGCCATCTCTAAAATACAGATTTCTCTCTGAAATAGTTGTGCATATATAACTTTTCCTCCCCCAGTAGATCCTCAATTTACTTTCACATTTTTCTTACCCTGTGAATCAGAATGATTTGTATGACCACTTACTAAAAGACTTTTTTTGGAATGCCATTTTCAAGCACTAGTAGGGCCCAGACGTAGTGATCAAAGACCTTTTAATTATCTGTGGCTATCTAGAGATATTGAAATACGACTCTCCTGTGAACTCTCAAGATACTTGGTATTTTTCTTGTAATCCAAGTTTCTCTGATATTATTAAAATTTCTTCTATCTTTAAAATACATATACCAATAGAAAGTCATATTCTAAATCTTGATTGGCAGATGAGGTTGAACATTTGAATCCTAAAATATCCAACACAACAGAGTGATAAAAGTAATCCTAAATTTATTAGTATTGAAAGTCCTGATTTTTAGAACAGAATGACTTGTAATTTCGAATGCTTGAACCTGGTGAATCGGGATTTATTTAAATTCAAGTGATCAGTTTTACAACTTGGCATTTGGATGCTGTTGCCCTACTGAGCACATTTTCAAATTCAATCTAATCACTACAATTTTCATGCATAGTTATGAACTCTCCCAACCAGTGTTCTAGAAAACTGGGTTATTTCACTTGAAAAATAAATTCAGAGTTCATTTTGCTGAAATTTATCGTTATTATCCTCCACATGACAAGTATTACTGAACAGCAGCACTGAAGAGGGGCATAATGACACTTCTTATTAGCCCAACAGGGAGCACCTCTTTCCTGTTTTTCTCTGTGTATGTATTATGCGTTCAAGGGCTATTTGGTAAGACATAATTTTGTCATTTCTCTAATTTAGTTCTTAGCTGAAGAATGATTCTGCTCTGCAGAGTCAAGGTTTCCCAGTCTCTTGCTCTTTCTTGACCTTTTTCCTTTTCATTTTATTACATACACGTGCTAAGCTCTAACTGAAATATTGTACATGAAACATGGTTTGCCCCCACTCCTGAACGAAGCACAGAACTGAATTGCAGATGATCTTTTTCACGCTGCCTTTGACTTAATTCCATAAAAATTTCCGCAGGTCTCCAGGAGGCTGACCCTGTATTTACACTGTATGTACAGTGCTGTCTTGCCAATGTTGGTGCAAAGAAATCTTTTACTTTGATGCTCTTTTCCATTTCCATTGCCATGAGTTCTTTTGCGTGCCATGGGCTCACGTATCCTTTCACTGTCTGCACGCTGGCACAAATAAGCAATGCTCCTATTTAGGTTACTCTGGGGATAGCGGCTCTGAGAGTGAAGAACTGGGCTCATTGGCTTTAAACAAGCCTTACTCTTTGTCTTTCTGAGCGTATTTGCAGCCTTCAGAACTCCTTTTTTTCTGCTCTGGTAAATCAGATCCTTGATAAAGGCCTAATCTGCCCTTTGCATTAGAAAAACCGCTGCAACCGCAAGTTCACTATCTGTGTTATTTCGTTTTATCCTCATTCTAATTTGTTCTTTTTCATGCCTCAGAGGGCCAGGCTATTCTTTCTGTGCTCATACCCTGGGTAAAAAAATAGAAGTCTGCTGTTACTCTAGACACTTCAATGGCTACATCTAACCACATTTTGAACTACAATTTTCACTACTAGCAAATTAGCAGACAGGTAATTTGCACAACAGCTGAACTATGTGCCAGCACAAATGATTACATTTCATTCTGTTGTATTCCTTCTTCTGCAAAAAACATTACTGGACTGCCTCCGTTCTCATGAGGTCCCTGCTGCTCATTCCTACATGGTCTGACAGACATGTAGCTGAGCATGACTGCCCCTTTGAGTGGTCATCTTCTGCAAGTCAAAAGACTGGAGACTTGTCAACGACCACACAACACATCTGTGGAAGAACAGGCGTTAGCCATTAGAAGGCTCATCTCAACAGGAGGTGAGGGAGAGCTGGCCTTTGGAACGGGATGGGGAGGGGAGCATGCTGAAGCAGAAGAGGTAGAGAGTGGGTGTTGGAGGTGGGGAAAAAGAAGAATAGCAATTAAATCATCTCCAGAGAAGTTAGAAACTGTGCTCTTCCCAATCTTTTGCCTTACTTGGGGAATAGAAACTGCTAGTCTAGGAGAGATGATTTTTCTGCTCCCTTTTTTTCTTGAAGGCTGCTTGCTACTCTACTAGACAAGCCTAACTACTGGTTTTCTCAGCTTTCCATGGGGGAAAGAGAGTTAAAAGGATACTCCTTTCCTTCAGGACTCTAATTAAGACTGAAAATAGGAAGTCTATAAAGCTCCAGGGTGGTACATTTTACACTACAGCCAGTAGAAGAGAGCTGCATATACTGTTCTGTAAAAAGGTGGTAAAAATACCCATCTATCAAAACATGCTTTCCCACAGCACATTCAGTCTTGTGATCCTCTGACTATGTTTTCTCTCCCATACCAGCAAAAATAATTTTCTCAGATTCTCAAACTCTCTCCCTATCAACCTGTACACCAATTAGTAAAGTTCCTTGAAAAGATGGGCTGATGATGTTTGGGGCTTGCTAATCATCATATTACGTCTAGGCAGGCACTTCACCTAGTGAAATGTCACTAGGTACAGAAGCTTCATGGAGTGGAATGGTTATATTTTCCTGTAGTATTATTATGTGTGTAGTTCTTCTTGTCTGAATGTTTTATTTTCCCCCAAACCATTGGACATCAGTGCACTTTGATTGTAGACCAGACTGCATTTAGAAAGTATATCTGTAAGAACAATAATGCCAGATCTTGATAAACCAGATGGACTTTTCTCCAAATTTGCTATTTCCATCTGTCTTTCTCCCTAACAGTCCACCCAGATCTCTTGGGAAACTCTAAGTGAATGTGGTTCAGTCGTTTTATGGTTTATGAAAAAGTAAAAAAATATTTTCATTTGACCTCAAAATGTCCAAATTTTTGCGTCTCAAACTTGCCATATGTCTCTTCCTCCTGGAGATTTCCTTGTTATCTTAGATTTGGAAAACATTTGTTTTTGCCATTTGATTCTCAGTGATTTCAATAAGGTTCTGAATGGTTCCAGATAACATTGTTTCTGGATTTTTGTGGTTTTGTTTTTCACACATTTATAGTATCAAGGAGAGCATTTATGAGAGGATACCACAGTAGATTATGGCAGTTAGATAGGAAATAGAGTGACTTCCACCCAGCATACAAAAAGAGCCTTTTATACATTTACGTATTTTCCATATAGAGAGAAACATATGGAATTTTGCATGTACATAGCCACTCAGAGGTGGCTGTTAGGTGCCTCCACTTCAAGAGTCTCATCACTACAGAGACTAAGTATGCAAGGCCACGTGGCTCTTCTCTTCACATGCCTAAGCAAGTATTCCGTCACCAAAATTAAGAAAACCAGCAGAACAGAAGGCAAATATTTTTCTGCTCCTATCCTTGACAAAGCCAGTCTGCCTGGGCCAAGGGGATAATTAGGTGTCTACTTTTGTATGAAATCTGGTAATTATGCTTCCATATGAAACCTGCTTGCCAAGCTGAGATGTTCATCAGTTTGTTGCTGAAATAGTTGCCTTCCAAATAACTTTGTAGTCCCAGCAAATCTAGTAGCCTGAGACTATTGTCAAACTCATAGAAGAGAAGAATGTTTCTCATACCTATATGTTGCCAAATATTTTCAACTGAAAGTGCTTTTTGGCACAGTTCATGGAGGCTTTTCAATGCAGTTCTGGGAGGTTTGTGGGAGGCATACGCTTGCTCCTGTATCACAGATGGGTAAGCATAGTTACTGCCTTTGGGACACATCGTAAGTATTTTGAATATACTTTTTAATGAAGAATATTCCTATTTGCTTTCTCCCAGCACTGCCAGGAGATGATACCCATCTTGTGCTTGCAAAGCATGATACTAGAACACTGTTTGTCTTTTCCACAGTTTCAGTTTGTCACTGGTGCCCTGTCACAGCGATACTTTTCAAATGCTGATGAATCTGTTTGTGTTGATCTGCACTGACAGCTCCAGTAGTGATTAGGACTGCGGTACATAACTTCCTTGCTAATAACTGTGTTTAAAATGGCTTTGAGAAACATTACAAATATCAGTGGGAAAGAAAAGTGTGTTAAAGTTGTATTTTGTATGTTCGTGCACGTAGTTTCCTTGCAGCCCAGAAAAAAGCCTGGAGATTTTCCTGCAGTGAGGACATATGTGTAGAGGATGTATTGACACAAGGGTACTGATTTCACACAGGAAAAGCTGGCTGTCACACAGACAACTGTGAAGGCACAGAACTGCAGAAAGAAGTGACATTGGCACAACTGGTGACTATTTCTGCAGCAGATCAAATAGGCTATTACTGCTTAGGTTGCTGACAGGCCCTCAGAGATGTTAGTTCCCAGAGTTACTAGTGGCCACATGAGACACTCAGAAGCCAACATGCCAAATCTGGTGATGAATTCAGTCAAAAGATACTCAACAGACAGAACCTTAATTATATCTCCTTTAACAAGAGTGGTGCTGAAGTTACAAAGTGAAGGTACAGCATTTTGTTACAGTAAAGTCAGGATCATAGCAATCATAGCCACAAAAAAACCCCAAAAATTTTTTAAAAGGCTGTTGTGATGGAAGTAATTGTTTGATACACCCTTTTAAAGAAATACAGTCTTAGGGGCACCCTGCTACCATGTAGGGCCTTCAGTTGTGTTGATTATGGTCAGTAGTGGAAGTCGGTACGGGAAAAAGTGTGGAAGAAAATAAGCACATTGCTTCTTTTTAACAGAAGAAATACCCTCTGATCTAATTTTTTAAACTATCCCACAATCAGGGGAGGTCTAGAGAAGGAAATGGGTGTCTTCCCAAGATCCAACAGCAACTGTTTGTTCTGGCATCATCCCACCTTGCTGAAATCTGGGTATCTGCTGGGACATCCTGCAATTTTCCCACATTCTGGTTCCCACAAGAAGGGAGTCATGATCAGTGTGGACCCAGTTCCCACACTAAATGGCTGGGGACAGTTGGATAGGACATTTAAAACCTTGCAGACATGGCTTAAACTACTCATGGGATTTGAAGCTGCCATGAAAATGTCCTTAGTGGTACCAACCAGGCTCCTTGGTTCCCCATCCCATGCTTCCTCCTTAACAGCCAAAATGAGAGCATACCTTTACCACAAAGTGCCCTCTCTGCGGTCCAGAGGAGTCAAAAGTGTAGAGTGAGGCCATAGGATTTTTGCTGGTTGGCTTTGGCAGACAAAGGGAGAAAAGGCATAGAGTCTCCCAGGGAGCTTGTCTTCTTTGTCACTGTAGCTGTAGCTATTGGTTAAATCGTGGCTAGCAAACTCAGCCTAGAAATAACCTCTATTCTCAGTTATATTCACTTGAAAACAAGTCTTTCTCAATGCCTGTCTCAGGAAGCTGCACTGCAATTCCATAAGGCAGCATTCACAATGCTGTCACACCTTGTGAAGAAGGCAGCTGGATCACAGTGTTCAGCTAAGCCCTGTTTTTTAGTCCTCTCAACCCTCCAGTTCATCTTCCTTTATGAAAACCCTCACGCAAATATAGAAATGTACACATTTTTCTTGCAATGCAAACTCCTAATGAGACAGATCCAAAGGGCATGATTAACATGAAGTAATAATGTCCCTAGGGGATAGGGAAGCTCAGATACAGCTTCTGCCTTGCAGAACTTCAGCATTTTAATTTCCTCGTGATGGCTGGAGTGCTACAACACCCAGACTTCGAATTAATCCAGCTGGTGGACTGGGCTATCAGATACGCTAGAATCTATTTGCTCTTTCTTATCTGTAGGTGCTATTCTTTCATTTGTGATGTATCTTAAAACACACCTGGTCTAGGAATTCCCAGTCTGTGTGCGGACGGTTACATAGTGCTGATGTTTAGACAGAAACTTATCCTGCATGAACTGATCATATTAAAGTTGTGTTTCCTCATACCACATCTGCATTTAGCTCTTAAAGGTTGGTTTGCTGAGAAGATAGATAGGAATTTAGGATGATTTTTCTTTTTTCTGTGGCAAAGAAAAATTTTACTGTGGACTAAGAATGCTGGATGTCAGAAATTAGATTAACAGTAGAAAGGGTTAATGGCAGCTGCCTATATATTGTACTGTGCAGCTGATATTATCTCTGTAGAGTCTTACTTCTAGCAATCAAACTACCATCTTTGAATTATTTGATGTGCTTTGCACCCCATTTTTATAACAGTCACAGTCTAAAATTTGGTATGATTTGCTTTGTATATTTCCCTTTTTATAATGCAAGTTTTCTGTTCTTAGGTCTTTATAAGGTTGTGGCAGATAAGACTCCATATGTCAGCATTGAAGAAATTGCAAGAAAAGTCTCTATTGGGCCAACAAGGTTTGGCCATCCTTGCTTCTACAGCGCTGAGGATATAAAATTGGCAAACTTCACTATCAAACCTGGTGAGCAGATCACCTTCAACTCAGTGGAAGAGGTCAATGGAACGATGGCTGTGAACTGTGTGGTGGTCAGAAATAACCAGTCTCATTCCTTTACTTTGCCCCTTTCACAAGAAGGAGAATTCTACGAGTGTGAAGATGACCAGATATACACCCTAAAAGAGATTGCAGAATGGAAAATCCCTAAGTGCAGAAACCGGATTGTTAAACTTTCCAATACTTTACATATGTGGGACTCCTCTAGTCCACTTCCCGACAATTTTGGTGGCTGTTTGATTCTCATGCCTGTCTATGAAGTGCAGGCAGTAATGAAATGTAAGTAGGAATTAAAATCAGTGTTCTGTTAAACTTAGTGTAGCAAAGTAAAAAAGTACCCTTAAATACACAACATTTGCTTAAAACAGCCATGAAAGATTCAGTGTGTCAAAAATTCCTTATCCATGATTGCCACTAATGTTAGTTTCAAGAGGAAGAAAGGTAAAAATAATATTTGCTTTAGTATTTCTTTATCATCTGTTAATTCAGATTATTACTTTGCATTTCCTTCTGTTGCCGTTTTGTTTATCACTACAATTAAATCTTCACTGCAAATATATTGCTTAATGAAAAGATTCATCTCAGAAATTCTGTTCAGTTCCCAGATTCTCTTTCTTTGTGTCTTAGACTTTGGCCATGGAGAAGCCACTTGATCATTTATGGCTATGTCTAGGAGGTAGAAAAAGAATAGGGACATACATGTTGCACTTAATTATCACTTTTCAGAATGAGTGTGTCACAGAAACATCATATTATTTTATTCTATTGCAGAAACAAATATCAACTGAATATAAACGCAAAAAAAAAATCATGGACAGTTTCTGAAACCTGTAGGTTTGAGGAAAACAGAAAGATTAGAAAGCCAGTATCTTTAAAAAAGTTTGTGCTCTGAGTTTTTATTTAAAAAAAACCCCAAAATATTTATGGCACTATAAGTTGTTCTAGTTGTTCCACCAAAACATTGAAACAGCTGGGTTCTGATTGCAGGATAGTAGCTTAGCTTTTGGGAAGGTTTTGCTGCTGTTGCATTTACTAGAAACAAACCAATGAGCTCCATAGAAATTTAATCCTAAAAGAAATATGCCATTCATGAGGATATTAAGCAGGAAATATTTTCACAATTGAGCATTTATCTGTTCAATGATGTAAGCAAATGGATAAAAGAGAAAGAAATAAATGTAGGCAGAAACTGTTAACACAATATACCATAGTTGTTATATGCTTATCATAAGATATTCAGCTGTGCTTGCTACATGATTTAATGTGTGAGTTTGAAAAATATAACTTCACAAGATTAAGTACTCTGTTTGCTATAGCTCTATCTAGATTCAGGAATCCAGCTCATCTCCTGAAGCTGGATTAACTCAGGTATATTGCTATATCCACTTAGATATACGTGCAGAATCAATAGGAATTTAATGTCCCTAAAAACATTCAGAAGATTCAGAAATATTTGGTATTCACTTCTCTTCCAATCAGTTATTCCAGTGAGGATTGTATTTGTTGTTTTTATTTTAAGTTTCATGGTATTCTCAACATTTAAGAAGAATTACATATGTCCTAAATAACTATTTAATACAAACTTGAAAAGTAGGCTTCGTGGTACATGATTAACTACTTTCTTGTGGACCATGAAAAATGGATTTTCACCATTTTTAGGATAACTATAAATAGACACAAGATAAAGTATGAGAAATACTATCCACTATAAAAAAAGATTCCTGATAACTGGGATAACTGATTACATTTTCACAGGCTGTGAGCAAGAATTCTCTATACTTCTCATTATTAATAATGAACAAGTTATGTGTGTGGAACTCTTCCAAATGCTCATAGAAAGTTTCATTTTCACTAGTCATTTTCCTTTGTTTTCTTTCCCTTGTGGTGCTTAGGATGTTTATCACCTCAAGGTGTCAATGTGACAAAAGCAGAGTTGGAACAAACAGATCCTGAATCACTGTCATAGAACTCTCATATAAAGTAAATCTGATACCAACTTTGCAGTATAAAATATTGGTATGTCCTGCTACAAGGAAGTGTGAATCCAGAATATACTATCCCTTTGTGTAGGTCTATGCAGAATAAGTCTTATTGAAGAGAGTCATTAAATATTATTTGCTCATTAAATTTTACTGCCTTGGTCAGCGATCTGTGTTGTCACTGACTTTGAGCCAAATTCTTAAACAAGCCTTAATTACATAGTCAGCTTTGTTCTTGGAAGTTTTGCATTCAAAATTTTGCAAGTTCAGTTGTGATAAAAGAGCTGTTGTTCCCTGTCAGGTTGTTAAATTCAATGGCTCGATTCTGATAGTGAATAAAACCGGATGACGCAGAAAAAGATGCAACAGTTCCTGAGAGGGGCATTATAGTAAAATGTCTTAATTCATAAACAATAACCTTAGACTTAGTTATACAAAGGCTTTGCCATTTTGTTAAGTGATACTATTTCCTAATAAGTACAGATGTTTTAATTATTCTTATAAATATCAAAATACCTTCTTTCTCCCAGTCTGGCCATAGCCGCAATATGTTGTTAATGGATCCAAATGCTATTTATTTATTAAAAATGTTTCCCCACTCATTTCTTTAGAGAAACCCTAAGTTGCTATGAAATAAAAGAATAAAATACAGCTCGCACCCAAGGGTTTGAGAAGATAAACAACTGATTAAACTTGGCGGTGCTGTGGGGAAAATAGTGAAGTGCACTTTTCTTTTTCTTAAACTTTTTGTGCACTTGCACACCTTATTGTCCCTCTTCATTTGTGTGGTCTCATGCATATCTGATAACCTTATCTCTCAAACTGCAACAGTTAGGCTTTGGCTGGCCCTATTAATGATACACATTTACACATGGATGTGCACACCTCAGGGAAGATACTTTTAGTACCTGGCCAACAGGACGTGTATTTTATTTCAATGTCAGTTTGAAAACAAAACCCAATATATTTCTTTTTCTTTTCAGTTCGAAAGGACGTAGTTCATATCCTTTCAGATCTGGATGTTGAGGTCAAGGATATAACAGACTGTTATGATATTGGCTCTTTCCTTCAGCCACTTTCTTTGGAAGATATATTTGAGAGAACAAGCAAAGAATTTCCTATGGTTGCTGAGATAATGGAAGGGCCTTCAGGAAGCCAAAAACCTTACAACTTATTGTCTATAGGGAAAGAGATTGTCATTTACAAAAAGTATCAGGCAGCAAGAGTCCTAGCCTCTGAGATGAGAAGTGATTCCTTCAAAAGACATTTTTTAATCCCTATGAGCTACAAAGGAAAGTTCAAGAGAAGACCTCGGGAGTTTCCAACTGCCTATGACTTAGAGATAGCAAGAAGTGAAAAAGAACAGCTTCATGTGGTAGCAACTAAAGCCTTTGTTTCCCCTCATAAAGAACTTTTTTCTGTTTCAGTTGGAGATCAATTTCTAGTTCAGCAATGCCAGACTAGTGAAGTTCTGTATGAGGGAAGAAAGAAACTCATAGATGTTTTAGCTTGTGAGCAAATACTAAATGGTTCATATAAAAAAGTGCTCCTCCCCATGTACATGGAAGGTGGCTTTGTGGAAGTGATTCATGACAAGAAACAGTACCACCTTTCTGAGATTTGCAAAGAATTCCATTTGCCTTTTAACGTCAAAGTGTCCGTGAGGGACCTTTCCATCGAGGAAGATGTCTTGGCTGCCGCGCCTGGTCTGCAGTTTGAAGAAGAAATCACAGACTCTTACTTGCTGATCAGTAGTGCCAGCAGTCCAGTGGAGAGCTGGGAGATTCCTGTCTATCGCTTAAACATGTTGGTCCATCTGCTGAGCAAAGGTGTCCAGACAGTTGTACCCCCCGTGACTAGGACAATGGTGGAAGAGGTCAGCAAAGAGGAATACTATATGTTACGAAGATATGAAAACCTCACCCTTCATCCACCACCCAGGCCTCCCAAAAAGCCAACAACACCACCACCACCTTCTGCAGTGCCTAAGCAAGGTGTGTCTGATGTACTACAGGCTCCAAAGGTAAGGCATTGTGTCTTTGAACGTCTTACAATCACAGGTCATGTTCTGTGAATTTAAAGTCTTCATCTCACTGTTGTATCCTTATGGCATGTACACAGATGGCTCTCAGCTCCCTGTAATAGGCAAATTAGCCATTACAGTCAAGAATGGCTAAAATCTCCAGCATGTGTTAATTGATCCATAAAAAACAACGGAACCATGCCGACTCACAGCAGAAATCTTGGCTGTATGATTTTGCATGGATAATCCTTTACTGCACCATTGTAAAAGTGAAGGGAGAGACCTGAAGTGCCTGTATTTAAATCTTTATTAAGGGGAAGCATATGTTTTCTTGATGTAAAGATAATTTTGCTCAGCTGGAAATTGCAGAATTAAGTTCACAGAGAGACAGGTTGTATAGAAATTTTTGAATTCATTGTTTTGCACTTACCCAAGTGGGAAATATGTTTGAAAGGAAAAAAAAAAAAAAAAAAAGGCATTTCTTTTAGAATAGCACTTGATGTTAAGAAAGAAGTGCACCTTCTAAGCTGATTTTCTTCATATTTAACCTGAGACAATGCATTTGTTCATTAATCTTTGTGTTGGATCTGGTAGAAGTGGAGGTGATTTTCTTCATACCAGCCTGTAAGGTATTTTTTTGATTTTTCACTTAATCAGGGTTGATAACCCAGCTGTCTTTTGGCTGCTTCACAGCCATGCACCCACAGCATCAAGGCCTACTTGCTTTCCCAGGCTTCCCCGAGGAAGTTGGCTGGGGTTAGGTAGGAGGTTGGGAGGGGGCGCAGATGGGAGAGCTGACCCCAGCTGACCAAATGGATATTCCATGACACATAATACCATGTTCAGCAATAAAAACTGAGGGGATGATTTGCCTAGGGAGGCAGCCATAACTCAGAGACTGGACAGACATCAGTCTGCTTGTGGGAAACGGTGAGTGAGCGCCTTTGCATCACTGTTTTGGGGTTTTTTTCCCTCTTTCCTTCATTTATTAAACTGTCTTTATCTGAACCCATGAGTTTTCTTGCTTTTACTATTCTCTCTCCTGATGAGATGATCATCCTGATGTCAGGGTACCTAAATGGGGCCTCAGCTTCTGGCTGGGGTCAACCCACCACTATTTTCTTGCACATATTGGAAGAATTGAAAGCCCATTGATGGGCTTTAATGAGAGAGACAGTCTAGAAAGTTTTTAACTTAGGTTGCAGTTGTCCTTATGTGCAAATACAAATTCTCTGCAGGTGAAGAAGGAAAATATTGGAAATACTTTCAGATCTCTGTGTTGTGGTTGTTACGCTATGTGCTATGCTTTGAATACAATGTAATTCATGTAATTATATTTTGGAGGATTCAGAGGAAGTAATTTTTTGTGCATTGGTATGAGACTAAAGTTGAATTGTAATCACTCTGAAAGGGCAGCGTTTGTGAGTACCTCTCTTTGCCTGCTGGAGGTGTTCCTCTTCTCATTCCCTAATTCCAAGACCACATGCAGGTCCAAAGCTCCACGTAGATCCTGGGAGATTGTTACAACACACTATAGGATAAGTGAATGGATAAAGTTGTTCCCTCAGATAAGGGTACTACAACAAAACATGCGTCATTTTCTCCTGTGTTTACTACAGAAATGTCTTTTCTTCTAATTTTTACAATGAACATCATAGCAGCTTAAATAAGATATCCTGTTGTGCAAGGAAGGATGCATGAGAAGCTTGTCCATAGAGCTACCAGGCAAGCAATCACCCTGGTACTGCCTAGGGGTACAGATCTAGGGGAAAATTCCCTAAAGCTGTGTTTCTGGTCAATCTGTACCCTTGTCAGGAGGACTCAGACCTCCTGCAGTTACTGATGGCTGTGTGTGAAGAAAAGCAGGTGGATGCTGACGCCAGATCAGGTTCACACAGAAGCTAATATTTTTCTAAAGTGAGGAGAGTGCAGTAAAGGCAGAAGAGGGATGAGCTGAGGTTCTTTTGCACATTCATGACTGAGAACAACTTCAGACTGCAGCTGTCCAGACAAAGGAGATAATTTAAACACTGTTCCAGAAGATCCTTTTAAATTTTTTTGAGGGCAGGTGCTTGTTATAAATAAATAAATAATAAACTGTAGTCACAATGCTTGGAGTTATGCATATTTGTAAATCTCCTTCCCTGGGAAGATGAAACTAGTAGAGATCCCTTATTCACTAGATTAAACATCCTGAGCTGTAACATATTGTGTTTAAAGTCACACAGAATGCATTATCTTTTCTACCCTGAGCACCATGAGTCCTCTGAGCAGACGTGGATGGTAGCAGCTCGGCTCTGCCTTGGCCCCTCTGCAGCGCTAGGGGAGATTGTGTTTTCTTTCACATGTGTCAGGAGAGTCTGAGGGTTTGGAAAGTCGGAAATTGTGCCAAACTGATAAATAGCCACCTTTGCATATTTTGCGACTATGCATAGGCTTATTTGCATAAATAACAGATGAGCGTCCTAATGAGCTGAACTTAAGCCTGACAAGGTGGCAGCCTGGGATAAGCTTTAGTGCTGCATGAGTTGCCACGCTCCTCCTGCATGCATCTCCCTGCCTGGTGCTTAGGGAGCTCTGGCTGCTTGCTGGAGGGTGGTGAATGGCTTCCATGCATAGCAGTTGGGAAACTCTTCTTGGTTTGGAGCTCCAGGATAAAATGCTGCTGCTGCATAAGATCTGTCTGGTTTTTGCCAGTACCTGAGGATTATCTGTAAGGGTAAGTCACCTTTAGCTACAGCTTGTGCTTTGATCGCCTCAGCTGGCAGCAAGGCTGTGATGGCAGAGAGGCTCCAGCTGTCTCTTCCTGCTGTTCTCTGACCTTGGTAAGGGAACACTGGGCCCAGGAGCAAGACTGCATGCTTCACTGCGTGCTTTTGGTCATGGGAGTCACTGGATTGTATCACTGGCATCCAGCATGGACTGGAACCTCAGATGAGTGTGAGAACTACCTCTGCTTGTGTGCAAGGTACAATGCTACAGAGACATGGATGTTTGCACAGTTCAGCAAAGTCCCGAGACAGCAGATGAATTCTCAAACATGATACAGCTGCATTAACCAAGCACTCTGCCCAGTCTCTTCACAGGGCTAATTAAGTTGGCTCGACTCCTGCTGATAGAGCTTTCATTTCCAGAACCTGGGGATTGCTCCTTTTCCCTCCACAGCACAGCATAGACTTTCCCTTTTTCTCTCATATGAACATTTTGTTCGGATAAGAAACATGCAGACCACATATGTTTGCAATTTTGTATTACTTGCTAATTCAATCAAAAGAGACAAACCCCGAGAAAATACGTGTGAACTAAACAAATGAAAAATAAAATCTTGTATTGAATGATGAAATTAATCTGATACTTCATACAGCAGATATCTATCTAATATTAATAGCCGCTAGCAGATATTTATTCAACAGCCAATACCTCTACCCACAAGCACCCCCAGCTGAGGACAGGAATGACATAACAACTTGTACCCTTTGTCTTATGGTAAAATGTATTATAAAATTCACCAGAAATCTACATTTTCTTTGCTAGAATTTCAGAGGGGGTTCTAACTGACACATAGAATTAAATGGTCACTTAGTTTCTTATTTGGGAGCTTATCCAGAAAGTGAGAACAACCAAATAAAATCCTAGAAGTTAATGCTACTGTTTTGAGAATGGAGCAGCTCACCCTCTTGCCTAGTTGTTCCTGAAGTTCCTTTGAGACTACTCAGTCAGGACCTCACCTTCTTGAAATGAAAATTCATTTAAAAGGTATGACCCAGATGTGTCTGTTCTTTCCACACCTTAGAAACACCACTGCAAATATAACAAACCAAGTTTTCACTTAGTAACTCCCTTGAAAATAGTTTCCTAAAATTTCCTTTTTTCACCTCCTAGGAAATCTTCTGTTTCCTCCCCTTGAAGAGGATTCAAGCAGCGAAAGTTTTCTAGCTTTCTTTTTGCCTATCAGTTCAAGGAGTAAAAATCCTATACATTTAAGAACATGCTAATATATGTCCTTCAATACTTTTGCATTCAATTGAAACAAACAACACACCAAATATTGCTAAATGCAATCTTAATCAATGCATGGAAAGACACAATTTAGTCCTCATATTCCTAAGACAAGGGCACTAAGGGCACAGATTAAGGGACAAAAAAAGGCAGTATTTCACTCCTGATAAGGAGTAAGAGAGGTTAGCTCCATCCAATGGTATTTTCGGTGGTCTGTTTAGTCATGTATCTAACCTGAACAACAGTAGAATCAGTAAAATACTCACCAGCTGGATTGCTGCTAAATACCATTATGAATGTCGAACTGGAAAAGTAGTCACAGGCAGTAATCTGCTCGTCTCTTGCTAGAAAGCTGAGAGAATTCTAGCCAGGGAAACTGGAATTTAATAAAATAGGAGCATCAGGGCATGATAGTTAATTGTCATTTTGTGCTAAGGTCCATTATCCTTTCAAAAGTCATTACACTGTTAAGATATCAGGAACTTTCTTGCTTTCTTGCTTTTTATTTCAAAATTAAAATGAAAGAAGAATTATCACTTCCATCTGGCTTTGCAGTTCTACAAACTGAGCTATCGAAATCTGCCATTAACATATTTATCGCATCTGTCTTCACAGCAAAATGAAGACTTATCTGGAATTAAGTTGATAAGACATAAGCTGCATTTCTCAGCAAATGAGTTTTCCTGTAGTGTCTCCTTTCCTTCCTCATAACTATTTCTTTTCTGCTTCCAGAGCATTTTTCACATTTTTGGTCCTCTACAGGGTAGATTTAACACAAATATTTCTGCTATGTAGCAAGAAACTAACCTTCCTAAACAAAAGCACATTAGAAAATGCACACTGGACAGCCAGGAAGGAATAGGTAAGAACAGACTTCAGAAATTAACAATCTTTAAGCTCTAGAAATGAGGAAGAAAAAAAGAGGTTCATTAGCAGATGCAGAAATGTGCATATGCAAAGGTAAGGAGGAGGGTTTCTCTCTAGCAAGTGTGGCATTGTGGGTGCTGATACTACACCTGTGCTTCCTCTTCCTGTCTTTTTTTCTCTCCCTAGTGAAGAGGATGTTTCCCACTCCCTGGAATGTCATCTTCCACTCTTTCCCCCTCCTTCCCCACATTCTATGTGTTGTTTCTCCCCGCTATTTTCCAGTAGCTTTGTAAGTCCCTAATAAATAACATGTGAGGGCTGGAAGTATAGCTCTACAAATTGAGGACCACCCCACACTGTCATTGTGGCCAATTTCATAAAGTGTCTCAAAATCCCATTCCCACCACAGTCTCAGCTGGTGAATCAGGCCCCAATTCCCTCCAAGCCGTTGTGCTGCAGCTTCTTGCTTCTCCGAGGACCTTATATGCACTGTGCCATGCGTTCCTTTTCCTCCTAAAACCCATCCTGTGACACACATGCCTGATTTCCCCCACACCCACGTGTTTGTGTCTCCCCAAGCTACATTTCTCGTGTGCCCTTCACCCCACTAACCTATATGACATTTGTTCCCCAGTCCCCTGTACTGCTTCCAACAAGCTTTTCCCGTTCCTTGCTTCTTCCCAACACATCTCCACTGCTTGCTCTTCTCTCATGCAGTGAGCTGAAGCCAAGGTCACAGGCATAAAGGAGTGGGAGCTACAGGGACATCTAAAGCTACACACAGGCTTTTATTGCCATTCCCAGCAGCACGTATGCCAAACCTCAGCACAGCATCGGTCTCCAGCTAGGGTCTTGGGGGAAAGCTGAAGCAGGGTGTAGGGGTGCTGACAAGGGTCAAGCAGTTTACTTTTCTTGTTGGCTGGACAGCCCAAGCTGAAGGATTTTGTATTGATGCTCTGTTGCAGAGATCCTTGTAGCTGTGTTCAGGTCTGGGGGTCTGTGACCATTTCCTGGAAAGCCTGTCCACATCCTGATACCATGCTGGTCTGAAGTCTACATTGTGCCATCCCACTTCACATCCTGGGTTTTTCCACAGAAGAAACCAAGCCATGCTGGCTGGAGACCAGGCCTGCTCGGTACCCTATTGACTCTGCACAAACCAATAGGAAGGAGTTAGAGGAACTGGAAACCGTAAAGCCCCAGCTAATAAATGACTGGAGTTTTCCTGATATTCTCAGTATCCTCTTTTTCTTTTAAACAATACTAAAAGCTTAAAATTTCCACAGAGAATAATCAAGTCTGCAATAAGCACTTACCACAGTTTGATGTCAGTCTCCAAACCGAAATACAGTAGAGAAGATAGCAGTGTGCCTGCCAGAAGGACAGGCAGTACATAATCGCCTGAAGAAACAGCAGGGCAATCTGAGGTCTAAGTCTCATTGCAGAAAGGCATTAGTGCTACAGGAAATGCTGATATAGTACGTGGAATTAAGGAAGGTACAGATGAACATTTGGATATGCTGACTGCTGAAAATGCCAACTGGTTAAAAGCAAATTGCTTAATTTAGAGCTAAAAATGAATTACTTGGAGAACAAAGAGAAAAGAAATATAAAAATAAAGAGGATGCCCGGAAGAAATAAAAAATTGAACTACATGAAAATATGGAACCCTTGATAAGAAGGAAAAGCCTGAACAGAGTGTGTGGCCAGAAGCTGTTGATGTCAGTAGGGCAAGAATTGGCTGGCACATTTTTTTCCTGTCTCACAAAAAGTACATAACATCATAAAACACATAGCATAACAAAATCATATAATTATGTATAATTATGAAGCAGGACAAAATAAGTAGAATAAATCTAAAATTCAAGGAACCATGGCAGCAGAATAACTCTCCAAAAAATAGAATTTGGGCAGTGGGGGCACAGAAATGCCTTTTTTTCTCAACTGCAGTTCCAAGAAGCCTGACTTCCCACAAAGCTGTTCTGCAGACTGCATTTTACTGTTTGGCCTTCTCCTCACAGCAAAAAAATTGGAAAATTAAGTTTGTGGATAGCTAGCTGTTGAAGCACTACCTGTTATGGACTCTATTTTGGTCTGTTTGGAAGTCACTGAAGAGTTTTCCAGTTTAAAATGGCCAGAGATAATTTATACCACAGCGAATTTCCAGTAGGAAGCACAGTCCCCATACTCCTCCAATGCCCGTCTGCAGCAGTGGCAGTGACCTGCCAGGCAGCTCCTAAGGATCCCACAGAGCCAGCTGCAGAAGCTCCGGGCAGCTCCCAGGCTCTCTGACTCCATCCCTGCCCAAACACCTTCAGGAACTTTTCTGGGCTCTGAAGGCCACCTGGCGTGGGGTGCCTGGTGTCCCTGCTAGTAACCCTTCTGGTCTCCTTATTTGTGGGAGGGGGCCTTGGGGTGCTCTAAGCCCCAGATCATGCCTGGCAACTGTGTGGGAAAGAGCTAATTGACACTGGTTGAAATGAAAGTCCAGGGATGTTTTCCAGGCACTGTGTAATCAACTAGTGTTGATATAGTCACTGCTAAAAAGGATGGGAACAAAAAAGAAAAAGTAGGAGCTTCAGCAAAACCACTTAAGTGTTGAATGTGGTCAGTGTAAGAGACAGCACTGACATTGCCCATTCACATTATGCATTCTTTCATAAAATTCAAGCTTTGGTAGTACTGTCAGCTGAGCATTCTAGAAGTGAAAGCATCCCAGAAGGTTGGGATTGTGCTTCGAAATATATGCCCCACGAAAAGAAATGAGAAAGTTGCTGTCAGTGTGACAGCCGGCTCACATCCTAAAAGACCTGTAGCCATGGTTCACATTTTCCAGAGAGTCCTTGCAGTGAGGAATTGAGTGATTATCAAGAAACAGACTGCTGTGGAGAGACTCATCAAATCCATTAAAATTTGTAATGACCATCCAAGCCCTGGGCTTTCCCTACTTATTTTTTGAATGTGATACTCCATAGACATGGCATAAAAAAGCATGATGAGGGAGCTTTTAAGGGCTAAAAAATAATGTATTTATTGTCTCTACCACAAAAATTAATTTTTCTTCTTTATGCATAGAGGTGTATAATTTACGAGTTTTTCAAGGTATTTAACAACATTATGGCCTTCTTTTACCTCAGAACACGAAATAATTTTACTAGTAAATTATTGTCATGGCAGTACGTTGTGATGCAGTGGTTAAGATTTTCTTTTCTTTTTTCTTTTTTTTTAATACAGAATAACAAGGGGGTTGAAGAGGCACAGGGTATTCAAGTCTGTTGTGATTCCTGTTGTGCCACTGAAAAACCAGAGCAGTGATCCCAGGCGTGCAATGACTGTAGGCAGTGGCTTGTACCCTTGATGCACCTGAACTGGTGTGATGGAGTCTAAGTAGAGGGTCGCTTAATAGGAGTCACTAAAAGAAAAAAAGGAAAATAAAGAAAGCTCTTTGCTAGTTTGTGGCATGCTGTGGACCACCCTGATGGACAACATTGGTGATGAACTCTGCTTAGACTCTGCTCTAGTTTGGATTCTTAATTACCTAGAATTGAAATCTGATTAATAAACCAGGATAAAGCTACTCCCAAAGCATCACTTTTAAACTTTAAATTTAAGAGTCTTTGAAAAACTAAATAATATTTTATGTGTGAAATGAAGAAATTGTATCTGGAAGCTACTTTTAGGGATCCATCTGTTTTGCATAAGTGGTAAATGCATGTTCTGAAGTATTAATGAGGAAAGTGGTTGAGTTTGCTTGTGAATTACTGTCATTTGAAGGGAAATGTGCCAAGCAATTGAACAGTAGCTCTACAAGAAAATTCTGGCCGTGTGAGGAGTGGGGTTCACAGGAGCTCAGTAGGTCTGGTTTACATCGCCACTTCTGTCAAACGCTGCTTCAGTGACCACAGGCAAATCACATAAATATCATTTCTTCCAGATACATGAAGAAACTGCCAGGTGTGAAGAGAAAATGTGGATTTACAGCTCATTAGTTACTTTATATGGATGCTTAAAGCTCAGGTAAATGCAAGATACATTGCCTCACTTTCAGTAAGGGTCAGAGCTGCCTCGCATTTACTCTGGAGCAATAACCACACAGAGAGTTGCCATGGAGTATTAAATGAGCTGTAAATCCACGCTCATTTACTAGGTGGCAATTTGTTTATGTAGCTGTCTCCTCTGTCTGTGAAATGGGACACGATGCTTCATTTTCCCATCTTGGATATTTGTATAGACAAGCATGATTTTTCTATGTATGCAGGATTTTGTGCATTGGCTACTGCAATAGGAACAACAGTAACAACATAAAAATAATATCAGCAATGGAATTACTGGACATAAGTACACTTTAGCCTTGTTTAAAAGTTTTTACCTAGAAGTTAATCTACAAAAGAGGTGAAAAAAGCAAGTGACAGTTGTCTAGGATAGATGGATTCTGAAGTATATGTATTTGCAAGAGGAAGAAACAAGAAAGAATAGCTTATTTAAGAACTTATAACATAGCAAGGTGTTAGCCCTGAGGCTCACTAACACCTTTGAGAGGTCCGTATTTTGTTAATCACTTCATAGTTTATCCTAATAGTAGACACTGGTCTTTGTGCTTGTCTGCTGCATCTGCTGTGGTATATCTGGTGTCTTTAGCCTTGTCTTCACCTGTTGGCTTACAGAAGGTAGCGGTTAGTTTCAAGACATAGGGAGTTATGGATGGAAAGTCAGACGTTTCTTATAACGCGTGCATAAATTTCCCCAGCTTGTGGGACTTTGACAGATGATAACAGTAAACTAAGTGTTGCATATTAAAGGTTAGTCTGTGCAGGTACAAAAGGTATCAGCAAGGGAAGAAAATGAGGAAAGAGACCGCTACAATACAGGTTACATATATATAGATATATAGATATATAGATATATAGATATAATATTGATACATCATACTTGTATAAAAAGTAGTGGGATATAACTGATGATGTATAAATAAATGCTGGACAAAAAAGTTATTTTTTGGAGTCAACCTGACACATCATTTATACTACTTGCAATGATGGAGCAGTACCTCCATTTGGGTGGAAGAGCAGATTAAGGAGCTAAGCTAGGAAGGTGAAATTGAGAATTGGCAAAACAGAAAAACAGAATATCCAGTTACATTCTATCAAACTGTGAAATGGGATGGGAAAGCAGAATGTATGTAGGATGGAGGGAAACACATTTTTGTTACAAAAAGGCTTTTTTGAGGGTGAGGACTTTTCTTTCTAAATATGTTCCTTTCCCCTTGTGACTATCTTAATTCATAACTATCCTGCCCTCATTGTCTCTCATATAAAATTGAAAAGCAGTGTAATGTAAAAAAAATTCTGCTCTGTTTGAGCCAGCTGCATGCATATATACATGGTGGTTAACATGAAATATCTGCTCTTTATCTGTTCTTTGCACCTCGCTGAACACAGACCAGAGAGGTCTTGGTTTGCCTCCTACTTTTACTCCATATCATCAACATTTGATGGTGTGAACACCCAGGCTATCAACCTCCTATGCTAATCATACTCCCTCTCTGTTCTCATGGTTCCAGCAATAGGAGTATGGATGCAAAAACATGGGAGCTAGAAGGAAAACAGAAACTAAATCCTTCGACTGTGGGCTTAGATTTTGCATAAGGCTTTTCATTAGTTTGCATCTTCAGGAAAAACAGAGATAAAATCATCTCATGAAATATTGAAACCACTTCTGCCCATATGAATAGCTGAATGTGAAACATCTCGGTCTACCCTCTGAAACAGAAAATAAACCTTCATATGAATGTTATGAGTTATTGAATAATAATATGGAAGTAGTCTAATGCTGCTATTGTTGAACCTAAATGAAAAACCTTATTAATCATGGATTTGACAGCTCATTCAGTTATAATAATGTTTCCTGTCAATCCAAGCTCTCATTATAATTGGATCTTACTTAGAAAGGAAGATGCTCCATTGACTGCTCAGATGGAGAAAAATACAGGTTTGAAAATGAAAATATCAGTCTGAATTCTGTTTCCAGGGAGCCTGCTTATGCATTTACAAGTTGGATAACACTTTAATCCTTGCTGTGTGTCACATTTGGATGTTACTATAATAAGATTCTCTCACTGACTAGACACTAGCTCTACAGTCATGACAGTGAAAGTGAAAGCAGGAAGAGCAAATGAAACTTTTTCTCGGGGATGCTGGTGTATTATCACCACGACCTAGTTGCAAAGAATTAACTGAAATAGATGGCTTTTCTACACAAAGTAGTGTGTTCAGCTGTGAATTTACAGCTAATTTGGTTTCCTGAACTCCCTTTTTTGTGGTTACTCAGTTTGCAGAAAGTATTAGATATTTCAGGTGGCATTGAGAGGAGATTAAGTTGCTTCAAACCAAGGCAATTTAGTGTGCTGTAGGGGTGTTTACAGAGAGAGTTAGTGGCAAGGTGCTGTAAATCCATTCCCTAACTTACTGCGCAATATCTTTATAAACAAGGCCAGAGGCAGAACAAGCAAAAGCAGCTTGAGGTGGTTTTCAAAGCAGATGAATATTCAGGCAGAGACTGAAAGCACTTGAAAAAGCATTTCAGATCAATATCATTTGGAAGACACTCTGTTGGCAAAATCTGTAAATTGCATATTGGAGGCCCCAATTTTGTGGGTGTAACAGAGAGAGGTGCTGCATTCTGTGCAGGTCACAACTTGTTGAGGACGCAGAAGCCACAGGGTAAGTAAAACTTAGATTCAAATTTTAAAAAGAAAGGTTTTATAGAAATCCCTTCTCTAGGACAGCTGAAACATTAACTTCCAGAAGGTGTTCTTGTTCACTGGTAAACTGGTATGGTTACAATAAATGGGAACTTAGAGTAGTTTCCTAATGACTATTATAATGTCAACCACCGCAGAGACACCAGACTGTTTTCACTGCCTTGCAGGACAAGGAGTAAAAATCTGGTAACATCAGGAATTCCTTGCATGAGTGTAAGGGCTTGCTGGTTGTGTGCTTGATCCCACAGCAGACATGCACACTGAAAAGCAATTAAGTAATCTTTTAGCCCTCCATGGCTCAATCAGATGAGGCACAGATGGGAGAATAGGTTGTAACCCACACCAGAATTTAGTAGCTCTATTGGGACAATATGCTTTCTTCTATTATTTGTCTTCAATCACTGCAACTTAGCACTGTCTTTTATTTTGCTTTGTGCCAAGTGGAGACAACTCAAGTCTTCACTGAGATTGCAGTTCCTGAGAGAAATCAGGGCAAGGCTAAGAAGGAAAGTGTTACGAATGTGAACAGTAATAAAAAATCCAAGGAAAAGTTGAAATTGCTTGTTTTGGTTTTGTTGTTGTGCATTCCTTTTTATCCACAATAGCAGACTGATTTCTCTGAATAAATAAATAGAAGTCAAGATTTGATTCAGGTGAAGAGTTGATGTCAGAGAGGATTTCTTGTATTGTTATAGAGCAAAGATCACCCAGTTACAGACAATCGTATGCCTCTACAACTACTCATGTAGTGTGGGTTTGTGGAAGCTGTGCAACAGTATGTAAAATGCCTATTAGCATAAAAAGCCCATAAAATTTATCCTGGAACTAAGTAATTTGAATGGTGGAATAATAACTCAAAGAATACTTTTCAAAATATATAACTTGATCAGCAGCTGTTGAATCCATAAAATAAGTATTTATATTCATGGGATAGCTCTGAAAAGGTCAAGTAGGAGACATTTTAATCCATGTTTTCAATTTGTCGCTATATGTTTAGAGCAATAAATCATAGCAGCTTTCAAAAATAACAAAGGCAACAGTAACATATGGCTCTCAAATGTCTGTGGACTGTAGATTAAACTAATTTGTTTTTCCTGAGCACCTAAACACAATTTCTTTATTTGTTGGTTGCGATCTCTTCTGTAATTACAAAAAGAGATTTGATACCTAATGGCATAAACCATTATGCTAACAACTTCAAATTAATGGGACCTTCCAGCTTGTTTCAAAAGACATATTGCCAAGTGCTACCATCATATTTTTCATAACTTTATCAAATGTAAATACGTTTTCAGATGTACAAATATAATTTGTAATTGCAATTTTCAGATGTAAATGCAACTTCTCACCCTGTTCGCAGGTACAGCACAATTCTAATAACATGACAGTCTGAGACACTAATTTGTTGATTTAAAAAATACTTTACAAATGTTTTATGTGCCTATACATTGTATGCACCCCTAACCAAAATGTCGTGCTTGAGCTTCTCTCAACACGTTGTGTCATTCAGATGTAACCACAAAACCTCCTCTCTGGTATGAAGACTCCCAACAGAGCATCTGGTTTTTCTAGCTGACTTCAGTCATTAGGCAGTGCTAAATAGTTCCCTTTCCGAAACCCATCCTATAAGCACACTTTTGACTGCTTTGCTGTTTGCCCAGCTCCTCCAATGCATCTACATTTTGATGCTTGTGTCCTGTCTTAAAATGTCTGGAATGGGATATGTGGACCTCGCAGGACATGTACAGGCGAGGTTTAAGGAAATACAGCTCCATTTGCTTTAATGGAATTGAAATATCTTCCAAGAAGTGTGAATCTGGAACATGTGTTTGGGGAGAGCAAAATGGCATGCGTGTCTTTTCGGAGCTGGGTCAGCATGCTGCAGTGATGGGTGGCCTGGTACAGCACAGCAACAGAGAGAGGTGCCTTTCCTTAGGTAGCCACGTGTTAGATATGTGAGCTACACCTCTGGGTACAAGTTTCCACTCTAGTCTCTACTCTCAGTGATGCCTAGAGAGCCAAGTAGACACTTTGTGGTGGGCTGGACGACTTTAACTGCATTATGGAGGTTTCCTGACTTTAATCAGGGCAAGGACATGTGGAGCATGTCGATAGGTACACGTAGTTATATACATTTTTGTGCCTTGATCTGGAGCTGAACTCCACCGGTGGCATAGCAATTAACCCAAAGGGAATGATAGACATGTTTTTCACAATAGGTCTGTGATTGTGTAGGGAAAGGGTCACCACATTATGGCTGCTAGTACACACAATACCCATCAGCAGCGCCAGTGAAACCCTGGGGCCATGGATATGTTGACTTGGACTCTGCAAATTGTGCAGGTACAAGGTCTGAGGGATGAGGTGCAGCCCTGGTTCAGAAGAAAGTGCTTTGGCAAGGAAGGCTGAGGCTTAGGTGTCATCCAGAAACCTACAGCCTAGGGGAAAACCAACATTCTCAGACAATAGTTTTCATCCCCAGCCTACAAGCTGCTCTAATGTTGGCTTTTTTGGGTCTACCAGGTATGTAGCATGTGCCAGTTTCTCAGCCTTGTTCAGGAATCTCATAGGTTCTGGAAGTTTGGCCATACGCATATCAAGGATGATGTTCATTCATTCATAGGAACAGGCATAAACATAATTTTATTTACAAGCCAATCCCCAAGATAGAGGTCTGGGGATCCATGCTTTTCTGTTGTGCACGTTCCGTTACTACTGAAGTAGAAATATGTTCAGGAAAAAATGTGTAAGTAAATATTTATGGAATTACTTAGTATGGCTGGGAAAATTTTGTTTTTCTCCGATTTGCTCTTCTTAGTAAAACTAAATATTGTCGTGCAAATTCCTTCTGGGCAAAGAGACAAAGCAAGAATTCAAATGCAAGCTAGTCATCCTGTTTCCATAGCTCTTGCGATGCCAGTAATTGAAGGGCACACTGGATTCTGGGATCTGTAACAGAGCCTTGTTTTCATCCACTGCTTTGCTTTTGTAGCATATTTTTGTAATAGGAACTAGGGGCACAGGTGAGAAGACATAAGAAACACTGACCCCTCAAAGGCAGCGGTGGCAGCTTTTTTTCTTCAAACCCTTATTTAAAACAAGTTGTGTTTGGTTAGTAGTCGATGCTTTGTTTGATGTCCTGAAATTGTGGAAGACTGTCCCTTGCCCTTTGCAAACACACACACACACACCATAAGTCACAAGGATGAAAACTGTTTATTTTGACAGTCTAATCCCACAGCATGGCTCACACCTTTCTTACAAAAAGATGAATAATGGGGGTTTCTGAAGACTTCATCTTTACTGTTGATGAAGATGTAAAGTATCAGCTTGAATTTAAAAAAAAATAAACCATTTCAGTAAGTTTTTGATACCTTTGTTGTGGCAAAGAAAACTTTAATTACATTTGCATGTGGAAAATCCATATACATTTGCAGAAAAGTGTATGATTTGTAGTCTTGCCATAAATTTTGATTCCTATATACTGAAACACTGCACGTGCATATGTCTGTTCAACTTCCATTTCAGGTAAAAGAGCATATGCATGTGTCGTGGTTTTCCTTTCCTGACTGGTACATAAACTGTAAAAATGTGCTAAAATCCTACCCCACGCATACAAGGTTGTTCAATCAAATATGTCCTCTCCCTCTCCCTTTCCCGCCTCGCTGTATGTTGCTAATGTAGAGTGATAGAACCACACAATTTTTTAGCTTTCCTCCTCCTTTTGAATTTTATGAATCCATATCGTTCACGCTTAATTCACAAGCATCTCACTGTATTAAACTTCTGTCCTAGACAATTTTCAATGGCAGATAAATGAAATCATCCACAGAACAATTTTGTACTGAAATTCTTTTTATTTCACTGCTATTTAATAAATGTGTCTCCACCTACTAATATCACAGGGTTTATATTTTCATTAATAGGTGCAATAAAGTAAATTTATTTCTCTTTCATGTTACTTTTTGGATTTTTTTCGCTAACATTTCTCTTTCATCTGGCAGATATATGTGAATAGATTGAATTTATAGAGAACTATGTTTTAAAATACACCATACCAATATTGGGAGCCCTTGCCTAAAACATAGTAAATGGTTTTTCTATTAATATACCTGATATAGCCATAGCTTAAAGACAGATAATATTGGATAAGAATATTTTTTTTGAAATCTAAGAAAACTATCTACTGATATACAACCACTACAAGCATTTTTGTGCATCTATGTTCATTATATTTAGAAGCTTGTTCAGCTAAGGAAAGATGCCATTTCTACTCTCTCAAAGAAAGAAACCAAACTCATAAAAAGCACAGCTTTTCACATTAGAATTCCATTTACTACTGCCTAGTCTAATAATAAATGCCATATTCATCCTATTCATCTGTAAAATTTTTTTTTGGCCACTTACATTATGTTCAACACTTTATAATAGAAGGGGTGATATCAAATCCCTGTTTAATAAATTGATCATTCTGGATAAACATCACTGTCATTCTACTTGCAGAACATAACTGATGAGTAAAATGTTCCTAGTAAAGCATTTCCAGTAGAAGTTCAGAGGACAAAGCTCTTGCTAATGCCTCTGTTCAGAGCCTAGACTCCTACTATCACAAATCTTTTTATCTTTAAATAGTTTAATGTGCATTTTTAGAATCGCCTTCTTGTTTGTTTTATTTGCTTTTTGGAGGCCCATTTGGATATAGTCTTTGAGAAGAGGGAATGCATCAACACTACTTTGAGATAAATGGAATTAGAGGTGAGAAAATAGGAGCACAGTTGTTGGCTTTCCAACATTCCCAAGAACATATCACAAGAGAACTGTCTTGATACACATCAACAGGTAAAAGTACCATTACCTGATGTCTCCTGAGAAGAAAAAGAAAAGAAAAAAACCCCAAACCTACAAAACAATATTGTATCACCTTTGAAGCACCATCAATGTACCACAGAAAGATTAATAACCCAGTTGTAGTCCCTCTGTTTGAAGGGATCATAGACAGTTGCAATAAAGTACAAATGCTTTGTCTCCAAGGCAATGCTGAAAGCAGCCATGTGATTGAGTCCAGTGGTCTTGATGTGAAGTGTCTTGAGGTCTCTTCTCTGAGAGTTCAGAGGCATGATTCCTTCTACCTGTAAGTTGCACCATTTTATTTTTTTGGACAAGGATTTAAATCCTATTATAAAAAGAAGTTGAATTTTTGCTACTGTTTTGTGACTGATATGCATTCAGGCAGATGATTACATCCCATATGTGGATACTAACAGCCCATACCAGTGGTATGAGGAACATGCTCCACTGCTTGTCATTTCTCTTTAGAGAGGTTTAAGTTCTCCACCAAGGGAACTGAAATCTCAGAGAATACACTGGTTCTGACAATTATTAATAGCAAAGGAATTTTTTTTTCTCTAAATGTGAGCATATCTATTTTTTACGATCCTTTTCCCTGTTGGCAATTGTGGCCTTTAAAGCCAAAATTGCAGGAGTTTTGCATAAGCAACCTAGAAACCTTCGTTATAGAATTCCCTTGTCCTACGTGGTTTAGCCCTGCGCTTCATCTTTTTGAGAGCTAAAAGGCTTGTCCTATCAATTCATGAATCTATATATGCATTCTCCAGATCTACAGATGTTGTAAAATCTATTCACTGGAGATGCCCAGAGGATTAATAATTTAAATAAAAGCAATCAAGTCTGAGCTAGTGTTTTATAGTCAAAAAATGTCTTTTCCCTGTACTATTTCCCCTTCTGGTGCATAAATAATTCTTCTAACATTAGTGGAGCTATGCTAATTTATACCCACAGAGGACTTGGTCTCAAAAGTCTAATTTAGATCACAACACTGAAGTGCAAGGACTTGCCATTTTTATTTGTATGTAAAGTACCAGCACTCAAGTAGTTGTGTGTCATTAAATTATTCCTAGAAAATAAATTGCCATTTGGAAGGTTTGCTCTTGGGTGAAATTATATCTTTTTGTATGACTTTAGACAGATGCAATGAGTTAATCTGAACAGCTGCTCTTCAGTTCCCTAATCTTGTTCTCTCTTCTATCTCTCATCTCTCCTCTACTGAGCATGCCTTCTTCACTACATCTGACTAGATGACTACATACATCCTTGGACAGTAGCTCCTGTACTTCAATGCAATGTTCCCTCTGTTCTGAAGGGCCTTGGTAAAAAATGAGGTGGTAGGGCATAAAACAGGTCAATGCCAGCTATAGCTCCTGGGACAGCTAAAAGTTGGAGGATAAGAAGGCTGTTTTAAGCCATCAAAGCTCCCTCTTCCTCAGCTGTAATTTTTTTGCTGTGCAGCACAAAATTTCACCCTGGGGTTTTTAACTGAATAGTGATGGATTTGATAACAGTCTCACCTGCACACTGGACATGTAACCATTAATGGGGCACTTAATTTCAGAGGAACCATATGATTAAGACAGCTCATGGGCTTCTACTTTTCAAACCTCCTGTTAGTACTTTCATAAAGGCTGTGTTCTGTATGCAGCAGTCAGTTTTCTCTGCATTAATTGCTGGAGTATTTGCCTTAGTGGTATCTGAGGCATGCTTCCATGTAACTCTGCTCCAACTCTGATGCCATATTAGCATTTCCTTGTGACAAAACTAATTTGAAGTCAGCAGGACAGCCATGAACATACATAAGTGTTGCTAAACATGAGAGAGCTGCCTTGTTTGCAAACAGTGAAGAAGAGATGAACCTTGCTGAATGAGCTTGCCATCTGGGAAGGAAAAAAATAAACCTGCAAAAATAGCCTATATCGAGGTTAAGGCTGGAGTTATAGTTGATGTAACTGAAACAGAAAGCTTATGTGGCCTCAAAAGACATTATGGGCAATGAGGCAAGCTATGAACTGATCCGATTGCTTACTAGCATTTTTTTCTGTGCCTGTCATTTAATCTCAATATTCATGGATGCTCACCTGCCTTATGGCCCTGTGGAAAACACTGCACTGCATTCCGCTTCCTATTTTGTGCAAGTCAGGTCCCCTTGGTGCCTCAGATACCACTGTGAGCAGGTTGGTAATTATTGTCATGGTGACCAGAGTACAGGGTGAACCTTCACAAAAGGCAGCTCTTCGTTTTGAGGAATCAGGTTTGCATTTTTTCAGTGGGTTTAGGATATGGGGTTCTGAATTTTGTAAGGACAACATTTTTTTATGATAAACAAATTGGTTGTTGGAGAGGATTTTCTTTATTGGCCGCCTATATGCAAATCAACTCAACTTCTCACCCTTAATCATAACTTAGGGGAAGTTTTCTGACCTCAGACCTCTGCTTCATTTAGAAGTTTTCCATCATTCTATATTCAAAATTTTATAAATATATCCATATTTGTGATGTGTGCATGTGCCCGTTTTGTCAAGACTAAAGAAGCTTGATTTTTTTCGAAATTTTTCATGTTGCTATCGGCAGTACAAGAGAACTATATAAGGGTAATACAAAAAGAGATGGGAACAAAAGAATACTCCTAGCTATAAGGATCCTGGGGAGGTATTTAATACTTGCAGCTCTCCGTAGCTTCAGTTTCTAGGCAGCTGGAGAGCTTCTCACACCTGGGGACTTGCCTTGGCTGATCTCTGGAAAATAAGAGTAGGGTTTTCGGATGAGATAAAATTCCGCTAGGAAATGGTGTGATGGCAAAAATCCATTGCACAGATATTTATAGTCATCGTATCACCTACAGGCCCACATGGAGTGAGGGTCTTGAGGTCTCTGAGCCCTGCAGAAACATACAGTGAGTGGCAATCCCAGCAGATATCCCTATGTTCTAAATAGATGGAGAACGCATGTCAGAGGGAATAGACAGCAGATGACTTGCCTGCAGTCACTCAGCAGGTTAGTGGCAAGGTTTCTTGGCTAGCAGACCTGTTTTGTCCTGAACTAAATCTCTGGGCAGAACTTTTTCTCTGTAGTTTTTGATGAAAAAAATAGACTGAGATCCCAGATACAAAGTTTGTCAAGCAGTCAGCCTACGAAATGAATTCAGAGCAACCACAGTATTTTTTAAGGATGTAGTTGTCGTGAATTTGTAATGTGTCCCTATACATCTCCACCAAGGCTTAGGAAGAAGTTCTGTGTTAAAATAGCCTTGTGAAATAATATTAGGCATGAGTTCTGCAAAATAATTCTGAAGTAGTTGGAGATCATCACCAGGCAGCTCTTTCTTGAATGACATCCGCATAAATTTGCCATCCAAATAAATTTGCCACCTTACTCTCCTGGAAGTCCCTCCTCTACCTCCCTTTATAGTGGAAAAATGAAATTTATTCAGGTAAGAAGAAATGCTCTGTCAGTTGACTACCGTACTTAGCTCTCCTCTGGAGCAAAATCCTTGGCACGCTTTTGTGTCCATATGTGTTACTGTTTCCCTGGCATCCCAAAATATTGAATTCTACTGTGACCATGAGAGACCTGAAGTCAGAGGACTGCCTGAAGTGAAGAATTTTGGTCAAGTATGAAGTAAATGCATTTGAAGGGATAATTTTGAAAGGAAAAATTTGAGACGGGCAAAAGAAGCTATTTTAACAAAGAGTAAAGCCTACTCTTCTGTACTACTACTTTGAACCTTTAAATTACTTTGCAGCCATTGATAAATTGATTTTCATCGATAAAGCCATTTTCACAGCAGTGAAAAAGTGTGTGGTTCCATTCCTGCCTCTAGGCATTCATTAACTGTTAAAACCTGATCAATTGTTTAAGACTGGGATTTGATTTGGCCTCTTGATTTTATGCCTCTGCAAAGCTACCATGTGCTTTACACAGTAGAGGAACACCTGCCTACATTTGAAATCTGCTATGGACCTTCAGTTCAGCTTTGTCTTCCACTTAGGGCTGTGACCTCATAATTATCAAACTAAAGAAATATATATCTTGATTTTATTAAATCTCTGTGATACATTTCTAGCAAATAGTAAATAACTAAATAAGCCTTTTGGTCCATAAGAGGAAAAGCAATATTCAGCCTGATGTATGTACTTGAACCTGGGCTGACTTCCCTACTTTTATCAGAAGCAAGACAAAAGTAGTCATTGGGAGTAAGAGATGTGAGAGACTGTAAGAAAACAGAGTATATTAATGAAAAGTACTCAGAAGAGACCCCATTACAGTATCTGTCCTCTCTCCTGTGCCACTGCCGAGCTAAAAGTGATTGATAATAACCTTGTAGTTACTGTACAATTTTCCTACAATTTTACCGTTGCAGTCACGGCATTGATCTACAGTTAAATGAGATAATTCCTGTGTGCTATCTTGCCAGGCTGCCAGGAGCAATGTACCGATTGTACCTGTACAGTCACAAAAAAAATGAATATCTGCTTGAATCCAGGGCTTAATATAGAAGTTTTAGATAGCTACATTATGGAATTGCTATAAAGAATATTCTTAAGTTTGTAAGAGAAATGTGATGAGGACTATTTTAACCTAGAAATTTCTATCAGTAATACTGCTTTTATCAAGAGACTATTTAATAGTCTCTGCTTTTCTCCTTTCACTATATGAATGTTGCAAAGCCTTTTTTGGGGGGGGAAGGTATGAAACTTTGTAAATGCAGTCTTACTTATATTAAGTTCTAAGACATTAGAAAATATTTATGCAACAAATGTTAATCTGCAAAAGTTAAACTACTAAAAATAGTGAAATAAGGTGGTTCAAAATACAAGATCTTTTATTTCTGCTTTATTTCTGATGGATCAAAATTCAAGCTCTTAGAAATTTTACTGGAAAATTCCAATGAAATCCTACTTTGGGCTAGAAACCATGCAGTTCAGTGAAAACTTTATGAAGCTTTCAAAGACGTGTAAATCTTTCACCCAATTTCTTCCCAAATGTCTTCTTTCACCCCACCCCTTAAACTTAAAATGAAACTATTGGGTCACAAAACCACACAGACCACCTCCTGCAAAGGTTTGCTAAAACCAGAACACAGTTAAACTCACTGACTTCAAAAAACTCTGCACTGTAAGTGTGGCTTCCTACTCCTCCCTGGGTCTGCCTCTCACTTGCATTAAAGCTTCCTTTCAGTTTGCCAGTGCAAAATGAGGCCTCAAAAAGGTACTGTCACACGAAGTGTGTTTCCCTGTTGCTAACATGCTGGTTGTAGAAGTGGCCAAATGGGCTAGGAGTCAGAACTTGCTGACCCAGTAAATTCTGTCTCGAAAGCATGCATCGGGGGTGCCCTCAGGTTGCCTATGACTCAGCTTTTTAATTCACAGTGAGGATTGAATAATTTGGGAGTTTATGTCTTAGGAAATGAGTAGTGCTGAAGGGAAGGCTTCTGCTGGCAAGCAGGGTTGTGCCATCCACAAACTGTTGCTACCTCACAGATGCTCTTTGATGATCCATGTGACATTAATGAGAGATTTCCATCCAACTCCAGGTAGATTTGAGAATTTTCTCCCTAGAGCCATTGTCACATGCAGTGTCACCTGCTGTTGATCTTATTAGTTATCTAAGAAGCTAAAGTAAGTGTTGGAGGGTGAGATTAACCTGAGATCTGCATTACTTTTATAAGCTTTCAAATGTCACCAAGCACCCAGAAAACATAGATGGATTGGTTAGTTTTGAAGTTTTCTACACCTAAGTAAACAAAAGACTATTAAACCAGAGAATTAATGACAACTATCTGTATACATTCTTTTATTCTTGTCAGTCTTCTTATATATTTGCAAAGAAGCAAATAAATAAATGATGTCAAGCTATTTTCTCTGTTTTTATTTGAATTTTGGTAGCACCCACAATATGTTAAACATTGTCCTCATCTGTGGAAAAATACTGTTTCTTCCCTGAATACCTTTTCGTCTAAAACATACAAGATTTATGTATCTGATACATTATTCAGCTTCTTCATGCCAGAAAACACACATTGCTGTAGAAAACGTTGTTTCCAAGGTCCTGACTTTGCCAGCTGTTAGGCTTGTACAAGATCACGGTGAGATTTTCCACTTGCCAAAGGGGATTGTTCACCATAATAAACTTAAGTATGTGTGAATGTGTTGGCCTCTGAGGCTCTGCTCCTGTAAACAATGAAACGTGCATGGCCGTACTCACACAAGGATGCACACTCATTTTAATAGACTAATTTCTTCAGCTGGTTAGATATTTTTCTTTAATCTCTTTCACACTGGGTCAAGAAGACAACAACAGCCAAAACCAGCCAAATGATTTTGAGAATTTGTGTTCCTTTCACTAAACTCTCAACAAGCCATTTTTCAACCAGCTTGAAACAGGCACTGGCCATCTCATCTTTCTGCAGCTTGGCCACGATAATTTCAGGTTTGCCATTTTGTTTCAGCTGGGACAACCTCACTTCTGCCACACGCCTCTTTGTTTGCATGATCTACAGCAGTCCTGATGTGCTCGTGGTGGCTGGCTGAAGGCACAGCTGGGAGGCAGCCTGTTTTCCCAGAGCTGGAACATTTTGCATCTGCTCAATACTATGCCCCTACACAGCACTGTACTTCCACAAGCTGTCATTTTGGTAAAATCACAGAAAAGAACAGCTCTGGAGAGAGAAATGTCTTCTCACATCCAGCTTGGTGAGTCTCTCTTCCCCAAGCTCTTTATTTCTGGTTGGCAGTGCCAGGCAGTTTCCTGAGGCAACAATGACCAACTCCTGCCACTGCAACCAAGAGCCCAGCTTCTTCCTCTCCTGCCTGCCCCCATTTCACAAACCAGACGAAGGAAATGATAGGAGGTTGGAGTTCAGCAGTCATTTCAGCTGAGGCAAAAAGTCCTGCTGTTGCCAACCCTGCTGGTTTGATTTGACATGTTTGCCTTTTTGCTCCTGGAGCCACAGCATGAGAAACAAGTTGGTAGATCCGGGAGAGCAGCCTGCAACATCGCTTGCAAACTTTCCTGCAATGTGGGGCGTAATTATCTATTGATAATCTGACATGTCATATGTGTTGAGGGGAGGCCTAGCCTGCATATTTCGACTATTTGGTGTTAGTAAGAGTGAGAAAATTCTCTTTCTCGTGCAATTAATAGAACTGCAAATATTACCTCTCAAGACTGACATAAGATTGATGTAACAATAATCTCTTTTAAAACCTTCTGTGAACTCATTTAGAGTCATCTCAATTTCCACCTCCTGAGATGAAAATATTCACGTCAGAAAAAAAGACCCAGCTGACCATCTGAATGTTGAGCCCTAAAACTCAGGAGAAGACAGCATTATATTTTTAAAGGCTGGCTGCTGAACTGAAAAGCAAATGAACAGTTAAGATTGGCTCAAAGACTGACTGAGATAAAATTTTAGGCTGTAGAAATAAAATATTTTCTAAATCCCCAAGGTAATTCGGTGAACTGAGGAAAGCAAAGCAGTCCTATTGATAAAACTCATGAGAGTTACACAGCTCTTTGTCCTGTGTCAATAGTTTGAAGAGTTGTCCACCAAGCAAGTATTTATTTGCTCAAAGAATCTTCTGTCTGGTGTATATTTGTGGTCATTGTGGAAAAGCCCCCTGAAAATATTTGTGGATGCCCCAATAGGTCAGAATTTAACAGCAGAACTGTCCATGCCAACAGCTTTTTAATGCTTTAGTCAGCTGCAACGGTGCTTAAAACCCCACCAACCTAGATGTCTTCTTGTGTTCTGTAAATGTGTAAATGTAGTATGGGAATTATTTACTTCATTATTGTGGTTAGGAAATGCAGATACTTACCATTTAGAATGTCTTCTGCACATAGTCTTTCAGAAAGGTTTTAAACGGGTGGTTTAAAAGGACTGGTTCAGTACATTAGACTACCTGCCAAGTTCAGACACTATTTCATGAAGCTGGACATATGCCGAACATGAATGAACATGAACTGGGGATGAGCAACATCTACTTTCAAGGTTGTGCAGTCCGTAGAGTCATCTACGGAATGGTGGAACTAACAACCAAGATTTTATCAGGGTATCTTTGGTATGAAGCAAAATGACTGAATATGAACCTTCTTCTGCTATTTGACATTTCTTAGTGTATGAGCAAAGTACCGCCATCAGTGTTTTCCATGCTCCTTATTAGGATGACTTTTCAGGTTTGGTTTTTTTTTGTATGCCAGGAAACAATGGGTTTAGATTTGTACTGATCCTCTCTTCTCAACTGTCTCTTTTGAATGGGCTTAAAAGTGGCTAATAAATGGGCTTGAAAGTGGCTAAGTGGCTTATAAATGCCACTGAGGCATAGCTCTGAACCCTGTTGGAGTATCAGGCCTGTCCTACAAACCCAGCTCTCTGGAGAGAACCTAGAGGGGGAATGGTTGCAACAAAAGCAATGGAAAACAGTTATGAGCAGAGAGGGATATCTAATTCTCATTCTCACACCTTGGTATTGGGGCAGATCGGGCTGCAGCCTCTCTCTGGGGGAGAACGCCGACCTCCAGTAGAGCCAGTGCCTAGGAGAAAGGGTGGTTCAGGGAAGGGTAGGGGCAGGAGGCAGAAGTGGGCACATGGTTTCACAGTTTCATTTTGATATCCAGGAGTAAATGATCTTGAAAGCCTTTCCTTCCCTTAATTTTGCTCCCTGTAATGAATTGAGGAAATTCAAAATCTAAAATGACAACAGCCAGAAACGGAACAAAAAGTCTTCTTTTAGTAGTTTTGGTAAGTATGTGTAACCAGAAGTGAAATTTTTTTTCTGGTGGGTGGGGACTCCCCAGTTCGCCAAAAGTATCAGGATGTGAACATCCTTTCTGATGAGGAAAAGTCCACATCCTTTACAGGACATGGTTCAATGTTGCCAACAAACCAAAGGCCCCTGTGACTTGGCTGGGTTTGCTAATCACCGGTGTGTTGTTCAGCACAGCTGCAAGGGAATTAATTGTCAGAACTTTGCAATTATGTTGGAGAATAAAGAATAAAAAGGGAAGTGAAAAATGGGGCAGAATAGTTTCTTTCTGACAAAACAGGCTGGCTTCTAGTAGGCAAGCTGAAATATTTATATACTCATATCTCTGTGTACATTTATATGTGCATATGTGTGTGAGAAGGCAAAATTCTTGAAGGAATTGAAGCATTGCAGAAATACCTGTTAGAATAGGAATACATTTTGCTAATAAAATAACCTGTTTTCCTTTCACTCCTGCTGTTACATTCCCTGCTGTGGCCTGGAAACCAGATGATTTTGAAAAACAAGAAGCTTGATGCTGAATTCAGCCATGACTGAGTAAATCCAGAATAATGCTTTCAAATTACAGGGAGTGACTGCAGATTTACACCCGGTGTCTGAGGACCGAATCCAGTCTGAAGTATTTAATTCCTACCAACTCAGTGTCCTGCTGCTTTCCCAAGGCTGATGTCTGCTGCACACAGCATTTTCTGTCATGCAGTAGGAGGAAGCAGAGGGTGAGCTCTGCAGCTGGAGTTGCAGACACGCTAGAAAGGCCAGCACAGCAGTAAGAACTCAAAAACAATTTGTTTTAAAAATCTCACTCCCTCCTCCCTTCCCCTCTTTGCTCTCTGCAGGACCACAATTAGAGGAAATGGGGCAGGATACATTCAGACTAAGGGGAGTCAGAACAAGGCTGGAAGTGGATCAGGAGTTCAAGGGGAGACTGGACAAATACATGGAAGAGAGACCCTTTGAGGGTTACTAATAGACAAACCACGTCAAACTCAGGAAATTCCCTGAGCTGAAAATAATTAGAGGCTGAGAGTGTATTCGGATGCAACAGATCCTGACTTGCTCTGTTCTTACTCTCCCTTGGTGTCTGCTTAAGGCAACGGTGAAGAAAAAATACTCTGTGAGATGCATTTTGACCTGAACCAGTGTGGATGTTATTTAATTTTTTGGGGGCAGAGAAGATCTGAGGACTGAGGGAGAGACAAATGGGACAATGGTGCAGTGAGGGCTGCCTCCTTAGGAGTCCTGTGTCAGGAGTTACAGGAAATTTCATTCTTCTTTTCATTTAGTTTAAATTCAAATTTTCCGCACACTAAACTGCACTTACATTCACATCAGTTTCAGCTTTCAGATTTCACTCTGTTGAGCAGATTCCATCTGCAGTTTGGCAAACCTGCAGGTAATTAGCTCTCCCTTGTAATTATATTTCCAGTTAATGTTCCATTAAAGATAAATGAAAAGAATTCACATCTTCTGCTTAAGTGGTGATAGCACGAAATACAACACTTCATAGTCTTTGAACAAACAAGCAGCTCCATTTGCCAAGGTGAGGTGCACTTGTAATACAGAAGCAGATCTCAGTAATCTAGATCTTCAGGTGTATACTTTTTTCCTCCCAAGAACTTCAGTGCTTAGTGGGTGGGTAGGCCAGGGGAAGAGCACAGCCAGCCTTGGGGTTAAGGCATTAGACTCACTATGGAACTATGGGGTCCTCTTCTTGCTTCCTTTCACAGCTGTTCTGAGTGCCATGGAAACCAGGATTTCCAAACGCTGATACTAACTGAGCTTCATTGCCCAATCTGAAACAGCCCAGGCCTAATTTCTTTAGCTGAGAGCTCACAAGTGTGGCTGCCATTGCTGCTGGCAGGGAAGGCAGGCTGGTGAAGAGTCAGAGTGTGTAGGAAGGTGACAGCTGGTGGCACCTCAGCAGTTCCTACCCACTTTTTGAAGCAATGTGGAAAAGACCACATTTCAATTTGCCAGCGTGTAAAATGCAGAAAACAATACTTTTCTTTCACTGCATGGTGTGTTGAAGGGAGAAAGTGCTGTTTAAGACTAAGTACTCAGAAAAAAAGCCAAGCTCTAACATAAAGACATCGCTGCAAAAATAAATGTAATATCCACATTACAGTAAAGATGAAAAAACTGTTCTCTGCTCTGAGGCACTGGGGATCAAGCACTCCTCCATTCATGTACTTAGCAGGGAGAGAAGAGGGAAGAAATGGAGTTGGGAGGGCATTATGCAGCTCTGTATTTTGCATTTGAACTATTGCTAAAAGATTTTTAGATACTCTTTTTGATTTTTAACACAAAGCTGAAGGTGTAAGCCTGGTGATTTTGTGCTGGCTAATACAGCATTGTTTCGTCCCAGGCCGCTCAAGGGTGCCCAGCATCGTTTTCCGTTCTCTTTTGCTTGTACACACACAGAACAGGGAAAAAAAATATCTAGGAAAAGAGGCTGACAGCTTCAGTTACCCAGAGACACAAAAGATCTTTGGTTGCAAAACTTCATTCTAAGGTCTCTTGAGACATAATCGGTACTATTCTGGGAACTTTTTTGAGGGAGAAAAAGATCTCATTCAACAAATGATTAAATAAATCTGTGAGCAGTGAATGAGCACATGAAAGTCATTGGATTAAGAATTAAAAGCTGGGGGTTCTGAATTTCTGAAGCAAGCAAAGATTTTCAGTAGAATGCAATAGCAGTACACTTGTGTGGTTTTTTTATTGATGACATAATGCAACTTATTTTGTTTCCATCAGCTGCAGAAAATTTACCTGAACTGTGGGAACTGTCAGTGAAGAGTGGCAGTACTTCATTACCTCCTTAAAGCCCTCGCAAAATTTCCTAAGAAAGCATGTACTGTACACAGCCCTTTTTAAAGGTCGTCCTATCAGCTGGACCCCATTTTTCACTCTGTTTGCTACTCCGCCTGCAAAACCTCAGCCTGTTAAATTACAAGATCTTAACGTTTCACCACACTTCATCCCAAAAAATCATCGAATCTGATCAAAAGTATTTTCTTTCTCTGTAGTCCCAGACATAACCACGAAATTTGTTGTGCGTCGTTTCAAACGGGGGGAGAGGGGTGGACCAGAAGGAGAAGTCTTTGTGGGAGGGGAGTTGGGACCGCAGGTTTTCCGCTTTCACCGCTGAGCCGCAGCCCGCTCCGGGGGGAGCGCTCGGCGGAGCGCCGGGATGCAGCGGGATGCGGCGGGATGCAGCGGGATGCGGCGGGATGAGGCGGGATGCAGCGGGATGCGGAGCCCCCTAGCGGTGCTCGCCGCCCTCTTCCACCCTTATTCCTTTTTGTCTGGATGTTGTTCGCTGTCCCAGCTCACAGACAAACTGCGTGTCGGGCAGGGCGCGGTGCCCCTGGTTTCTTCAAGATCATTCGGCTTGGTACATGATTTTCTTTTATTTTTGTCGAAATGGATCTGGCTGGAACATGGCTTTCTGCTTTGTTTTGTTTTGGTTTTAAATCCAAATATTCAAGCTCTGAACAGGGCTTAACTAATCCTGTCCCTACTATCAGGAAAACGTAAGAGTTTAAATGCAGTGTTTGAACCCTTAGAATGCCCCTACAGTAGCATTAGCCTACAACTAAGCATGATTTTATTTATCGTTTCCCCCTTTTTAACCTTTGGGAAAAGAACCAGGAGCAACCTGGTCTCATGGAAGGTGCCTCTGCCCATGGCAGTAGGGGTGAAACTAGTTGATCTTTAAGGTCCTTTCCAGCCCAAACCATTCTATGATTCTGTGATAAAACCCAGACTACTGACAATAAAAGTCAAATTAATTATGATATTGTTGGTATGTACAGAAAGTAGCTTGTGAGGAAGCAATTTATTAAGCACTTGAATCTGGATCACAAAATTTAATTTGATCACGTGTGTTTTGTCTCTTTTAAGCAGAGAATAACTCACAAATTAATAAAATTTGTTTCTGTCTTTGAAATCATATAACCTTGACCCTTTCTTTGTCAAAATAGTTAATCTGCAGTTTATAGTACCTTATGAGTCCTGCAGGCAAATAATAATTCTCCAAAGTGCTCTCGTCCTGTATATTAATAAGGCTAAACGAGGATCCTCTTTATTGCCCATGGCCTTTTTGAAATATCTTCTAAGTAGCTCTTCTCCTTTTCCACACTCCAGTGGACTGTGGAAAATGAAGACTTGATATCATGTATTGGAATCAGTGCAATGGGGAAGACTGTTAAAATTCTTTGCTACAAAATCATAGACCCTTGTCAGTACCCTTTGCTATGGGTACACTGTGCCCTTCCAAAAATTACCTGGATGTGCAAGGTAAGTTGGCTTGCCAATAGATCATGCAAGAAGGCTACCTTGGGATACAAGTGAATAATTATCCAAAGGTAATTGTTTCTTTTCAAGTGGAATAAATCAATCCTAATTGTCTGCCATAATAACATAGATTTTGAGACATGTCAGCAGTTCCCATGTGTGTGTTCCCGTTATTCAAATTTGTGTTTCCTACCTGTTAGGTAAGAACACCCATTCAGATTTCTAGTCATATAGTAGGTGAAATATATTTTCATAGAATCACAGAATGTTTTGGAAGGGGCTTTAAAGACCATCTAGTTCCAACCCCCTGCCGTGGGCAGGGACACCTTCCATGTTGCTCAAAGCCCCATCCAACCTGGCCTTGAACACTTCCAGGGATGGGGCACCCACAACTTTCCTGGGTAACCTAGTGCCAGTGCCTCACCACCCCCACAGAAAATAATTCATTCCTAATATCTGATCTAAGCCTACTCACTTTCAGTTTAAAATCATTCCCCTTGTCCTATCACTACACTACCTGATAAAGAGCCCCTCCTCATCTTTACTGTAAGCTCCCTTTAGGTACTGGAAGGCTGCCAGAAGGTCTCCCTGGAGCCTTCTCTTTTCCAGGCTGAACAACCCCAGTTCTCTCAGCCTGTTTTCATAGGAAAGGTGCTCCAGATCATGTTTGTGGCCCTCCTCTGGACCTGCTCCAGCAGATCCATGTTCTTCTTATGCTGAGGGCCCCAGAGCTAGATGCAGTACTCTGGGACGGGTTCCACCAGAGTGGAATAGAGGGGGGATCACCTGATGATGAGCATTGGTGCAAATCTGACCAATGTAGTTACTCCAGAATGTACTCCAGTGTATGCTCTTGCAATCCAGAAAGTAATTCAGATCTGCATCTCAGGATCATCTAAGGCTCTGAATGTGATAGCATTTACTCTGGCTGATTCTACATGGGAAACAAAATCTGTGATTCTTTTCTGATCCACTATAGTTCTAAACTGTCCCTGCAGAAAGTCATGCAGATATAATGAATGTGGGAGCAAAATGATATAGCTAGGTTGTAATTCTGTAGGTTCTGAAGCTCATTAAGTCCTTTCTATAAATCAGCAACTATGAACACTGATATGTCCCTCCCTACCACCCTCTCTCACAATTTCTTTAAAATATTCTGGAAAATATTTTAAACTTCATCCAGCCTGGTTTGGGTTTCCCAGTGAATATGGCGCTGTGTGACTCTCTTGCAGAACTGTCATATGCAGCTTGTGGGGATAAATTGTCTTTTTCATCTGTGTTTGGACAGTGAAATCATTCATCACACTTTCATTCCATGTATACACCTTTTTCTTCTGGTGGAAAGGTGCATGTGGCAATTAAGCATTTTAGAGATAAATATACCCATGCAGTATATGCCAAAGCAAAAAATGTGTATCTGGAGCTTTGGCTTGGTTTTCTGATGTCTGTAAAGACTGACACTCCAAGCCGTCTTTAAAGATTGCAGTAAAAGGTTTATGATCTGTATCTACTAGCATGGGTGACTTGTAATAATGTACTCCCAAGGTGTCGTGCCATGTCCAGCACTGATTGCTCCAGCAAATGAGTACTACTCTTTGCTAGAGTCATTTGTAATCATGTAACAGCTTGACTTTCAGTCTGGAAAAGCATAGTTTTGTCAGATTGGTTTGTGCCACTACATCTCTCACCGCATTTTCAGAGACTATGACAGCTGTTGGTTTCATATTTACTCCCACATTTTTCTGTACTTTAGACAAATGTTGTTTCCTTCTTTACTCTGAATGTTCTAGATGCTGTTGAGGCATTCTTTCCTTTAAAAAATGCAATCAAACAATAATATGTATTATGAACGCATGTATTATTTTCTTTTTTTGTAACCAGATTTAAAAGCCTTTTTCCTTACTTGCTCTAAGAGCTTCTCCTTCTGCTCTGTCTCAGTGATTACAACAATTTTGCTGGGCACCTCCAGAGTTGGTGGGGGGGTTTTGTTTTTTGTTTGTTGGTTTGTTTTGTGGTTTTGTTGGTGGCAGTTTTTGTGGGGGTTTTTTGGTTGGTTGGTTGGGTGATTGGTTGATTGGTTGGGTTTTTGGGGGGGTTTTTCGTATGTTTTTTTGTAAGAACTTCCGTGCTATTTTATGGGCTTATTGAGTAGTTGTGAGCAACTGCTGCTGTCTGAAGCACATGTGGAATAAGGATTGCCTTCAGTATTTTTGAGTTGTATCTTGCAAAGCAGCAGGAATTTCCAGAGTCAGTATATCATGAGTTATAATTTGATTCTTGTAAGGGGAAAGATTAAAGACCAGAAACTCTTCTACCTAAAGAAGAGGAGACTCCAGAAAAAGAGTAAAAATCTGAATCATGGGAGAAGATTAATGGAGAAGGATAACAGCAACAGCATGAAATTATGGGTTAGGGCAGTAAAAAGAAACCTCACAACCCAAAGCAAATTTCAGTTCAGAAATAAACTCTGGAACTCATTGCCACATGAAACTGATAACAGAAATGTAAATGAGTTTTAAAAAACCAATTAGACACAGTAATGAAAAAAATATTCACATGGATACAATTGTTCATAGCCCAAATTTTTTGAGTCAGAGGAGAACACAGCTTGGACCTGTGAGAAGGGGATGAGAGCAGACGCTTGTATTGCAGGGGAAATCAGCATTTTGGGAAGAGTTTTGCAACTCTGGCTGTAGATAGGAAAAGCATTACTATTTGTCCAGTGCCACTCATAAGAATAAGAACTGTTGTCAGATTTCACTGCTTCTGGAGCAGAAAAGCCTTGCTTGCAGAAGAGCGCTCACACACACATACATAGATGCAGTGCATTAAACTCTTCAGGTAATCAAAGGAAACTAATTCAAGCTGCTTACTCTGATACTCAGTTTGCTACTGTAATGTTTTCAGTTCACGCACCTTCAACAAACACTGCACTCATTTACAGCTTCTGCTGAATTCTGACACTTCTGTTTTTACTAAAGTGATGAATCTCCAGCCCTTTAGCTCTCACCTTAGCTCTCACACTTTTTTGTGTTTATCCTGTTTGACATAACACCTCCTATTTCCTGAGAGGGACTGCACACATTTAGACTCGTTTATCTTTACGGCTTTGTGATCTGACTCCTGAGTTGTTCCTGGACCACAAGCAGACCGGAAGACGTAATGGGAAATTCTTAGCCATTGCTGTAAATTTTTTAGGTCATGCACCTTTAACTGTTGGTTTTATTTTCCAAATGCTGAGATTTGGGGTTTCCTCATGAGTAGTCTGCTATAACAAATGACAGCAGCTCGGATTATGAGTTTTTAATTAAATCAGTGTTTTTTCTGGCAGTAACTATTGAAAATCATGGCTGATATCGTGACTTCTTTAAATCAGTGGAATAATGACTCTGCCTAGATGTAAATTCTGTGCTGTTAAGTCTGCCAACTATTTAAAACACAACTGAAAGACTTCACTGTTACGTAGTTTTAAAAATCTTTGTTAGTCTCTAGTATAATTGTTATCTATAGTGCTATTAAGGATGTTAAAACACTATCAGATTTCAGCATAAAGTGATGTGACAGTTCATTTTCTGTAATCCTATTTGTTTTTAAATGTTTGAGTTTTGCATATTTTAATTTGCTTGCAAGGTGCCCAGGTAATTCTTTTTTCACAGTGTGTGGTTTTGCTGATGAATTATAAGATTAGCACAAATTCCAGATACCTTTTTCTTAATGAGGGGATCTTTCTATTTTGATACCAAGGCCTGTTTTTAATTAGTTAAGGCAATGCAAAATAAATAAACTCAACATACTCACACATCATATTGATTGCTAGTATTAATAGGATAAATAAGTAGCTGACTAGAAAATAAGAGATTTCATGGTTTTTTTTTAAAAAAATCTTATTTTTTTATGTCTACTATTTAAATTAAAGTTCCATTCTTCCCTGAAAGCTGACCATTAAGTGAAAGCTTTCTGTATGCTAAGTATGCCAAACAACACAGGAATAACCTGCCTGTGAAAAATAAAGTTACTCTACCCTTCCCAAGACCTTTAACTTGTGATAAACAGGTATGAATGATACCAAGGATGGGACTAGTTTAGTGATAGCTCTGAAACATGGTTATTTAGCCATTTATTTTCCCCAAGCAGAAGGTGAACATTTCTCAATAACTGCCTAAAAAGTGAGTGTTCATATAATCTCCAGACTGTTGGGGCAGTCTGGCAAAAAAGAGGTAGGGTATACAGGCATGTTTAGGTGCAGATGATCAAGAAAAGGAGATGAAAGAAAGGCCATGCCGTGCTGGTGAAAGAAAGTTAAAGATCCTGCAGCCTCAGTGAACCTATTCCACAATACACTGAGCCTAGTCCTAGTTTGAACAGTGCCTTTTCCATTGGGTTATTTTAACTCCTTGTTGTGAAGAATTTCTTCTGACTTCTCTGTCCTCTTTGCAAAATATTTCTTAGCTGAATTTCTTTTTTACAGGTCCCTGAGTTTTTTTGTGGATTACGTCACTGCTTTAAGCTTTACTGGGGCTCGGAGGCTCTTTTTCAATCAAGGAAAGCATTGCCCAGCGTTGTATGACCTGTAGACCACAAACATGCTTTGAATACTGCAACTCAACTGACCCCTGTATCTTGAGCTTCCAGAGGGTTTTTTTAGAAAAAGGAGAAAAGTACCGTAGATTCCTCTAACTGAAAAATAAGCATATTCCACTAGCGCAATATCGTGACCCACCCACTGGGGAAAATCATCCCTATGTTTTATGGATTTCATCCCCATCTGTTTTTCTTATTATACTCTTCCAAATTTTCTATTTCAATTACCACTGACTTCTTTTGTTGCTAGCTGATATCTGTTTTCAAAAAGTGCAAATTGTCATAAAATGTGGGCTCGTGTTGCACTTTTGCAAATTGTGGGTTGATTCTGAAAAGATCAGATCCTATTACTGTGTAGCTACTGTCAGATTTACCAACATGACCTTATCTCTCTGAATAGGGTGGGCTTTGTCATTGCTAAGGAAAAAATCTGCATTTGATTTTGAATGGAAAATCTATACTGATTGTTTCTTAAAATATATACTCTGGTATAATGATTGCAATTGGTCTGTACCTACACTGCAGCTACTGTAGAGCTTCACCAAAGATATATTTTTGACACTTTTAATTGACTGTTACTTACACAGCTAAAAATATATATTTGACTGAAAGTATTTATGACATAAATACCTCAGAATTAAAAATAAAGCAACATAATTATGGAAGGGTGTTTATGAAGCTTGAATTTCAAGGGATGCAAATATTGCAGCCATATAACTTACTTTTCCCAATGTAATAAAACTATAATTAATGACTCCATAATTGTCTGTTCCCATCATCTAACTATACTATGCTATGAATGCTACTGGGTAAATGTAATTGAAATGTCAGACTTTATATGAATTTGTGATGTAATATGTAACAGAACACATTAAATGAACAATCAATACAATAAAAATAGTTAATCAGAAAGTAATCTGAATCAACCAAAAAGGATACATAAATCTCCTTTTGCTTGTGTGACTCCATATAGCCAAAAATAAAAAGGAAAAGAAAGACTGGAGATGTGCTTTAGAGGTAATCTCTTCACCTAGAGTGCCTCCTGGTCATGTTATTTTGTGATGTACACGCCTGAAAGACAAGCTCTACTGTAAATGTCATTGATAACTTTGATAAACAGAAAGATCTGTAGTTAAAACTCACAGAAATAACCCAAAGAATGTTGCTCTTGCATGTCACATCAGTTTGGAATAACAATTTACATGGAAAGTTAATGTGCTCTTCTATGTAATTTCAGAATTTCTACATAGACACCACCAAGAAATTGTGCGCAGATCAAGCTGCTGATGTTTTGGAATTGCAAGTTAGTTGTCGAAATGATTCAGTGCATCATGAGAATAAGAAGGACATGACTGGGAAAGCTACACTAGTGGAAACCACTGTGATTAAAGGTCAGTTAAGCTTTATGGTTTGAGCTATTGATACAACAAAGCTTAACTTCAGCCCTGATGAAAACTTGACATACAGGAGTATCTTTTGTGATTTCACTTGGAATCTGTGGCTTAGTCAAAAAGGGATGAAAAGTGAATGTTTCTGTTCTCCCTCCATAAATGCTGTAAGGAAAATTCATCCAAGCTCTCAGCAGCAGCATGGTATTAAACTCTGTTTGACACTAGAGCATGAATATTCAGTGGTTTTTAGGAACAGACAATTGGGAAATATGTGCTTTCCTTTTGCTTTAGAGTGATGCTTACACATAATCTGTTATTAAAAAAATACCAATCCCAAAATGTTTTAAGATGATAAGGCCATTTACATTAAAGGTATGGAGATATCTTCAACTCGTATTTTTGTATTTTGAAGAAAAAAAATAGTTCTGAGCAGATTACTTGACCAATAATTGTTTTTAAAGTTTCCATTTATTTGTGTTTCCCATAATTTTGATAGATGGGTAGTTTTTCTACTTATCTGCCAAGTTTTTCCTTTTTTAGAAATGAACCGTACTGAAGTTGAAAAGCTAGATGATAAGAGGACAAATCCAAACTCTATTTATTCTATATATTTCAACTTCGCAGTTAATATAAAAAAAAAATATTTCATTAATCTCTCAGAACACAGGTTATATTTGAAATATGAACACATCACATTAATTACAACACTGGAACATTTGGAAGACAAAAGCACGAATATTCATCCTCACAGCATTTGTTAACTGATAATTGATATCAACAGAAGGACTTCTTACAAAGTTTCTCTTTTTTTTCTTGTCGTTCAGTGTGTAAGACTTTTTAAAAGGATTGTCTATTTGAAACTATGTGTATTGAAACTTCTAAAAGCAACATAAACCACTTTTATGGAGAAGAATTACAGTGTCATGTTGAATATTCAGTAATCCTTATTGCTGTGGAAGTTGATTATTTGGGAACTGATTATTGAAAGTGATGTGGTTTAACCCCAGTCAACAACCAAGCCTCACACAGCAGCTTGCTCACTCCCCACCAGCAGGATTAGGGAGATAACTGGAAGGGCAAAAGCCAGAAAACTTGTGGGTTGAGATAAAGACAGGGAAAACAAAAGCCACTTATACAAGTGAAGAAAAACAAGGAATTCACTGCTTCCCATGGGCAGGGAGGTGTTCAGCCATCTCCAGGACAGCAGGATTCCACCACGTGTAATGGTGATTCAGGAAGACAAACACCATCACTCCAAATGTCCCCCCTTTCCTCCTTCTATGCCTTTGGTCAGTTGGGGTCATCTGTCCTAGCTGTGTCTCCTCCCAACCTCCAGTACACCCCCAACTTCCCTTGCCAGCCATGGCAGTATGAGAAGCAGAAAAGGCCTTGGCTCTGTGCAAGCCCTGCTCAGCAATAACAAAAACACCTCTATATCAACCCTGTCTTCAGCATAAATCCAAAAGAGCCCTGTACTAGTCACTGTGAATACAATTAATTCTGCCCCAGCCAAAACCAGCATGGTATTTTGGTATCAGGCAGCTTTGAAATAAAATTCCAAATTTGTTGTTTTGTGGCTTTGAAAAATCTCTTTTCAGGCTCTGTTTTGTCACTGTTTATTGATTTGATTAGATTTTATAGGGGTAAATGGTGAAGTTACATGTTGGCAGCTACTAAGGGCAGTATCCTCAGTTTAAACCCCACAAAAAAGAGGAGTACAAATATAGGTTAATGGGGTACTAATCTTTTGTCAGGGGCACTTCCTGTAAATCACTGAGGCTTGACTTTGAAAACCATTGTCCATGCTACAGGGATTAATTGGATCACTTGCATGGGTTAGTCTCTGTGGGGTGAGGCAGACATGGGAAGCAGGGGGAACATACCTGAAGAAAACATGACCAGAGCTTCTTTGATGAAGAAGGTAGACCTAAAGCTTATACTGAGGACTGGCTTATTCACAAGCACAAAAGTCCATGCTTGAGTAGGTGCTTAACTTTATTGGCCTATACTACTCACAGATAGGGAAAGTTACACAGGCTAGAGTCTCATAACACCTTTATGGTGAAGAGTCTTCAAATATTTTTCTGAACATAGCTACTCAGTCTGTGTAGCAAGAAGTGAAGCCGTACAGTCACTTCCTGTGCCTTTTACGGGAACTGTACAGTAGTTTCTAAACTGAGATCCCTTGGATGAGAAAAGAATTATGGAGTACTGTTACTAAGGCTTCAGCTCAATAACAGGACTGGGAGGCCACCTCGTCTTTCCATTTTCCTATTGTGAGAATATTTGTTACTGCTTGTGTTTCTTTTGTATCTGGGCAACACTGAGAAGTGTCTGTCTCCACCTTCTTTATATCTCCCCATCAGGTATTGATACCTAGTGATAAGAACCTCCCTGAGCTCTCTCTTCACCAGGTTGAACAGTCCCAGCCTTCTCAGCCTCCCCTTCTATTTCAGATGATATTTCAGATGCTATTTCAGATGCTATTTCTAGCACTTGATCACCTTCATGACCCTCTGCTGGACTTGCTCCAGAACATCCATGTCCTTCTTGTACTGGGAGCCAGCACTCCAGGTGTGTTCTCACCAGTACTGATCAGGGGCACAAGGACCTCTGCTGGCACCACTATGCCTAACGGAGCCCAGAAGGTTGTTGGACTACTTTGCCACAAGGACACATTGCTGGAGCATGGTCAGCTTGTCTTCCAGGACCCCAATGTTTTTCTTAGCAAAGCTGCTTTCCAGTCACTCAGCCCCAGCCTGTGTTGGTGCATGGGGTTATTTTTTCCCAGGTGCAGGGCCTTGCATTTTCCTTCACTGAACTTCGTGAAAGTCCTCTCTGCCTAGTTCTGTTCAGGCCCCTTTGATGGCAGCACAACCATCTCAGCTGCTTCTCCCAATGCAAACTTACTAAGGGAAGCTCGTTCCCATCAAGTGTTCCATTAATGAATCACCATCTCTGTAAGCAGACAAACACCACTCATGTTGCTCTCTCCACTAAATCCTGACCCAGAAACTCTCAGGGGGCTTTTCAGCTGTCCCTAGGCAGAGGGCTGCCTCTGTTACCATGGTACCAGCAAAATTTCTTCCTTCTCCTTCACTCTGCTTGTTAGCTCATGCAGTTAGTGGTTCTGGGCACCAGAAAACAGACTTTTTGCAACAGTTCCCGATTTGGACCTTCTACTGTACATGTTTCAGCACCACAATGAAATGATGCGATATTGCTGACTATCTCATCTGCCGTGCTGGAAGCCTGTCCGCCTTCTCTCTCTTTATTCACTCAGAGATTGTAGCACTAGTCTTTTGTCCACCGCATTAAGCCTTAATTATATGTCATTGACAAGCCTTTTTCAGAATCTTGAAAAGTGCTTGATTTTTATTGGAATTTTTCAGTTTCTATCACAACTCTTGTTTTTCTTAGCCAATTCTTCATTTTTTCTTAATTCTGAAACAATCTAATTGAGAAAAATGCTTTTTCTAGGGTGTTTTTCAAATTTGAAAATATCTTTTCTTAATTCTTCTTGCTCTATTTCCTTTGGCCCTATTGCATTGAGATCCCACTGTTTGCTGTAACATCCCTTCTGAGAAAGCAGAGCTTATTTTTCTCCTGGCTGAGACTCACATGTCAATAGGCATGGTAGACTTATGACTTAACTCCTCCTGCTTCCAGTAGACATACTTTTTTTAAACTTTAGCTATCAGTCAGGTTTATTTTTTTCCTGTCTATTTCCATGAGTTTATGGCTGGAGACATGTGCTTTTCAGGTAGCTTTGGGTGTATGACCAAGAGTATTAGAGGAAAAAACATGGTGTTAGGATTGCTGAAGGCTTGCATGGCTGTGGTACTGCAAAGATTCACAGCACTAACTCTTCCCATCTAGCTCAGTTCTTAGCCATGTATCTGATTCAAAAGCTCGTCAATCACGTCTCCTGCCTCATTTCTCATAAAAATTGCAATTAGTAAATTTGAAGTTCATCCTATTTACTATATTGTCTTAGGCTACTCACAGAACACCAGATAAAGAATGGCTTTTGTTACTGAGGATTCCAAACAAACTCCTAGTACCTCTCTTGAGTACACACATAGAAAATCACAGAGTAGTATCATAATGATTCTTCTTTTGCAAGACTAGGAAATTGCTTCTTGTTTAATTGCCTTGGAGTATATCCCTTTACCAACTCTGTCCAGATTGGAGTATAGTGTGAGCTCGAGCTAGGCAAATGTAACCTAGTCCAAAGAACAGTGATGGATTGTACCCTGACATACCCAAATCAAAGCTAAAGGTTTTTCTGAAAGTTGTATGTTAGTATAGTCCAAAATTATTTGGCTTGATTAAATGATAACTGCAGAATTATACAGGAGATTGGATTAGATTAGAGAACAGTTCTTCCTGGCCAGCCAAGGAATCCCCATGAGTCCACTGCTGTGTGCAGCAAGCTTGCCTGTTCCAGAGGGTGTACTCTGCTCTGCTAATTCACAAGATAATGGATTAGAAAATATGTCAAGACTAATAACACAGACACACTCCTGTGGGTTTTGAGTGGGAGGAAATGCACCACTCACTGACTAATCTTTAAACTTTTACAGATGAATGTTAAGGCACCCTCCAAAACACCAACCTGTTTCAAATTCCTAATAAGGATGTTGAATCTGTATTCTCAAAAACCCCCACGGTTACAGAGACAATTGCTATTTCTTACTAAAGGCCAGATAGTTCCAAAAAGAAAAGCTACATGCTTTTCTCTCCATTTTAAAGCCTCTATTGTCTTTCCTTACAGTGTTCCTGTTAATAAAGATAGGATTTATTATCCTTGCTTCTAAGAAAGGGAACCTTTTTCATCTGTTGCAATTAAACCTGAATAGGCCACTAAAGATATTATCTTATTTTCTTATATTTGACTGAGTTTGAATTAATTAAAATGGTAGCAATATCTGCAGGATAATAACTCTCAACAGAAATCTGCTGTATCAGTTTTTCTTTATCCTTGAAATGTATTCTAAGAGGAGGTTCTATAACATTATGTAATCTTCTTGTTCATGGGTAGGTTTCTGGAATAGTTACCGTCTGCAGCAAAACAGTGTTTATGCTGATTTTGTTTATTGATGTCAGGATATTTTAGGAAAAGTATTTATATATTCTGTCTTTAGGCACTGGATTTAGGAGGCTAGTGGGCTGGAGAAAGAGAAAGAGGAATGGGCCTTTGCTGCATCGGCTGAACCAACAGCTGCTGTGGCTGGGGGGCCTAAGAGCCCAGGTACAGAGGGGCCCGATGGTGGACAGGCTCCAAAGTGTCAGACGCTCCCCTATCTCAGTGAGAAGGGCCTCCTCAATTGATCTGTGACCCTATGGAGATTTGGTCTGTCTGACTGGCCAGCAGCCAGACGCCCCTTGTATCCCTTAAGAGGATGTAATCCAGCCCCCACTCCGCCCCCTCCATATTCCCATTGGTTGTTCCTGTATACCCCGCCTCCCTCCTGTACCCCTCTATGTCTGTTCCAAATGGAAGTTCTGCTCTGCTCATCTTGGACAGCATCGAGGTAGAATAAGCTTCGGTGCCCCATGCGGGGGCCACCTCTCACTCATTCACTTCCAGTGTCGCCTGAGCTGGCCAGCTCGGTGTGAGCGAGGCTGCGTTTCCATCGCACGGGTGAGAGAGCTGACTAGCGAGGTGCCAAGAAGCACCGCCTGGGGTTCCCTAGCCAAGGGTTCTTCCGTGGAACAAGCAGCAGTTGTCCATCGACACCCACACGGCGATAGGCCTTCTGTTTGTGCTTTACGATGTACATATGTCTACCAAATTTTCAAAGATGGTTTAAGAAATTTCTGCCCCTGTAGCTTGCTGTCCTGCTAGTTAAGACAATACATTTAACTATGGCACTGTGCTTTACAACAAATATTAAAATGAATTAAACATAATAACGCCAAAAACTTAAAGAAAAACCTAGAATTCTGAATTATTTTCAAAAAAGAGAAAAGCTGCTCTTTTTTTGATGACATAACAGGGATTTTTGTATTAGTGTTCTGAACTAGGTGCATGGGATGAATTAGGAAGCCTCTCTTTTAGGCGTGTGAGACAACTCCCTCCAGCTTCCCCACTCAGCTCAGTCTTTGACTAGGGCAAAACTGATACTAGATTCCTTGGCTCCCATGGTCTTGTAATTTTCTTTAAAAAAAACAAAAAACCAAAAAAATAAACTTTTTGAGTTTTCAGCTGTAAACACAAAACTTATCCTTGGCTGACACGTCTTCTGAGGTAAGTTTTAAAAAAGGCAAGAAAATTACTTAAAATATATGGAGATCATACCATTTCACAGGTCGTGAGTACACTTTAGTATATGATATTGAAATATTTTCAATCAGCTTTGCCCTCAACCAAACTCTAACCTGTTTTACAGCAGGGGGAAGAAAGCATAGGCTCTGAATCCTTCTGATGTCACTGGTTTATTAGATATGACTGATTTTAATTGCAGTGATATTCAGAGGTTTCAGGCAGGATCTTAGGTGGCTGCAAGAAGGTATGACAGTGTTGTATGTAGTTAAACTAAAGGGTACTTCATGTCAGTGCCCTCTCCCACTCTCTGGCACTGCTGCCTGGCTCTGCTCCCCCAGTCCTGTGCAGAGCAGCACCTGAACGTCTCTGATGGTGCCCTGAGCCCTGCTCTGCATCTTCTTGCAGGAACTTATGATGAGGCAAGAAATATGAGATTATTTAAAACTTGTGGCAACCATTTCTGATCTGCAAGTGCTGCTGTTACACTGGGGATTTATTTTATATGGGGCGGTAGTGAAACAGTGGAAACTGGGTCTCAAAAAGTTCAATAAAACCAGCAAGATAGACTAGGAAAAAAATGATGAAGAAAAAAATTTAAAAGTAAAAGGACAGTGAAAGAGGTCAACAGTTGCCTCTTTCAAGGAATTTAAGATTTTTTTAAAGATATTAAGATTAATATTTTCCCAACAATAAGTTAGTAGATTCCAGAGGGAGATGAATATAACTCTTACATTAAATGCAACCTTACAGTTTATGTGAAATATTTTGATTGTGGCACTTAACAGTTTTTAAAGATATGCTACGTCATCACATGAAATAATGGTTGATGGATATCAGCTCAAGGAATAATCCATTAGTTTTACGGGCTCTGATTCTTCTATCACTTATCAGCTTTCAGCAGCACTCCCTAAGGAATTAGTTCTCATTAGCACTGGGGAGTGTCAGAACCAGGCTCATAGCTAATAAAATGCTGCTGTTCATAAAAATGCTTTGGTTTATGCATATACCCTCAGTTCTGTGCATTTTCACTTAAGTGATGTGCAGAAATAAGGATGTGGCTCTACCGTGTTGAATTCATAATATTATTATGCAGAATATTTTACAACTACTTTTTTCAAGTTAGGCATAAACAAACAATAAATGCTGTGTGGTTGAGTGTTAATTTATGCAGCATTAAAACTGATCTGAAATATTTACCATAGCTATAAAACTGTGTTATGGTCACACAGCCAGAGGCATTTAGGTGTGCAGCCTTGTATGTGCATGAGTTGCGCCCTCCAGCAGCTGTGTCGTTCAAGCAAGGGTCTTGACGAGTTGCGTCTCTACTGTTGTCTACCTTTTGAAGAAGAGCAAAATGGAGAGTTATGACAACCATTTCTGACTTTGAAATTTGTGAAAGACAGCAAGTATATTCTGAGAAAAAGCCAACATATCCTACTCACTCGAGGATACAAGTGAAATTAATGGAAATTTTTAGTCTGCAGAGCACTAGCCTTCCACTATAAAGGCAAATGTAATTACACAAATTGTTCCAGGAAGAGCAGAATTAATGAAATTTGATTTAATAAGTATTCAGGACTGTTGTCCCTTACTGCTCCTCTCTGCCTTTCCTGATAATAACCAAAACTCTCCTTGTAATGTTCCTATCAAAAGAAAAAGAGCAGGTCTGGAGCTATGTGTGTGTTGAGTGGCCAACCAATATGCACACACTGATTTATCCTGCTGTCTGCTGCCAAATGGAGCAGATAACAGCTGTGTTCTGCATGCTTCTCTTTCAGTAGAGTAACTAATTCAACTCCAGCTTTTGTAACCACGGTGAGACTCCTGTCCCCTTTTCAAATCTGACTGAAATTGGCAGAAATAAACTTGTAAAAGTACTGAAGAGATTGATGGATGGATGGACAGCACGATGACATAACCCTTGATTTCTTGGCAGGCTGAGATGGCCTATCTTATTTGGGAATTCAATGTTGAGGCTAATAGATTTTTTTTTTCAAACAGGGATGAAAATTGCATTGATTTTAATGTTCAGAACCCTCCTGGGATTGTTCAGCTTGTCTCATTCATTGCTTAATGCTTTATTGAAGTGTAAATATATACATTTCAAAAGGCATCCTGAACAGGTTTGGGACTAGGGACAGCTGTGATTTAGTCTGGCCTGATGACATCAACGTTCTTTCCTTGAGCTGTCTTGCTTAGAAGCATATCATTTTGTTTACATGTGTTTGGGAAAGAAGAAATCCTGGCTATGCTATCCATGAGCAATCTGTACCTTATATCCCTATTAGCAAGTCTAAGTGCACAAACAATATTTCCCTTGCTGAATCACAGGGATTAGCTTATTCTTTCAGTGCTTGTTTTATTCATTAGTTTACTTTTACTGATATCAAGCACAGCCAAATTACAAATGAACTACAAACCAGGAAATGTTTATTAACATGATAGTGGCCACATGTGTGAGTGAGATCTTCAATGTATTTCTAATCATATGCTTGGGGTTTGGATTTTGGTTTTTTTTTTCCTTTTGATGCCCAGATCTGGAAATACTTTGCTAATTCAGTAGCAGGGGACTTGTGCATATGTAGGTCTATGACAGACTCTGCACTGGTGTGGCCAGACAGATACTTGCTTAACTTTTATTTCCAGCCTTAGAAAACCTATAAAGGAAAGGATCACACCTTCATAAAGAAATTACTACTACCCAGTTTCCAGGGAGAGACACCTCAGTCATAGGGAGTCTCAGGAGGAACACAAGTGGGAGTTGGAGACTGCTGAGACATGATAGAATTATTCTTATTGAAGGGGCACATGTTGGTTGCAAGAGTAAGACTGGGAGGATTCTTATTTGAGAAGTTTGGTCTCATAAAGAAGAACATGTTTGACAAACATGGCTTGCTGGGAGGTCAGAGAGTACACTATGGTAGGTTGTTTCAGGTTGTGTCCTAGAAAATTAATCAACTAGGAGCAGCTGTACCCACAGCAGTGTTTCACACTGGTTTGCAATTTCAGGTGAAAGTTTTGGCCTTAAAAACACAGTATCCTCTCAGCTCCATTACCTATGAGCCTTCCTGATAAAGTCTAAGGATGATTTGCTCTTGGCAGGGGACCAGTGATGGTATCACCACCACCATCTCAGTTCTGGCTGGTCCTATTGCCACCTGGCTCTTGCCCACCACAGGCTGAGCTAAGGGATGGGGTAGCTCTGAAGGGGTGAAATGGGGTGCTCACAGACCGATCCTTATGGGGTTCCGTTCCATGACACCAATGGTCCCATGTGTCTTGCAGAGCTTCTTCTAGCCTCAGGGAAGTGGTGAACCATCCAAGGAGGGGAGAAGACCCTGGGGCCTCTTGGCAGTAGCCTGAGCCACTGTGAGCTCTAAAGTGAAGCTGTTACTATGCCCAGATGCAGAGGGTCTCTGCTCTGGTGGGAAAACACTGCTGCTTTCTGAAGGGTTTGTCCTCAGTGCTGCTTCAGGCCAGTCTAGGTGGGTGTAAAGAAATGCACTTAAAATTTTTTTTTTTAACCTCATGCCATTCTCAAGTCTGTGTCTCTGTTACATCAGCTTCTAAATTACAAGCAACTGGGAGTTCTGGCTCTAGGAAATCCCATGGTAACAGCATGGTTCCCTAGCTGCAGGGGCTCCTCTTGTCAGGCAATGAAACACAAAAGCATGGGAGCACATCTATAGTAAGAATGGTACATAAAACTCCTGACAAGTGGACTGCTCTTCTCTTGATATGGTCAGATAATTTGATCTGCCTGCTTTTATGCTGTTAGTGATTTCACCATTTAAACCTTTCAATAAACTTTAAAGTCATTCCTGCATAGATAGCAGGGAGTGGTCAACTTAGAGGTACAAGCCTGTGCAAAAACTGAAATAGGAATTCTTGAGTGAAGACTGTGTTGCAAAATGCTCAGCTGATTTTCATTCCATCACATTTTCATTCCGTCCTTCCTGTTCAGGAGCTTAAGTCATTTAAGATCTCTGAAAAATATAAAAGTTAGGAGAACATTGTTTTCTTTGCTTTTATGGTTATCTTTTTATATTGCACCATTTTTTCTTTTCCAGGCCAAGGGCAGAGTCTTCCATTTCCTTAGAGTTATTTTTTGTTAATTTTTCAGGCCTAGCACGAAGCTGTGAGGGGGAAGAGGAAGAGGAAGAAGAGCATGACTACAGCTATATTGATGAAAAGATAATCGAAAACATAAGAGAAGTATTTCATGACACCAGCATTAGAAGTAAGCATGCCCTCTCCGGTGAAAGAAGGTGAGTGTAAACTATGATTGCTTTTGGATGCAAACAAGTGCAGGCAGAGTGATTTTTCAGACTGGCTGGTAACCTTCACTTCCCAAAACAAGAGACATTTTCCCCTGGGAGCTGCCGCTGTTGCTGCAAATGTCCTGGGAGTAAGGCAGGAAAGGCTCCTCTGAGCTGCTGCCTGTGACCCCCAGTCACTCTTAGCCGTGTCACCTTTGTTAAAGGAGTACCTATCCTTGTTCTGGGGATAGAAATGCACAGGCATTTTCCCAATTTGTGCCAGTTTGCTCTAAAATTATAGTACTCTGAATATATAGTACTCCAAACTCCTTTTCCTCTTTTTGGAAGTGGATGCCTTCTTGTGCATGACTAAGTTTTGTTGTTTTAAAAGCTTTCAGGCATTATCTGTATTTTCATTAAATCTGCAAGGTTCTGCTCTGGCAGTCTGCAGTGACTTTAAGTGCCAGTGAAGAGGGCCTTTGCTTCTAAAAATCTCTAGGTGTCATTTCCAGCTAAACACAGATGAGAATTTTTCTAGATATGAGTGAAGCTGTGGTCCCAGTTCTTTTCACTCATAGCTGAACCTTCTGTGAATTTCACTTGATTTGGTTAAATTGCTTCTTTTGTGAAAAGAAACCCACGAAAACACAAAACAATTTGAAATGTTGTGTTTCAGAGACTTAAAAAAATATTTTATTATGAAGTATTTCATTTCAAAATGTACTTTGTGTTTATTTTTAAATGACGTGCAGCGTTCATACTGTGTTTGAGTTAAGCAACATAGTGAATCTGAAATAAGCTGTTATTTTTTTCTGAAGTGCTTAAACCCCTCAGAAACATGACATCCAGGGCAGCATGCGGATGGATGAGGCCATCTCTTCCCCTGCTCACAGACACAGAGACTCCAAAGTTACCGAAAAGACTAAAAATGAAACAAAGTAGGACGTTTCATGTAACACATGGCTTCCTCAGTCCACATGCTATTGAGGGTGGGGTCTTGCTCTATAGTGTAAAGAAGCTGAGAAGGAGAGAACTAAGCTCTCTTCTGGCTAAAATATCCCTTCTGACCACAGGCATTAAGGGAAAAGCGTGATTTCAAGAAGCAACACCAGCCTAGAGGATCAGCGTCTGTTTATACTACTTACTGTTGTGGCATTGGTTCCTCTAAGTCTTTGCCCACCTGCCCTTTAAACTCCCTGTCAATGGAGGCAAGGTTTCACTTTATTAGTCGTCCTCTTCGAGGGTTCTAGTAAAACATGAAAGAAAAGGACCTTTGCTACCTTGAGGGAGATGACTCTCTTTGGATAATCTTTGGATTATAAAGCAACCCCATAAATTTTTGTCCTTAATGGCTGACAGATGTATCCACTCTCTGAAATCATTAGCTAGCCAAGGAGCACGTGGCTCCTTCAGCCTGCTGGCCTCCCCCAGCCATCAGAAATCTCCACTATGGCTTTTTTCTAGCACATAAAGTTTCTATCAAGATTCCATACTTGCATTTGTGAGCATTTTGAGAAATACGGATTTGATGTGGGCATATGCAATTAACCTTTAATACAGGCAAAATTCTTATAAAATATGTAGCCAGATAAAATAACCAAATTAGCTGGTTTAGGCTTCTGTATAGGATAATAATGCACCAAAATATGTTATCACTTTCACCTGTGTCAAATACCTAATATCTGATCATTATTGTTCTTGAAGAATTCATCAGTTAACCATTTCCCACCCACAGTCTCTCCTCAGGACATTTATGCCATTTATTAATATCTAATTTTAATTATTTGGTATATACGATTTATCAAAATTAAGTCTATCGATCTAAATTACTTTTAAATAGAATAAGTAGGAGGAAAAATAGTTTTAATGAAATACAGAAGTAAGCCTCAACAGTCAGGTCTACCTTAAAAAAAACAGTATTTATTATTTACAGTGTTTCAGCAGTGACCCTCTCAAAATATTTCCACAGATCAGGTCTGAAGCATGCCAGGGTGGTACTAGTAAAGCAGGAGGGAGAAAGAAAGAACAGAGAGCTGCCTCAGGTCATTGCGATGTTAATTTTGATAGAATAAATGTGCCCAGAGGGTCAATGATGTTAACATGACCCCGTCTCTCCGGAACAAAAAGCAATTAAGCAAGGGTCTTCACTACAGATGCCTGAGCTTGCTATAGCAACAACCATCATTAACATATTTTAACCACTAAAGGTTCAAGAGAAAGTAAGAAAAAAACCCCACCCTGCCCTGGAAGCATTTAAAATGTGTGGCTTTCTTTTCAGCAAGACAAGTTTCTCTCCTTTTAGTGCCATGAGTTGTTTCTGCTTTTTTAATGAGGAAAGCCCTCAGCTTGACAGTCTTTTGGATGGTATTACAAATGTTAGCACTGGCTTTTTTTGGTGTGAGAAGATGGGAAAATAGAAGATCCATTGCAACCATTGAATTGGAATAACTCTGGTGCTGCTGTAACATCTCCTCCTATGTCCCTGCAAACAAAAAATGAGGTGGAGGCATGCAGGAATAGGAACAGCAACAAAAAAACCTCAGCAGCAAAACAAGAGAAGGCAGATTCTGTCTCCAGTGCTGATAGCTGCATGTAACTCATGGCTGGAAAAGGACAGAAACAACATGGTCCAGCCACCTGGAGAGCTGAAAATGAGTAATGCTGTCGGGCTGTTTCAGGAGGTTGCTTTCTGGGCTTGAACTGCGTACAAGTGCCAGAAGAGCAATGGTCTCAGCTGACTAAGCTTCTGTGCTTATTAAATAGGACACAAAAAAAAAGAAAAGTAGAAAAGAGAGAAATTCAGTAAGGCTACGCAGCTGTGTTTTCCTGTCTCATGAACTCAACAGTTGAGGTGGTTTTGTTTGGACAAAGTATTTTTCTTTATTTTCAATTTGTACCATTTTTTTAAAGTAATTGCATAAAACAGATTAAGGTGCAATTTTTTTCTTTATTTTTTACCTTGATCGTGCTGAAATGCAGGTTCCCTCATATTTGAAATCTAGACACAGTGCTACAAATGAAAATCACCCTTTCTGACCGCAGTGCATCTTCATTAATCCTTTTCTACAGTTTTTCTAGGACATTTCTCTGGATCTGTCATGCCACTAATCCTCTGAGCGAACTGTTTCTTTCTCAGAAAAGCCTCTGGGTGAAAGGCTGAGGCAAACTTTGTAGCCTTGGGTATATTGGAGTGAGGAACCCAAATCCATGACTGTAGTTGTGTGTTTTCAGCAGTTTTGAAAGTCCCCTTCCTAAGTGACTTCCAATGCAGATTTGGGGGCATCATCTACCTTGCTAATTTTCATGGTTAGATAATTTTTCAGCTGCCTGCTGTTTTCACTTTTCTCTAATATGAGAAATGAAGCTTTTTACCAGGTTGCACTCAATGGTGATTACAGAAAAAAGTGTCAAGAGGGGGCAAATAAATAGTGTGCTGCTCTAAGAGCTGCAAACCTTAGCTTTGACTCAGGAAAGACTTCAAAGAACCTGTCTCTAAGCAGTTGCATGTTCAGAGACCCTAAGGGCAGGGAAGACTACCGTGATTATCTAGATGTTCTAGATGTTCTTCCTACTCAAACAAGCCCTACCATTCCCCCACAGGGCAGATTCAAACATGTTTTTATAGTTGTCAGAGCTGGGAACACAGCCCACTGGTGATGTCTTGTACACTGGCATATTGCCATTAAATATTAATTAAATTATTAACTTTGCTCCAGGCCAGCAGCCCTGTTACATCAGCCATTGGTCACATCCCTTGAAAAGCCTCTCCTGAAGAGGAAGGTATCTCTTCTACTATGTCTGCCAGACCAGAATAGGACACAGGAAGCACGATGGTTGTAATCACACTGGAGATGCACTGGGAAAACTTTTTGCTGGAGTCACAGTTTATGCTGACTAAATGAGCTCTTTTGCCTGGTGTAGGTTAAATGTTTCCCTAAACTGCTTAAGCTATACCAGTAAAAGAAAAATGTACTGGTATGAGTTTCACATACTTAAGCAAAGTTGCTGGCATAGCTGTGTTGGAGTCATATATTAGCTTTATTTTTGTTGTAGTCTTTGGATTGCTGGTGTAATGGTACTGACAAACCATTTCATGATACAGACAAGCCCTAACTCACAGCCATTAATTTGACTCAAGAGCTCATTCACCTGTACTCCCTGTGCAATTTTTAAATCCAAATGTAAATTTTCCTGTTTCACCCTGTCATTTTGTTTTGTTTGTTTTCAGAGACATCTGAAAGAAAATAATTCTGAAATTAACTGGATACAAGTAGGAAGCTGTGTCCTTCACACATCAAGATTGACTGCAACTGTAAGAAAAAGCTGCTCATGAAAGTGTCCTTCTTATCTCATGAAGAGCATACGAGGCTGTAATTTAGCTATAATAATCCCCTGCGAAACTAAACTGCTTACTTGTCCTAAATAAGAAGTCAATGCAGCTAATGTCTCATGACCCTTTGGAGGGACAAATTTCTTCTGTTCATATTTATTAATGAATTCAGAGAACGATGCCAAGTCCAATCCTTCATTCTTATTGCACCTGAAATTCTGGTTACTTCCAGAACCTCTCTAGGGCATATGCAAAAGGAACATCCCTTACTGAAACAGCTGCATGGTTGTTTCCTTTGGGTTTTGGCTGTGGGGGTTTTCTTTGAGAAGGAAAGTGTAATAAAGGATTGTCTAAGGTGAACATTCATTTCTTTAGCTAGTCTTACGTGCTTCAGTTTAAGGCTCAAAACTGGAAATGACCAGATTCTGCCACTTTTTCACATGATGAAAAAAGCACAAGTAGCACTGTTGCACAACATGTAATTTGCCCTGGAAAGCAATGCCACTCCTCTCACAAGGCCCAGGAGTGCCTAAATTAGAAAGCATTGCCATCTCCATAACCCCTTGCACAGCTAATATCTAGAATCACACTAAAGCTATTATATTCAGCAATTTGCTGAAAATGCAGCCAGGAAGGGTAGACAGAAGCTGGATCTGAAAGATTAGTGTCCATGCCAGCCCTCCAAACTGAGAAAAAGGCACATGCTGTCATTTTTAAGAAGTCTAAGAAAAAGCAGTGCTGAAGAACTTCACCTACACCCTGTGGTACCTTGTATTCCCACACAAGGATTTGAGGAAGAGTCAGGGGCCTCTCCGCACCACCAGTAAGTGTCCAATGCCACCTGACCAACGAGAGGGCACAGAAAGGGCAGCACAATCTCTTCTCCTGTCTTAAGCTAAATAAGTGCTTGTTTTGAAGATTTTTCTTTTACTTTATACTTTGGAAAATAAAAATGACAGTCAAAAGTTTACATGGTATCTGAAAGGATCCAAGGCTTTCTTGGCCCAGATGGAGAGAACTCCTTTTGTGTCCTGCCCCTGGCTTGTGAGGGCCAAGCAGGGACAGGGAGAGCCTCTGTTTACATGGATGAGCATCTTACTGGCTTGGCAGTGAGCAGATAATTGATGCTGACATTAGACCTGCTGTATTTCTGGCTGGGGGTGATGTGTGCAAACACATAAGATGCACAGGTAAGGTGTGCTTAACATCTTTGGGTGGCACTGGGCCTAATCCTCGTGTTCTGACAAAGTGAGTCTGATATCCATAACTTGTGGTGTTTAAGAACTGGGCAGCTCATGCATAGTGAGTGCTGTGTATCCAAAAGTGTAAGATCTAGGACAGGTGCATAACCCTCTGGTGGTGACTTGACTTTCAGGGAAAACCATCAAGAACTGATGTGTAAACACACAGTTAGTGTGCCAAGGGTTTCCAGACTCAACAGAATCTTAATCAGAGTGGCATAGTCAGAAATCAGCAGGGTGGAGAAAGGGAATGTGTTTAGAAACCCTGGACATACCCTATTTTTAGTTCTATTGAGGACTTAAAAAGCAAAAACTCTAAAAATGCCTTAGTATACTTTAAAGCAAAAGTCTTTTCAAGCAGACAGTAGTGTCTTCAGTCTTGTCTATCAAAATTCTACTGAATGATTAATTTTCACTAATGCAAATTAATTTAGGATTTCTTAATATTGTCTCACATTAATTTATTCAAGATAAATTTTCATCCTTGTTAAAATCAGTTGCAATTTAAGTACTAAGAATATTGCTCTGAGTACTTTGATTCCATGCATATGTAGCATACAATGTTTGGCATATCACTGTTTAATACGGCTTGCAGATGTGTACAAAAGTGGCTGGCACATCACTTGTGGGTATTTTAAATACATATTAAGCATTTTAAAAAAACCCAAACCCTGTATTTCTCTTTTGGCAGCTCAAAACCTCCCCATTTGTTTCGGCACAATTGCAGCCTTGTATTTGAATAAAAGAAATTTGTTGTGTATTTTGCTGATTTTTTTTCTCTTTGTTTACTTTACTACTGAATGTAATGTTGTCATCTGTTGGATTTCTGAAAGGTATGATACATTATTACCATGATTTCCCTCACTGAAGTACCAGATTTCTATAGAAGAAAAGAGGAGAGGAAAGCCAACAGCCTTCTGGGCTGCAGTGGCAGACTGTGCCAGCAGGTCAGGGAAAGTGACTCTTCTCTTTGCTCAGCACTGGTGGAGCCACATCTGTGTCAGTTCTGGGCTCCCTGGTACAAGAAAGGTGTGGACATACTGCAGTGAGTCCAACAAAGGCCCATGAGGATGATTGAGGACATGGAATGTCTAACATGCAAGGAGAGACTGAGACAGCCTAGAAAAAACAAGGTGCTCTCTAGTTTCTCTAAGTGTTAGGATGGGTGTGAACAAAGTGGGATGCAGTAACTTTCCCAAAAAACCTAAGCTTCTTTTGGAAATTCTACATCAGCATTTGGAATCTAGTGGAAAAAACCAAAGGCTTATTAGCCCTTCTTGAAAATTCTTCAGTTTAAAATGCATGCAAAGAAGCAATTTCTCTTCTTTGCATAGGTCCTGTCACGTAAGGAGTCTGGTTCTGACACCTTTGTCATGTGCTGTGATTCTGTCTTGTATATTCAGCCTCACTGAGTAGATTGAGTTTCATTCTTCTGAGTAAAGGTGGCAGTTTTACGAACTCTGTAAATATATTAGTAGCAGAGATGTCTCCCACATCTTTTCCTCAGGCACAGGAGCCACCATCATGTTGTCCTATGACAGAAATGGGAACTGTTGGCTGTTCAGTTTTCATGACACAGCAGGACAGTGCCATTTGCATTCAATTCTGGATGGAAGAGAGGACATTGTGCTGTCTTGTGCTGTGAAGAAAGGACATCCAGCCTTGCTGGGGAAAGCAGAGGTGCGGGAAGAGGCATGAAGTAAGATCCTAATAAAAGGTTTGTGTTCAATATTAAGGACTTAATAAGTATTGTGGTTCCTTTATGGCATACAGATGACCACAGTGATTTCATACTGTTTGCTAATGCATGTTTGAAAAAGCTATAATGTCATGGCAATCCTTGAGGGACATGGTTATCACTCCCAGACATTAATGCTTAAGAAGACTGCATTCAGGAAGGGAAAGCCTTTTTTAGCCAAATACAGACCACAATCGCTATGCCTGAAGAGAATACAAGTGTATTTAAATAATAAGATATTTGCTTTGCAAAAGATTGGCATAAGCTTTTGCACAGACTTGTTAGCTTAAAGGCTTATCTCTTTTAATGCTAAGAAGTATTTCCACTGTGTTCTCACTGAGGGCCTGATCAGAAGCAGCTGCTTCCACAGCACTCCATGTGTGCATAAGCCCTGAGTGAGACAGCATTTTCTGTTTGGATGATCAACATGCACATTTTTTTTATATATCCAGCCTTTGTGCCTGGGAAGATAAGACGAATCTTCTCCCTGCATTCTTCTTTAAATGCCAAAAGCTCTTTTGTTTAAATGACAGGTGTCACAGGAACTCTTATCTACCACAATGCTCCCAATAAGAAGCCACTTGCTATCTCTTCACTTAACACGTATGATATTTTTCCTAGTCCTTCTAAGACTGTCCGAGTGTTTTCCTTACATTTTCACATGTTGATGCACCTTTACCTTGTTAACTTTCAACTTCCTGACACCATGTTAAAACTGATAGTCTCTGAAGAGAAAGTTCTCTTGCTTCTACTTCATATATTAGTCACAGGTTTTGCTGTTTGTTTGTTTGTTTAATTTTCCTCCCTTGTTTTCTTAATATATCTGTGTGCTGGGAGTGTTCTTGTGCTTTGCAATAATAGATCTCTTTGATAAACTAACTCTGTATCTTTTCTTGTGTTTTTGTATTTTCTAAGATAACCTTTCACAACTCTTTGTCTGGGATGTAAGTGCAGACTGCCAGCTGCTGGCAGGCTGAGTAGGAAGAGAGACTACCCTGCCTTTGCCTTGCTTTTGCTGCTCTTGCCCCAGCCCACTGCTCCCAGCTCTGTCCAGAGTGGTGGTACCAGGATGGATAGCTCAGTCTGACTATTTTAATTTTCTCATGTAACTTTAAATTCCTCGTATTTGTTAACACTTGAGCATATGTGGAAACGGTTACATGGTGTCTCAAGGGGCTGATGCCACCAGGATCTAAGAAATGCCTGTACATCCATGTGCCTTATCCTCATCTCCTCTGTGACACTGTCCGCAGCAGTGCTGGCAGTCAGAGGCTCAGGCCAGCCTCAGAAAGTGGTAACTCTTCCCAGGGCAGCCTCAAATGTTATAATCTTCCTTTCTTGCAAATACACCACTCCTTTGTAATTCCCCTGGTCATCATGGTGCAGAGGAAAGATCTGAGCGGGGCTCAGGATTGCCCCACATGGGGCACTGCAGCTACTTTGTCAGCAAAAAGACTCTTTTCCTTTTTCCCTCTTATTTCTGTTGCCTGCTCTCTTAGGTTCAGTGATCACATCTGTTAGTATTGTGGGACGTAATGTCACACAAAAGGAGAGGTAGCAAGAGCCTTTCTTTCTGAAATGACTTTATTAGTCCAGAAGGCTGGTTTATACTGCCACTATCTGTCCACCATACCTGCTGCAGCCATTTCCTGCAAACGCACACACAAACAGTTCATGCAAATTTTCCCACAGCTACAATCAGTTTGCGGAAGGAAGTGAGAGACATTAAGGATTTTATTTTATTGCTCTTTCTCTCCTGGAGAGTCTGATTAGGCATGAATCAGTTAAAAACTATTTTTAAATTACCATGTTTTTCTAGTCATGTTTTAAGTAGGTATAAATGCCTTTTAACAAATCTTTACGTGATTTTGCCTCCATTCCTCATCCTCTGAACCCCATTTTGAGTGACTGTCAATGCTTCCCAACTGAGCAACCCTTTCCAGCTGGTGCAGTTAGGCAGGTCTGCAGTCCCAGGCTCACCTACACCCTCCTAGGGATCCTTGTCAGCCCCTGCCTGGGGCAGCACTGCAATTCATGCCACGCACATTGTTCTTAAAAGACCTCATGGCCCATTGTGTCTCATTGTAGAAAAGACAATTAAATCCAAGGTGAGCTTAAGACTCAGATCTACAAGCATATTCATATTCTTAAATCATATCAAAACCAGAGAGGCAAAGTGCTCGTCCTGGAGTCATCGAGGTTAGGGTGAGGGAAATGCTATAACAGGTCTCCATCATCTTGAATCTCACTGCCTTTGGTAGCAGGAACTGAAGGTCCACAGCTTCCAACACCTTGCTGAGAGGGGCAGGCAAAATGCCTTGGTCAGAAAAAGTAACTGAACAATTTGAGTTTCAGAAATGTAGGGGTTTTTTGATGTGCACAACAGTCAGAGTACTTATATTAGGTTAGTTTCATTTTCTGTCAGAGTCCAAGTCTACATCTCCTGCTTCCCAGAAAAACCTCCTATCTGCCAAATTAGAGGCTGCCCTGGGCAAAAATGTTTTTGCTCTTCCCTCTACACCTGCCAGGTGTGCTTTTTCCCACCAGAAAAAAAAGCACTTTATTATTCATTAGAGAGCATAGGCTGGAAAGGAATGCCCAATTCTGCACAGATTAGGAATCATAGGGAAGGGAAAACCTAGAAGTCCAGTTCCTGCTTGAAAGAAAAAAGTTATTTTTAGCATCTTTGCTAATGATTTCTTTGGATGTTGATCCCATAAACTCCATATCTTGATGTCTAAGAAAGCTAGAGAAGTGCCTGCTGACATCTGTTTGCAGTTCTGTGAAGACAAATGTACCTTTCCTAGAGAAGGACAAGATTGCCATTCCACTTATGGAAGAAAAGGTGGAGAGGTCAGCCCTTACATATTTCTATGATGTAAGTTTAGGACAGTATTTGGTAAGGCACAGGTCCATTTTACAACAGCACCGGTATGCCCAGTTGCACATACGTAGACGAGGACAAGAACCTCACTTCTGAGCATTCCTCAGAAATGTGATCACTCTTGTAGCAGACACTGAAAACTGCACAGTGCTCAGAAATAAGGAGCTGACCTGCCTAAAATGAGCTGTGGAGGGGGGACTGCACTGTATTCAGTACTATTGTCCAAGTTTTGAGGATGGACAGGCTCTTTTCTGGTGGGTTTTCAATCTCCCAAGTTCTTCCTTTTTCATGTACTACATTTCATTTCTAAATTTCCCTACTTCACTTCCAAATGCTGCTAGCTCAAATCCTCTTTGGCTTGCTATTTGCAAGTGCGTACAGAAGTTTAACTCCCTGGCTTTCCAGAGCCAGCTGTGGCTTTGCTCTTTTTTTTGACAGCACCTCTGTCAAAACAGGAACTAGCCCTGTTTAATGGCAAGCATTCCTTAGTAAAGAGACCACATGTGTCAAAACCCCAGACTAATGCTGAGTAGGAAAAACCCTTATGCTTTGTGAGTCCTTCTTGCTGGGCAAACCCCTGCTTAGGTAGCTGTCAGGTTTTGCTAGTTCTTACCAGCAAGCAGGCCCCTTCACTGTTCTGCCATTCCTCTCCAGAGACATCCTACCAGACCTCTACAGCTTTCTCTTGATGCTTTTCTCTCTGTTTAGTTTCTGATACTCAGATGTTTTCCTGCAAGAATGCATCTGTTCTATTTCAAGATAACTGGCTCTGCTCTACTTGTAAGAATCCCCCATCCTATATTTTGTCTAAACTTTTATACATTCCTCAGCTTCCAAAAAGCAATCACTGGCCAATTTCTAAAGTCTTTACCTGACTGTTTGTCTTGTTGGATTAGGACAAAGTATATGAAACACATACATGCTTGATGCTGTATTAAGAAAGATTACTCTTTTACAAAATCCCAAAGTAATTCCTAATGTTGTCATAAATTCAGTTAAGGAGTCGTTTGCTTTTTAAAAATGTGTTTTAAAAATGCTCCCTCAAGTGCAGCATTTTGCAGTTTATAAGTATATATTAATGGCTCTTTTTGTTTTCTCAAAGCGAACCTTAAGTTAAATCTAAGTTAACCAGAGAAAAGGTCAAAAAAATTTTTCAAACTTTTCTGGAGCACAACGAATTTCATATTTTAGCAGCTGGCAGCTGTGGTGATTACTTTTGGATTATATCTAAAGTCTGCTGGAATCTAATTACTCTGACCTATGAACCAGGTAATTAATGTAAAAACTCCCACATTTTCTTATACCTCATTAATGTATTTCCTTTGAAAATTGTTAGCTAATGATGGTACATTAAGAGTTTATCCATTACATGACAATGAATAATTAACACCTTTGTCCTGGGACATTAAAGGACAGAAGATGTTTAACTGCTCAATGTGATGATAATTGTTTCTTAATTTACATTGCAAATATCATGCAAGTTTGGGGAGAAAGGACAAATCAAACTGGGAAAGTGGAATGGAAAGAAATAATGTTCTTTTCATAGAATTGCAGAAGGGTTTTGATTGGAAGGGACCTTAAAGGTCATCTAGTTCCAAGCCCAATGCTGTGGGCAAGGACATCTTTCATTCATTTCCTTCTTTCCCAAGAAACTTCAAGCCCTGTCTGCATGCAGGACCCCTGTCTCACTTTGCCACAACCTCTGTTGCCAAGTTATAACTGATTCCAAATATGTGTTTTCACCCCAAAGACTGGGATCAACACTTGGGTCTGAGTGTGCCAGGCGCTGCGAGTACAAACACGGCAAATACATCTCTTCCTCAGTAATCAAATCCAACGTATGACACACTGCAACAAGTGGATTAGACATGGGGGAATGGAAAAGCAACCTGTGGTTATACAGGGTACATAATCACATAAATCGATATATAGATCAAAGTTTTCTTGAAGGAAGCGAAATGAATCAAATACAAGAATCTCTGTTGTGGTGTAAAAGCTGGTACAGAGTAAGTTAATTTGCTTCAGGACTGCTCCGGACTGGCTGCACTCTACACGTGAGGCATTTACTTTGTTGCAAAGCAGCATAGCGAGGGAATCTATCTGTAGTCAAGTATTTAATCTGAAAAGCCTGAAAGCTTCCAATTTGATTACAGCTGCTCTGCAAAATAACAGCTTTGGTAGGAAACAGCCGAGGCGTTGCTTTTGGATCAGAACTTCAAAGAAAAATTTCTCATGATCATCTGTTAGACCATCAAGGACCCGAGTACCTACAGATCTAGTGGAATCCCCGCCTACAGGGGAAAAAAACCCAGCCTGAAGCAGAATATAATTTGCCTGTATTTAATTTTGTCTCCAATAATGATACATTATTTATAAAGTCACAAAAAGTAGTAAAGTAAGATTTTTCTGTGAGGCTTTTTATTTATAAGGAATTGAGTTAAGCAAATGAGATAATTATGAAAATTAAAGATAAAAATATCGATTCCGTATGAGAGAGATGCACACATGGCTACTCAGGAAATCCTGTAAAAAATTACCAAGGCTAGATTACCAGACACACGTCTGCTAAAAGATTAAATCAATCCATGCTGGAACTGCTCTTTCTCAAGAAACTGGAAACTTTCAAATCATCTCCTTCCAAATCATCCTAAATTCCTACTACGTCAAGCTTCTGGCTCGAAGTCAAGCTTTCTATCATTTTTCGGCCTCTTTCTCTTCCTGCTTCGGTAGACATAGCCTTTTGCCAGAGCTTCAGCAGCAATCCTCCTTGGAAAGAAACACAACATGACAGTGTCGAATTAGCATGGGGCACATGCAGCTCGCGGTATACCAGGGATGAAGTGCACTTCTGGCAACAAGCACTCGCCACTCTCCTGGGGACAGTGAAATGTAGACAAAGCTGGAGCTTGCCGATGGGGTGATAATTGCCTACAAACGTGTAGGGAGACACAGACCATTCATTCAGCTCAGCATCCTTTGTACTGACAGACAATGGGGCTTGTTCCCTTGTCACCAGTGTTGCAGGTCGAAATGATTGAAGACTTAGGGGAAGGTCTTGGTCTGCCCTCGCACATAGCTTCGTGGTTTATGGAGCAGTAGCCTGGGAGTTATAATCAGGACTGTCTCCATTTTCACTCTGAAACAAAGAATTTTCGCTTCCTGCCAGCTAAGACTTCAAGCTAAAGAAGCAAATCATCCTAATACTTCTGTCCAGGCATTAAGCAGTGGCTCTCTAGGAAGTGTGCCTGGCCAAGCCAGCCTAGCATTTTCACCAGTTTGCAGGATAGTCACTGCTTGCTCCTCACTCCACTCAGTGCTCATCTTTATAGTGGGTAGAGGGGAAATCTGAGGATAAAAAAAGGCTAGTGGAAAACCAATAAGAGTTTATTCTCCTCCTGTTCTGCCTTTGGGTATGAGTGAGGGGCAGAGCATAAAAAGTGGATCTGACAGTCCATGAGCAGAGAAACTTTAGAAGCAGCACAGCACTCTCTCGATACAGTTCCTGCTGAAATAGCAGAGGCAACTAAACCAAAATAAAGAGTAATCAAACTCTGAATCAAGAAATCAAGTCTCGCTCTGGGTTGGACAGGGTCCCGTGCTAGGAGGTACTAAGACCCTCTATCTGCTGTTGACGTTTGCAGTACCAGTAGAGAACCCTGTATCTCACAGGATGTATTTAAAAGTTTGAGGGAAAAAAAAAAGCTGACTGTACAGAAACAGTACAATTTGTCACCTGTGTTTTGTGGCACTAAAACAGGGTCTTTTAGGTCCCTGTTGAGGCTGTGGATCTAGATGCAGTTAAATTTATTTTAAAGCTCCTTTTTCTGATCTGCAAATCAGTTACCAGGCTGAATTAGCTGGCATTTAATTCTCAGCTGAATTCAAAGCTCATCCCTTAGAGCAAAGTCAGGGAAACTTCTCCCCTTCAAAGCAAGGGATTTCAGCTATGGAATTCATTATGGCTGCACCTGCATGAAACTTAATCTCTCCTTTCCATCTACGGTGTTCAGCATCCATACATCCTTTCCTCTCTCCCTGCAGTGCCATCCTCACCTGATGTGCTGCCCTGCTGGTCATGCTTTTCCTTGCTGTGCCCCTCTCTCTTCCAGCAGGTATGTCAAGAAACCCTGAATTGTGCCATAGACTGCCAGGCAGGAAATAGATCTGTTAAGACCCTTACTCATATTCCAAAGAATAATGTCATGTGAAAAATGTGAGGGAAGCACTCTGTGATGGGAGGGTGCTCTTTTCTAGCACTGAATGGCTTTATTTCACATATTTTTCAGATTTAAATACGACTGGTGAGAGAATTTTCGGTGAAATGTACAGACAGAAGAGGAAGATCACAAATGCCATAGCTAGGTGTGCTAGTTTTTCAGTGTATTTTTACGTTCTATTTTCATTTAAAAATTCAAAATAACTTTGCTTCATAAAGGTGAAACAAAAATAGCCAACCCAGCAGTGCCTATGAAAGAACTGAATCCTCAGAAGAGTGTAATTCTAAGTCGCACCACTGGATGGTGATACACGACTTATTTTGGTGAATACAATGAAGCCAACATTGTGGGTACAATTTTGCTGGGACGGATCTCTGTTAAATCTAAGACTGGGACAAAACCAAAAACTGAAAACAGAACACTTGTGGACATAGAAACTGTTGCTCATGAAAATTTACCTTTTTTTTTTTTCAACTGGTCTAATAATTTCATTTATAGCTTTAATGGTTTCAGATTCAGCTGGTGAAATACAAAATGTCTGTGTTTTTAAAGTTCCTGTGAAAACTGGGAGAAAAATAGTAAGATCATCTGCTCCAAAAATGCTTTTTTCTCACTGAAATCCCTCATATTGTCAGTGTTATCTCACCAGCATTTGCTGTCTGATGTGTTGTTTGCTTATGGTTATATTTTTAACTGTTTTACTGTTAGTCTCTAAAATGTGTTTATACTACTTGATATCAAAAATTCACTGTATTCATATGGAGAAAGGTATGTAGAGAGAACAAAATATTGAATATCTTTGGACTACAGACATTGTAAGGTCGGGCTCGTACCTGTTAATTTATTTGCTTTGTGAAGAGCTCTCAGTGATTCCAGGACCTTATTTTGCTGTGGACTGAAGTCACTAATGGAGGGGAGGACATCCCCTTCAACAAGCATCCTCTGGGGCAGGAAAACCTGGAACTTGTTTGTGGTCGGTAAATCTGTACAGAAGTGTGTGGCACCAATGAAATCTACAGCATTAGCCCAGTCTTTGCCAAAATTTGCTTCTGGATCAGAGAGATATTTTAAGCTGAAAGAGAAAAAAATAAAAAATGTGGCAGATAATGGAACTCTCTTGTAGAACACACTACTTGATCATTTATCCCAAATGTTTTTGTTCAGTATAAAACCCTGAGGGGTCTCAGTGCCATAGTGACTTAAAACCTCCTTCAGTACTTTACACCTAATTTCTCCTGGCAACACTGCCTCTGCCCAGACTAAACACAGCTCTTGAATCGGGCCCTGTCTCCCAGGGAGGAACCAGCACCTCATTTTAAGCCCAGAGCCTGACTGTTCGTCACAGTTTGGGCAGCCATCTCTCACTGGTCATCCCACACTCTGAGAGAGTGGAAGGAAGATCAGAGCCTAAAGAGTAGGTGCCTGAGGTACGAAAGCTCGTGCAGACTTTGTTAGGATCCTATCCTTCCAAAGAGGCGTGGAGATGGAAAGATCCTCCATGGCCACCTCTCTCATCCTCTTACCTGTCCTGGAATTTGGGGAGTGCGTAAGCAATGGAGGTGGTGTGTGCCTTCCACATGAGACCAAGGGCATCATCCAGTTTGAAGGAGGAGAAGGTTGCAGAGCTCACAGCTTTGTGTTCTGTAGATAAGAGATACTGCAGCAACAGGGAGCAAAAAGGGCAGAAAATAAGACGGGAAGTTTAAGCCAAAATTTTTTTTTTTTTTTTAGTTTAAGCACATACCTCACAAAATAATAAGTTTGCCAGCTAGAAGAAATTGTGTTTGAATAGTTAATGGTAGTTGCTGTTCTTTGACTTCAACATAAGCAGGGTTTTATCTACATAACTTTGTATTTTGTTCAATGGAGTCTCGTATCTGAGTGCCACGAAAGATTCTGCACTGAAATATTGGATTCCTTGAAAACTTGTCTATACTCTTTTGGCCACAACTTTCTAAAGATTTTCAAAAAAATAAGAAAATTATCCTTAATTGTTATCATTATGGTTATTTGAGGAGTAGATATTTTACAATAACTTCTGAAACGTGCTGTATAAGAAAAACGATCTTATGAAGACAAAACCAGTCTTGCTCTTAAACTGTCTACCTTCACTCACAAGAGGGACTTACAGTTTAAGCTTTCTGATCATTACCAATTATTTGACTAGCAATAAAAAATGTTGACTGCAGTAGTCAAGCTATAAAAAATAATTATTAAATCTATGAAGTGAGACATATTGTCATCTTTGGGATTAGAGAACAGCTGAGTGAGGAGAAAAGAGAATATCTACTTGCATAAATAGGTGTTCTTCTGAATGATGTTTCAGCATTTTCAAGTTTTTAGATGTTTAAAGGAATGAATGAAGCCTATAAAACCAACCCAAGGCCACTTCTTAAGGGCAGTGTTCCACCTCACAGGCTTATTTTGCATTACTGACATAAGCAGTATTGGAAGAATAAAAATATAATTGTATACAAAGCAGTGTCTTGGGACAGAGGCCAAAATACAGAATTATCGCAAAGGAAGAAAAAAAAATTTCCTTAACTTGTAAAACTCCTGTCCTACTTATCTCTGGCTCACTATATATCATGCTTTCAATTTTTCCTGCTTGTTGTTTTTATATGAAGCTGTTATTGAAAACAAACTAAGCTCTCTGAGTCTTAAAAATGACAGTAATAATAGTTTTTAAATCTAATATTTGGGTATAATTTCTAAAAATATTTTTAAAAAACTTACTTACTTCAAAAAAGGCCTTCCAGTCATCCATGAGCTCGGGCATGCGAGACCAGCAGTCTTTAACATTGTAACAGAAATCATCTTTTTGCTCCTCTGGTGGCAATATTTCTATCTCATACGGCAGCTGCCCGAAGAGGCCAGCCTCCACTGCCCCCAGAAAGGGTATGATAGCCAGGTAGTAATTCATACCTGCAACAACAATTAAAAGGCAGGAGGTGTTAATCGCAAGTGAACGAAAAATTCCCGCATAAGAAAATGAACTCTCTCCCACACCAAATGCAACTGTTTCAAATTGCAAATTGATACAGCTGCATTCAGCAGTGGAATATATGTACTGGAATGTTATAATGATGACACTTGTGTTGATTTAGATATGATTTGTAATGTTCATTTATGTATCATCCTTTAAGAACCTTATGTGAGCTTACACTGTGCTTTACTTTGCAGGACAGGAAAAAACTAATGGAAAAAAGTCAGATCTTTGTAGGCTGTCATGGACAGGACAAGAAAATCTCCCAAATATTACCTGCAAACTAAGTATAGAAAGACTAAAGGGTATTCCACAAGTATTGTTTTCATTAAAAACCCCTCTTCTATGTATCCTAGAACTGTGAAAAAGGAAAAGGCAATATTTGACTGTAAAAGAATAATTTTGCTTCTAAAAAATATTTCACTTACTGAAAATTGCTTCAAAATTACCTCAGTTTAACTGTTCAGATTTATTTTATGATGATTATTTTCTTTTGTCTGATCCATAAGTTGGAGCAGTCAGATCCAGGATGTAGGAAACTCAAATCTCAGTTCTTGCTTGTGCCAAGTCTTGTCCCCAGTGAGAGTGCCCATAAGGCTATTCGATATTCCTGTCTTGAAAGGTGCTGATTGAACACATATAAAGGGTTCAAGGAGACCCCTTGTCTCATTAACACATCTCCTGGATGTGGACCTGCTTGGGAATTCAGGAGGAAATTTATGGCCAATCAGAAGAGAAAAGGAAAGGTCTCAAGTGATGAGAAGAGAGTGTCTCACTGAGACTCGTTGCTAAACTGGGTCTTGCTTCTTGTTCACTGTTTTCATGAGAAGTGTCAAAACCTAGATCTCACATCGCAAAGTACTTATGTTCTTTTAATTGTGCTTGCCTATATTATACATTTGTACCAGCTTGGGTGACTTAGAGGGCAGAAAACAATGTAGGAGAGGACTATACTGAATATTATTCTAGGCAAAAAAGACTGATGTTCTTAAGCAGGTATTCTCAAACACCTGGGGCATATTAAAGGTGAGTTTCTAGTTTAAACTCATTCCTGGTTTCATGTGACTGCTTGTGCCAAAAAGGGCTGCTCTGAAGGCCAGCTAAAAGCATTCATATCCTCAGAACACTAAAAAACATTTCCATGCAGTCTCAAACACTTTTTGCATGTTCTTGCTGCAATAGGGTAAATCAAAGCTGAGTTTTATACATCTTCTGGAGGCAACAAAATGGGTATCAAGCAAACATGCAATTTTTAGGAGTAAATGAAGAGCAGGAATTCAAATACTGAGAAAGTAAACGTGGTGGTTTCTATTCCAGGAAGGTCCCCTGCTTGCACAGGGCTATGCAGTGACCCTTGTTACTTGCCACTGCATGGGACACCATCCCACAGACCACCTAGTGCTATCCAAACACAAAGATGGAAAAACAAAGCTGGAGTGAGCATCACAGTCAGCTTTTACCCTAGATTTACATTTTAAACTTTATCTATGCCTATGTCTTTGTTCACTTGAAGATATACACATTTAATCACTAACTCACAGCCAGAAATTTCATCGAAAAGGCCACTGCCGAAAAAAGTTCCTGTGGCAGGCAAAGGACAGAGCTGCTTGCTGAAACCTTCCAACAGGTCTGGGGAAAAGGGGAACTTACAACAAGACATCAGGGAAGCTGAGGGAGCAAGGGACAGAAGTGATGGAGGGAAAATATGCTACAGGAAAAAGAACCAAGGGTGGTACAAGAACCAAGAAAACTCCTGTTTGACATTCTCTCACGAAGTTTGAGTTTGAATGCGAGCATCTAAACTGAACAAATCTGCTCTGGAGTAATCAAAATCTGCAAATATCTACAAATATATAGATACCTGTCATGGTCTTTACCACCTACTTTTTCACACATTTTTGTACTGTAAATATTTTTAGGGCTGCAAATTTGCATTTTTTTCCTCCTTTGTCAAATAAGTATTCAAAAGCAATTAACTTTCATTTACTCTCTTACACTTAGATGTCTTGATGCAAGTTTGTGATGGAGAATTACTGAAATTATATTGTAATAGAGAAGTCTAAGGGGAAGAAGTATTTTGAAATGGCCTTCTAGGACACTAATTTATTTTGGAGAAGAACAGTGTAATAGCATATACTTACAGGACCACCAGCTTCTTACAGATTGACACAGGTGTTCTCCATTTTCATAGCCACAGGAAGTCACACCAGAAGGATCTGCTAACCTACCTGAATGAATCAAATGAAATATTAAAACAAATACTTTTCAAACTTTCACACAAGAAACCCAACTGAGATTAAAAAAATATATAGGACTAAAGCATGCATGGCTTTTGGTCAGAGAAGCAAAACAATGACTGTTGCTTTGCTTCATAAACTACTGTTCCTAGAGTAGTTGAGTTTCTCAGTGCATAGTAATTTGATTGTGTTTTACAGTTTGAGTTAGTCCTCACTGTAAATGTATTCTGTGAATTTATGGAACTGTTTGAAATTGGGGCATCACAGTATTTTTACAGAGATGTAAATATACATTCACATACAGATATAAACACATGCATAGCTAGGCATCATTTCTAATAGATGTAGGGGTGCTAGTTCAGGAGAGCTGCTTAATGAGCAGAATAGCACAAACTAAATGTGCTAGTAATTATCTCACCTAATTGGGTTGTATGATACAAAATCACTTCCTGTTTAATTGTGCAGACAAGCATGGCCTTACTGTGAAGCTAAGCATGCAAACATTGTTGTAACTAATTAGCAAGGTTTGCAAGCATCTGTGCTGTGGAAAACATGCAAGACATTTCACAATTATTCATGACAGAATATTTTACTTTAAGCGCATGGCAATGAAGAAATAGACTAAGTCCTAAAAGAATGCCATACATGTACACTCTACATGTCATGCAGAGTGTCAGGAAGTCTGCTTTAAGCACATGACACACAATTACCATGGCCTTGTGCAATGACTTGAGCTATTCCAGAAGCTCCCAAACTCTGCCCTGCAGAGCACTTGCTCTCTAACGAGTCAGCTGAATAATGACAGTGTCATTTCTGTCAGATTAGAACTAAACCTCATTACCAAACCAAATTTTCTGATCCTTTTACTCAAGAAGAAGAGACGATCATGAACAATGTGCACACAAATTATCCTAATTTTTCTCCCTAGCTGACTGGGCAGAGCTTGTGCTTTGGGGCATGCTAGCTACTCAAACCTGTATGTTTCAGTAGCCAAGCACTGAAAGCATGAACTCGCAATGATGAGGATTACAGTTCAACCCAATTTTTTTTTTAATGAAGATTATATTTTTTAATATTGACAGAAAGATTCCATTTTTCAAGATTTTACTTCAACAGAGACTGTCAAAAACTAGGCAGCAATAGATCACTGGTTTGCAGATGTGATGAATGGGAAAGATAAAGGCTAAGAAGAAAAAGAAGACAAATTATTGCAAAAGAATTGTACATGAGATTTAGCAAATATTGTTAGCCTTCGTGTTTTGGGAAAATGAAGAGTTCCCAGGCAGTATCAGTGATAATTATAAGATATGTAGAAATTGGAGCTGGAAGCATTAACTGCACTTACAGGTCTCCACACCATTTCTGCTGTCTCTGCTCCCTCCTAGTCCCTGTGCTTGACATGGTTGTTATTTCAGTCTTCAGGTCTACCCAAGCTAATCCGTATTGACAGTGCCTCCCAGCTGTGTTATTGGTAACTACGTGCAACCTCATCAGCAATATTTCTCCACTATTTTTTGTGGAAAGGTTGTTACTGAAAATGGCAAATGTAGTTATTCTCATCTTGCTGATGAAGAACTCTGAGCACATCCTCCATTTAGCTGTAGACTCCTTTTAGCAACAGTTATCACTAAATTCTCCTTCAGGAATTCCTTTACCAGGTTTGCAATTCCCTTATCTTATAAAGTATAGTTAAAAAAATTTCATTCTAAGTTTCCCTTTACAAAGGGAGTAAATGCATTTCTGGACTTTGGTAAAACAACACTAATATCATGAAAGAAGATATCAAGTTAGCCTGACACAATCTACCTTTGATTCACATAACCTGTGCTTTATCCCTTTTTCCATCTAGTTCCATGTCATTAAATATTCTTTCTTCTGTACTTATTCTAATGTTGTCTGCTGCTGATATAAGACAATAAATATATTTGTGTCCTTATCTCATTTTTCCTTCTTCTTAAATATAGGCACAACCTTTCCTTCTCTTTAGACATACAAAAGTACCTGAATCTTTCTTAAAGTTCTTGCTCCTGGATTTGTACTTCTATATGTAAAGTGGGGGTAGAGACTATCCCGTTTCCTCAGTTTCCTTAGGTAGGACTCTCAGTTTAGCTTCACTTCCCAAGTGACAATTTCTTCTTCCACAACCTCATTCTTAACAGCCATGCTGTCTCAAGATCCTTGTCTCTGCTGTAAATTCAGGCAAATTACTGATTTAATTTTATGTCCTTGAGTGGATTATTGCAAATCTTTGTACCACTCTTATTAACAGCTTCACGTGTTCTTTATGGTTTATACAGAAACATAACCATAAAAATATTCTCTCAGTAACATAACTTTCAAGACAAGATAGAACTGTTGATTCAAAAATTTTTGTGATATTTTCAGAGATCTGTTGTCTTGCACCATGAACTCAAGTCCTGCTTTTGTTTGCCCAAGCTTATTATGTTGATATACAAATGCTTCAGTCATTCTTCACTAATCTATCCCACCACCTATCTGGGTTAGGTTTAGCCCTTCGCTAACCTCATTACTGTATGCACCAGAATTATGACATTCTTTGTCCCTTATCCATTTATCCTTCAACTTTTCACATTTTTTTTTACTGTAAAACTACTTCCAGCTATGTGATATTTCCCCTTTTAGTACTGTTTTAACCTTCTGGTCACGTAAATTCAAAAATATATCTCATTTGTCTAATGCCAGTCCTATGATTCTTTAGCAGGTGAGAGTACATCTTTACCTGTCTATGCAACCATGGCAAATCTTCCCCTCACAAACTATGTCCCTCATCTCTGCTTGGAAATTGTCGCTGCAACAAGGCACATCCTCACTTTGTGAATGAGGCCATGCTCCATAACTCCTTTCTAGCAGGTCACCACTCAACCGCAGCTGCTGCCTCCAGTCATCTTTGCCTCTGCCACACTTTGGATCAATTTTCCTGCTGTACCAGCCATCCTCTTCATCTCTTCTTCTTTTTTGTATACATAAAGAAGGGAAAGAGGAAAAAGCTTGCCTAAACTCCAGCCAAATTCTTCTTGTTGTTTTCTGTTTGCCAGCAAATTTCCTTCTTGGATTTTGCTTACTATCTTGTTTTCCTCATTTTGACTATGGAGTAAATTTTCTATTAGGTGTGACTAAATGCTGGCAGCCTTCCTTCACCACCAGCTGCAGGACCTCTGTTTTCTCCCAAACTTACAGTGTCACCCAAACCACCACCACATGTAACTACAGGTTACATCCAATAAAGAAAACAACAGGCAGACAGATGCGTTTGCTTACATCTTGTTACCACCAAGCACAAGTTCCTGAAAATATCATTGACTCTTATTTCCTTCTTCCCCCCTTTTCTGGTTGCTGGAACAAAGCAAGTCAACCCTGGCTTTGAAAGGAAAGCTTCACAGACTACTGTGTGTGAAGCAGTCTGTGAGAGAATGCGTTCTCTGGTAAAGCCCCCGATATATTGCAGCCTTAGCCTTAAGAGACCTTTCACATGTGTTTCTGTGTCTGCTCCCCTGGCAGGGACAACAAGCAAACCAGAATGACTGCCCTAGACAACAGCCAGCTTTTAGGGGATAAACCCTTAGAATCTGGACATAATTTAAAACAAAGCAAAACCAAGTAACCAAACAAATCCCACAAACAAGCAAACAAAAAACCCTGACAAACAGAAAAAACTTTCATTTTTATAAAATCATATTTAGAAAATAAGAAGACTACTTCTAAACTGATCATGAAGAATAAATGGAAATAAATTCTCAGAGGGAGACGTGGATTTTCAAATATCTGTCTTAGAAGCTGAACTTAAATCACCTATAGAAGATTGTAACATTAACAAAAGTAAAAGCCAATTAATTAACAATTTAAGAACAGCACTGCAGAATGCATGTCCTGAAATCTGTCTATATAAACTGAAGCAACTGGGAGTGCCTTTTCAAAGATTTTCAGTTAGTTGAAATATTGCCCATCTATACCACAAATCTTGATTCTGACCTCTTCCTACTAGGAATTTTAATCGCTGTTGCTCAACAAGGTAAGGGTGTTCCCTTCACTCAGCATTTCTTTTTCAAATTGGCAGCTCTGTCAAAGTTTACACTGTCTGAGGCTATACTGAGCTTGTGAGGCAGAAACCTTGGAAAGGAAGCCTCTAAGCAGGTCTGGTAAGCACTTTGCTAATCTAGTGTTTTAAGGAAATAATTCATACCTGTACGAAATTGCCACTCGTGCTGCAGTGGCAATCCCCAGAGAATATTGCCACTGTTTTGGGGTCCAAAGGCATCAAAATATTTGGCTGAAGCATTTAGCAAGCTCTTATACACTCCCAGTCGCTCTTGATAGTTCCAAGCACTGATGACAATTTTGTTGTCCTTTACTGGGAAATCCAGCAGGTTTTCAGGGGCCAGGTCCCACAGAGGGGGATAGGCATCTTCTCCAGTGATATCGTTTTCACTCTGTGCTGCGGCAGTCACAGGACTCAGGCTAACAGTCACTACAAGAAGAGCGTGTATGCCAAAGCAGGGCCACATTGTGAGGGTTTGTGACCCAGGGGATGTGGCTACAGGGCTTTTATCGGGAAAGGTGAGGGCTGGGCAAAAAGGGTGACTCAGACACAGAAGTCTTTGTCTCCCTTCCCTCTTCCCAGCAGTGACCCTGGTGTGGAGTTGCCAGATTAGCAAATGTGACCAATGCTTTGTCCTCTCTGTGAGATCTAGGGAGCACTAGCAGATGTTTAAGACGAATCAATCTAATCAGAAAATGTCCAAATCCGTGCTGCCCATGACATATACACACGCTTCCAAATGATGCTACAATCCTGATTGCACAGTTGCGCTATCGAACTTTCTGTGCCTGTGTTTCTTACTTGCTGTCAGCTTCCCTTTCCCAGCACAGTTCCTTTGGGTAAAGAAGGGACAGCAGTGCCACAGATCTCACTTCAACACACACACAGTCAGGGTTAGGCTATGGCTGAGGTATTCTGAGGAGGGCTCCAGGTGCTGACCAAAAAGCAGCAGTGACATACTCCTGATGCTGCCATTGTCACCTTTGTCTTTTGGCCTTGGGACAGCTGCCTGCAGCCTTCAGGTCATAAAGAGTGTTGGAAGCAGCTAGATCAGCCTGTCTTCAGGCCATGTAGCGCCTGGCTAGCTGTACTTTTAGTATTGGTTTGTCTTGCATGGAAATGGTCATCATTATAAAGTCATAAGGTCTCCTTTTAGACCTCCACAATCCTGTAGACTCCAAAGAGAACACAAAGGCCATGCCTCCAGTGATAAAATTGGTGTCCAAGTTATTTTCTAAGAAAAGTGAAGCTGTCCAGCTGCCTTCATCTCACCTACTTGTTGTAATTCTAGGACTTTATAATCTTCAGCTGCTTTTTCTCAGATAAGCCATGGTTGCAAAAGAACACTCGGCAAACAAACACGTGGTTTGTTATCTCTGTAGTCTTTTGTTGGCTCATTTGCAATGAGAAAAATTGCAAATGCCTCTTTTCTTTGAAGTAATTCTGTGAGTTTCAGTTGGGCTTTGTGTGCCTAAAGTACCTTAAACCGTGGGTGGGAGCAAGTCAAAACTGGCTGCAAACTTCTGATAGCAAATTCAAAAGAAAAGTATCACTTCTATTCAAATTTTTTCCATTTACTCTATTTATTAAGGAGACTTTCTAGTAAATAGCAGAATTTTTCGATGATGGCATATAATTTTTTGGTATTATGAGTGATTTCTCTTAAGGTACCTAGGGTAAAGAGAGGTTTAAACATCTTTTTTTTTTTTTTTTTTTTTTTTGTAGAGATACTGTATATTTACATCCTCATGGCAGGTTACCTGATAGTGAACTACTGGTTCAATGTTTGTGTGGAACTTTATTGTGCATGAAAAACTGTTCTCCTGCTCTGCCATCTAGAAAGGCAAATTCTACCAACACTGATCTGGGCAGGCATAAAAATATTAATCACTAGTGTAAATACAAAAGTATACTTTCTCAAAAGACTTATAATACAGAATTGAGATAAATTAATGACTTAAGGCTTGCCAAAATACGCCAATTTTTGAGCTATTCAATAGAAAAAAATTTGTGATATATACTAAATGGTAAATAACAAACAAGAATACAACTACTTAGACTGCTAAGTTCCTTCACATTTAGAAGTTTCAGCCTCTTGCCTTATTATGGCAATAAAAGGACTTTGATAACCCAGTTAATCTTTAAAGAGTCAACAATAATTTTTTATTAATAGAATAAAAAATTCTGCCTGAAAAATATTATAATACAGTTTATAGATGTTACTGCATTTTTGCACTAATCTGTGTGTGCAAACAAGTTGCTGAAGTTTCTGTGAGACTTTAAGGACAACAGTTTTGCTTTGAGAAATATCTGAGCTGGTGTTTCCAGTTTGGAATCCAGACCAGTTGGTTTTGCTGTCCTGAGGGGAGAGAGGAGAGGATACATGTGATGTCAACTGGGTTTGAGTGGTGTTGGTGTTGGGTGTTGGTGTTGGGTGACCCCCCCCAGGGATGTCAGCATTTTAAGCAAGGGGAAGATTAAGGAAGACCATCAGTGATGTCAACACCACTGTTCTATTCACCACTCTGTTAGCAAGGATGTGTTCCTACAGACATTGCAGCAGAATCACGTGCTGGAAAAGACTGTAGAATATGATAGGTGGTAATTTCAGGTCTGATATGTAATTGTTGTCAAGTTTCAAGAGAGAATGCTGTAGTTTTCAAGTGGATTACAGATTTTGCTTCAAGATAACTGCAGAAAAGCTAACAAGCATCTGTTTATTAAGTATCAGATTAGCTGAGGTGACTGCAAGAAGAAATGGCAGCCCTAAGCCCCCAAACTATTAAAACATAAAGTTCATAGGTCCTGATGGGGTATGCTGAGGAAGGAACTGGAAAGCCAGTAAGGAAGCAGCATCAGTACTCCCAGTGGAATTAATTCAGAACTGACACAGAGTTCTGCAGGTGAGAAACCTTTAGGTAAACTGGAGATGTCACTATCCTTCGGTCATACAAAACAGCACTGAAAGGAAGGGTTTGCCTGCTTCATTTTAGGGTAACCGTCCTAAGAGGAAGAACAATGAGTTTTCATTTAGATGGGATATTGGTATGAGACTCCCTATCACATGGCACCTTTTTTCATGCCCTGACACTTCCACCAGTAATTGTGCCCCTTGACTGTGATCACTTTCAGGGAAAAAAGACTACATATTAGTTAAAACTATTCTTCACGTATTTCACTGAATAAACTTAAAATAGTGTATATATTTAGGTTTCTTACTAATCTCTGTCGTTACTGTCCACAGCTATTGTCTTGAACAGACTTTCTATTTCTTTTAGTCACAGGCTTTTAATATTTGGCAAGGAGGATCTCTCTGGCTTCAGGACCCTTCAGCAAAATCTCTTAACAGGGCTATAAAAGGGTTTATAAATTGCTACTGGTGTTGTTGTTAGTAAAGGTCATCAGCCAAACCCTGTGGTCACATGAGTGGACCCAACCACTAATGCAGCAAGACACGTCGTGGTAAGAGCATCAGACATCTGAGGGGAAATTATACTTTGTGTGTAGTGGACCTAGCAGGCGGTGCTGCATCATCATATCGTGGCTCCTTCATGCATCCTTGCACCTAAAGTTTCTCCTTCTTTGGAAAACATCATTCTCACGTTGTCTGTTAATCCCGTTCTCCCCTCTGCAAAAGCCTTCCTGTGTTCCCTGCTGATCTTGCCTCACCAAAAGGAGTAACCTGTGCTGCAGATCCTGGCAATTCAGACTATAAATTGTGCTGATTAGTCCTGTTGGTGAAGGATGCTTATAATAAGATATTCACTTTGCCTCTCTGCCTTTTATTTAGTTGAAGCCATCTACTGAATAGGGCATACAAAGCAGAACCAAAAAAACCCCCCAAACAAACAAAGAAACAAACAAAAACAAACAAACCAACCAACCCAACCCAAGACTGATAACAAATAATGTTCCAAATCTAATCCAGTCTCATCCATTTTAGGAAATACCAGATTCATGTCTGTGGTGGGATTTTACCATGTATAGTTTTTGTTTCCCAGATGAAGCGGTATTCTTTCCATGAGGTTGGCTGGGTGGAAGTCTTGCAACAAATGGTTGCAAAGGCAAGTGTAAATCCAACATTTGTGGACTTCCAGTTCATAATAGTAAAAGATTAACTACCAGCAAGGTAAAAATATGGATTGAGGAGCAAGCGACACACAAGATGTGTAATGGGTACCTGGTGTTGTCCTAGGTGTACTTTTGAGATCACAGTGCTCCAGAAGAGTCAAGACCATACTAAAATTTCCTGAACAGGCTTGCTTGCAGGACCAATGTTAAGATGTGCATTTATATATGTGCATATATATATATATATATACACATATATATACGAAAGCAACCAACCAGCCAACAATAAAAAACATTTATCAGACCCAAAACAGGAAAATTTGAATTAATCTTTAATTTTCATTTTTATAATGGTATTATGGAGGTATATTTACCTTAGTTCAGATGATACCATAAAATTCACATCTTTTTTTTATCTTCAGCTTAGAAGGTGAAGGTGAAGCTGATCATGGAGTCAGATATCTGTAGTATTTAGCACCTACAGATCTATGGTCTTCAGCATTACCTCTTCCACACCTACCATAAAAGACTTCAGCCTTATTTTCATAATGTGATGGAATTCATTCAATTGAGTCAGACCACACAAAAGCTCCCCTCACTGAAACACATATTTAAAAGCTGATATAACCAAAATAGAGAGATATATTCCTGAGAGCATCTGAGTTGTAAGCAGCTGTCTAATGGAGGAAGATGATAGTAAATTTTTAATATAAAGTCTATTTTGTCTCAGAAATCGTTACTCAAATACAGCCTAAGACTGCTTATGAAGCCAAAGAAGTCTTTCAGCTGTTTATTTATACATCACTGGGGAAAGAGTAAACTGCAGCAAAAATTACTAGAATCATGTTGTGAGTTGGGTTTATTTTTCAATCCGTCATTAATTATGCATTCATTTATAAGACAAATAAACTGAATCTTCCCTTATATTTTTAGCATGACATTTTAATTATATGAAAATGAGAATAAGTAGGGATAGCTAATTAGAAAAAAAATCAACATAATGGAAAAGATTCATTAAAAGAAAGGCACAAATATGCAAAGCAGTAAACCTGTAGCTAGATGCTAGTGCCGAGATTCACTGATGTGAAGTATGCAAAATGACTGCATCGATTAGAAACTTGGACCAAAATAGATTTTTTTTTGCCATTTGGAAGGAGTAAACACTTAATTCAGGAATTAAAATCAGCTCTGGAAACTCAGAGACTGCAGAGAAAATTTTCAGAAGACTGTGAACCATCGTCTCCCAAATGCAGCTATTTTCCTTCGACTGAAAAATAAAAGGGAGGGGGAGGGGAGAAGCTTTCTTGCAAGAAAGGAAAGGAGAGCTAACAAAAATATTTCTCAAAGAAAATATTAGTCTTTATTGTGTAAGCAGGAAAAATAAATTTTCGTACAGGACAACTGGAAAGAAATGTTGTAAAATAAAACACGAGGTATAAATTAGCACATTTCTTGCCTAATTTTGCTTCTGTCATGGGAAAGAATAACACTCTTGTTGTTTCTCATTGATATTCTGTGTTGGTATACAACACAGTATTTTGGTTCTGCTGTTTCATTTGCAATGAGATAGGAAATAAGGGTGATTTTCAAGAAAAACAGATTTCAGTCTTATTTAGAGAAGTCTGAATAACTCACAAAAAAAACCAAATTCCAAACCTATTTGATTAAACTAAAATCTATATTCAACATATAATTCCTAAACCAAATCAGTCATTTTTTGAAACATAATTATGGTACTGTAAACCTAGAAAAGGTGTGTAAGAAGCAAACATGTGCATGGATAGGTATTAAAAACCAGAAATGACGGGGTATTCACAGATGCTTGCACAACAAAGCTGACATTAGAATGAGACCTAATGATAGTGTATGGAGAGTTGTCGCATCACCAAGTTGACACATGACAGAAAACAAACATTTTTTCAAACAGAACATTTTTTCTGGAAAACATGATAAATATTTCCATTGTCCAGTTTTTCATGCTTTTCTTTCCCTTAATTTTTATTTATTTTCAGACCACACCCTAAACTCCAATACCTGGGTGCTCCTGAGGACTCTGCTTCTGAGATTTCTCACATGATATGATTTCATACATATCAATATCAATTCCGTAACACAAGTGTCCAATGCACAAAGATTCATGTGAAAAACATTTCCTATATCTGACAGACACCTGCCGATATTATACAGCAAACATAAACATGACTAAGTGTCGCAAAGGCCACCAAGTTTGGGACCATAAAAAAATCCCTGAGGCACACAACTGGGAAGCTATTGCAGGACAGGGATTTCTAGTCCATTGTCCCAAGTCATCAAAAAATTAGGCCTTGGATAACCAAAAGGGTGCAAGCAAAACACATGTTTAGTTTTAAACAGGTTTGAAAGAAATTCATTTAGCCCGCAGGTGTCCCTATCAAACAAGACTCTCTGAGGACTCACTGATTTCACTAGAAAAAATGTCCAGCTTCCCAAACATTCCTGGTCTGCTCCAAAGTGCTGTTTCCTCAAATGAGTGTGTCACATGACCTTACTCATCTTGAGTCATATTTAATTGTCCCATTTAAGTCCCATCAAGAAGACAAGAATAGTTTTGTTGGTAAAAAAGGTATGCCTTCCTCAGCCTCCCATCTGGCTGGCTGTCCTGCTCCCATGATGTTTTCCAGTATAACCTGTCTGTCTCCTCCCTGCCTGCACCATCACTTGGGTCATGCTCTGTGGTCTTTGCAGGGAGCCACAATATGATCTTTACTTACAAAGGATGGCATATCATGGGAAACCATCCGGCAGAAGAGCCTGGGAAGACGTGATCTGCTTTTTTTCTGCTGTTTGGGTGGTGAAGGGAGCTGCTGTGCTCCCTAGGAACAGAGGTTGCCTTTTCCAGAGTGATGAGACCTGTTGGAGATGCTTAGGAGTGTCATTGCCACAGATACCAGAAAGTTTTACACTGTAGCCTAGATTTAAATGAAAGACCAGGGGTAGGTTTTTTTTTCTACCTTTTTTTTCCTTTTTTTTGCGTTAGCATAGACCTCTCAGCTGGCTATTCTACACATACAAACACAGTACATAGTTAAGCAAAGCCAACCTTAAAAGCTTGAAATCTTAAGCTTTTAAGAAGAAGAAGACGACCCCCCTCCAGAAAAGTGAACATAAGCAGACACGCTTTATAGAAGGCAGGTTTCTGAACTTTGTGATGTCGTCTTGGATTTCTATTGCATTTCCTTCTAAGTAATTTAATTTAAAATGCTTAGCCTTGGAGACAGAAGATTTAGATTCCTGTTCTGATTCTCTTTTTTTGAACACGTATTTAAAAAACAAAGCATTGTAATTTATTTTGTCAATCAGAGTGAGTACAGCAGGCTCTGATCCTGGGCTTTTACCATCCTTATACTAAAATCACACACCAAAATTCTTTGGCTTCGCATTATCTGCAAAAATACTTGCAAGAAAATATTTAATATTCTTGTTCCACTCCTGTGAATGTTAACAGCACGGGTATAACACAGCTCTTTCTTTCTTTTTTTTTTTTTTTTCCTTCCTTAGAGTCCACTGGCCAACAGCTGGAAATAAGGAATTTTTCTCACATTTTATTTTGGAGTCAACACTGGTGACAGCTAATCTGAGTAAGTGAGAGTGGTGAAACTGCAGACTCCTGTAGATTTGTAGATGAACACTAGATGATGCTATACAACTTTTCAATCTCCCTATTACTTTCACATGTAACTGAAATAAAAATTAAATAAAATTAGAAGACTGGACTAGAACATGTTTTTAATATGCTGGCAAGTATGCACATATGCCAAAAGGTAGCACTTAAGTAAAAAATCTACATTTCTCTTCCAGTCAGCTGTCTCCATCTCAACTGACAGATGCAAGGAGAGGGTACATCTGATTTTAGGGCTCCTTGTGCCAGACATTGAGGCAATGTGCTACAGAATGATTTTAAACAAACACTTAATTGCAACGACACTTTCCAAATGCTTTGCCAAAAAAAATGGCAAAAAAAAAGCTTTGCCCAGCAGTTTTTGAACTGGACCAGGTATCAGCTCTTTTGCTGCAGTCAGGATAATGCCTTAAACTGGCATGAACATCACATGCTGTACTTGGACTAAGTTAGCTTGGTTTTGGTCCAGATTAAACTTGTGCTACCAGGTAATGTGGTAGGGTACAAAAAAGGGCTTTGGCTCAGAGAAAAGGCTTTGGGGTCATTCTGCCTTCTGTTTTTTCCTGTAAGAAATAGCTCCTCCAATCTCAATGACCATTGTATGTATGATGTGCTTATGACACCGTTCAAACACTAACCAAGTGGTGAATCCCTGTCTCAGGGTGGATACAGTTACAGATACAAACAAGTCCCTGTTCAGATATGGTGAATCTTTCATAATCTGCAGAAATACTGAAGAGGAGAATCTCAAATCTTGCTATTGGGAAGTGGACTAGCAGCTGTTCTTGCCCCAGGGAGGTATTGATCTATGCAGTTTCCACAACTCCTTGGTCAGGGGACAGTGCCCATGCACCAATGTGCTCACTAGGCAGCCATGGAAATAACTCTGTGCCGTGCTCATTTCACATCAGTGGTGCAGGTCACCGTTGTCTCAGTGGCTTGAATGAGAATATTTGAAAGGGTAGTTGATGAGAGCACATGGGCTTGAGTTACACTTTAAACCTGCTTGAAGAAATAGTTTGATCCTTTGCCAAAGCTTTGATAGTATTTGCAAGATGCAGTCAGACTCTCAACAGCTCACAAAACATCCTGCAGTGACAGAGAGTGTCACCACAGCAGTCATTCAAGAAAACACTTATTCTTTAAAGAGAGCTCAAGAAAAGTTTTCTCATGTGTCTTTTTGTGGACTTTAATGGTAGTGAAGCCTTCAGAACTAGAGTTTTTGGTATTCAAGCTATTAAAAGTACGGTAAACAAAATGAAAGCTGAAATTTTGCTTCAACTCAGTTAAGCATTTTTAAAATTATGATGGATTAATGGAAAGTGCATGCAAATGAAAAGTGGGCAAAAATGTTTTAGGATTTTTTCCTTAAAAGAAATTAACCCAGTCATCTTTAAGAGAAAGGACTCAACTTCCCTGCGTTAGTCTGTACCCATATCTCATTCCAGAACTAGATCTGAAGGGTGGGAGAGGAAGACATGGCAGCAAATATTATCATGACTTTAGAAGACTGTAACTGGAAGTCATAAGGTACATGGCCAGCATCAAACAGGAGATTGTATGCACTGCTTGGCTCTGTGCCCGAGCATCAGCAGCTCCAGCTCAGCAGAGAGAGCTTTCCGTTCCAGTAACTACAGATTTCCTCTTGAAAGAAAAGCTTCATTATGAAACTTTGCTGTATTAAATTATTTCTATTTTCCTTATTTTTTTTAAGTCAGACAAAAATTTTGTAAATGCAAAGACAATTGATGTTTTAATAAAATCCATTCCTACTACAATTCATTACTATGATTCACAGAAGTTCTCAGGTTATATGAAGTATTTTAAGTGAACAGAACCCTAATTTTTCTAGTCATGGCAGAAATAACCAGTGATTTGAAAATATATGTTTACTTTATAGCAGCTGGTTTAGTAAAGCTTCTATATTAAATCTGTCAATTCTCAAATCAGTGTGAAGAATCCTGTTCCAGCTTAGAGGAGACAATGAGCAAAATGTCCAAAGAATCCTAACATATGGAGATGGTCATTTTGATGACAATGTGAGATCAGCTATTGACCTTACAGGAGCCAAGATTTAGTCCCAGAAGATTTAAAGGAATATCTCTGTATAATGAGGATTTGTTGTTTCCTAGACATGCCTCTTCTACAATTAGAAGACAACTCAGGTGTGGGAAAAGAGGCTGAGTTTGGAAAGAGTGGATAGCAGCTCTTTTGAGCTAGTATGGCTATATGACAGAGTAAGTTTATGTGCCTTCCTTGGACTTCCTCCCTCAATAATGAATGAAACCTGTGGGGCATCCTGTCTTGTATATATGTCTCATTAATAACTGATTAACTAGGACAAACAGAAACACTTGGATTTATTGCTGACTTTGCTGGGATAGATACCAAGTTAACCTCACATTCAGACTTAGAACAGAGGGAGCAGAAAGACTCACTCTGCAGCATCCTTTTCAACACAAAGGCTTTACCTTAAGCTTAAGGGTCAATTATGCTTCAATTATGGCCTCTTGCACATCAGATCAATAAAGGATTATCTCAGATCTGTCCTGCAACATCCTGATTCTCTGTGGGCAGCAGCATCAGCTGTCCAGGGTTTACATATTGCTATGGCAATGTGACCCAAAGCCTTGTTGCAAGACTCCAGTGTCACGAGCCCTGTCCTTACCCCACAAAGTTTGATTGTTTTTTTGCTCGTAATAGAATTACACCAGGGTAGATATGCTGTGCTGAAAAACATTACTCCATGGGGATTCCAGACCAGATCAGGCTACCAGCACTTTGTCTCTGCCATGCTTTCTGTGAGATGCAAGGAGTGCAGGAGGGGTTAGGGTGGAGGAGCCCAGCATCTCTCTGGAGCTTGCCCTCCAGGGTTAAGGTCTCTCTTCTGTCCATTTCCTGACAGTCTGACACTACAACTACGTCAATACTGATTTCCCAGGCTCCTCCTTGTAAATACTCCTTCCTTGCCTCCACCTCCTCTCCCTCCCCTCCACCAGCTCCATGGAATTGAAGAGGGGCTGCTTGATGGGGTGACTGCAGGTAAAGTCGCCATAGAAACAGGGACTCTGGCCTCATTCGCACAGCGAGCGGCTCTCCCGCAGCCCGGAGAGAGCACAGAAGCTGTTGCAGGTTCAGTCACAGCTGATAGACACTCTCTGTCATGTAAAACCATCTACAGCTATATCAGCGTACACAAGGGAGGAGATTTGGAGAAAATTATTTTCTCACTTGCTCTTTAAATCTGAAGCAAAATCTGGTCCCTGAGTCAAAAGCCTTGCAACAAACCTGTCATGTGTACTTCTCAATACACCTACAGAGCTTTTTCTGTGCACATGGACCAGCTGGAAAACCTGATATCCTGATTTTATTGTTTTGATGCGTGCCAGAATCCTCTAATTTCTCCAAAAGTACGAGGGCATTACGAAAGAAGCTTGGACATGAACCAGGACGTAGATAACAGCATAACAGGCCTGATACAAAGCCCAGCAAATTGTTGAACAAAGGATCTGATTCACTGCTGATTTATTAATTTGCAGCTTGTCTAAATACAGTGATTTTTCCATAGGATTTGTAAGTGTAAATTAACAAATAAAATGTTCAATCACCATACACAAAATCCACTAAGACACAGAAATGAAAAATCTTATTTTCAGAATTACTTACGTTGAGGTCTCACAGGTGCTTAGGAGAAAAAAGGAATAGAGATATATGTGACAATATCTTCAAAAGTTCCTAGTCCAAGAGTTATCTCTGAAAATTGCTTTAAGCTCACAAATGATATGTACAAAAATCCACTGATCCTGAAATGCAAGTTATAGTGAAAAATTAACAGAGAAACTAAAGACAAAATAAAAAGAGAGATTATCCATAAGAAGAGGACAAAAAGGCAGAGAGCAATTCAGGACGTATCACAGGTGGAGAAGCAACTAATTATCTAACATCAGATCTTGGAAAATCTCCGTTGAATTTTGCATCTGGAAGGTTATGTATATGGTAATGTGATGCCACCTGGAAGTCAGAGGAGGAAGACACAGTCCCAGCCTAAACAATTATACGCATCCATAAGTTATCAAAACAAGCATCCCGAATTAACAGGGAGGAAATAAAAATTTAATTAACATTAAATGAGGAATAAATAAAAACATAAAACACTCTCAAGCCTCTCAGCTAACAAAATGCAGACTCTTTATTCACCTGTTTCCTCACTTCTTCCCTGCCTTTCCAAGATAAGGGCCTAAGTCCCCTAGCATTCAAAGGGCAGAGAAAGGGCGTTCTAGTGCCACAGATAAAGGAAGAAAAATCACCTCCTGAGGAGACCCCTGAAAAGTACTGCATTTCTTTAGTCACCAGATGTATGAGACTGGGATGACCCTGCTTCTCCCAGACTGTCTTCAGGCACAGAGGAAGGTGTCTGTAAACCCCCTAGGATGATAGAACCACTGTTTTCACTTGCTTTAAGCTGTCGTGGAGCACCATGGGGTAAGAAGCTCTGCAATCTGCTCAAGAAAGTCACAATGAGGACTTTAAAGATTGAGATACACATTAAGACCTTCATCTTGGTTGTGGGCCACCTCGTGGTGTGATGCACAGGTTGTGGCACAGCCTCCCTGTCAGAAGGAAGCAGGCAGACTCCGGAGTACAGCCTGTTCATGACTAATTTTTTTTTAAGACTATCCATTTTAACTCTGAGATCACCTGCAATTGATCATCTGCAACAAAAATACTTTATATTTGAAATCTCTTCCTGGAAAAGGCTGTTTGAACATACTGGTACTGTGCTAGTGTCCAAAGGAATATTGCTAATCTTCAGCAGCCAGTGAGCATGCTATATAAACTGCAATGAGACAGGGTACAAGACTGATTAATCTAGAGGAATTCCATATTTTGGCTTTCATTCCCACAGTCTTAGCTATAAAATTTTCTCTACTGTTCTTCTACCATTAGCCTCATTAAATAATCAGTGAGGTTTAGATACTAAAGTAATGTATAGACTGTGCAGATAATATGCATGCATGATAGGATTTATGCAAGTTTGGTGCAATCTTACCCTCTGAAGAGAGTATGAGAAAGTAGAGTGGCAGCAAACACGGAAATACAGAGACCTTTTTCAGTGTCTTAAGTTCAAAATTTATATATATATATATATAAATATATATATATATATAAATCATTCTAGTAACATAAGGTATGGCAATTCCAGGAGAGACAGAGAGAGACTGATAGAAAGTTTTTATCATTAGAAATGATTGAGCGGCACTGGCCTGTTTCAAGGCATGTTCAGTTCTGTCATTATCTCTTAACAATAAGTACAATTGATTGCTGTAGGAATGAAAACCAGGATTATGAAACTTTCTGAAGCCTTTGGAAAGGCTGAATGAAATCCGTGATAGCAAAATTAGAACTAAGCCTTTATTTTGAAAGAATCTAGTTATTAAAAGCAACAGACCTAATTTCACCTAGTTTTATTCTCCAATGTCAGAGCCAAAGTTCCCTCTAATTTCCATTGCAATTTCAATTTTTTGTGCCTTCTTACAATCTTGTGAGTCTGAGAATCCAGTGAGGTGTTTGAACCCAAGGGTTAAACCAAGAGAGGTATGACACCATGCATGAGATCCAGACTTCCCAAACTGGGATTTAGGCGATGCCTTAGATATGAAAGCTGAATCTGCTTCCTTTACATAGCAGCAAAAGGCAGCATGACCTACTTCTCCCATTGGGATGAATTGCCAGGGAGGGTGCAGATGGCATTGCTGTACCTTTGGTGGGGCATCCTGTCTCCTTGGTAGTTAGGGTCTGTTGATGAACAGAAGGTGCAGCCTCAATGTGCCATGCTATAGCTGTCTCTGGCTGAGAAGCAGCTGTTAAGGAGGAGGAAAAAGGAGGTAAAAAATGGCAATCAGACCACCATGATTTTACATAATGATCTGGCTAAATATGTATGTCAAACTATACCTCTTTTAACAAATTACTTGGTGCTGTTATTTCTGTTCTATTGAATTGTATGAACTTAAAATATTTGGGGGTTAACTTCATTCTTTCAGCCAAGTATTATTCTTACCTAACATCAAAGTTTCTTCTTTTTGAAATATGATGATTTGGAGCTGTACAGTTCCTCTATGCAGTACATCTGGAAAGCTTTTCCATTTCCAAGTAAATAAGAAAAGAGAACTGTTGTAATGTATTCATTGTTTATTCTCAAATTACCTCTTGGAGTGCTTAGTCAACATATTAGAAATTGGTGAATTAAAGTCTCAAACTTACCTTTTTCTTATGGACAGAGAAAACGGGCCCTGGACTGGGGTATAATTAGTTGTGTCCGGCGCATCCTCCTGGGCAGGGAGATAAACTGCAGCCTCTGCCAGCTGGGGCAGTGCCAGTACCATGAATTAGCACAGCATGCTCCAGAAGCTTCTCTTTCTGCACCAGCAAAACCCAGCATATTCCCAAGAGGGCAGAGGAGGTGAGTAAGCAAATGGTGAAAGTACAGCAATTGCGAGCAACCCAGGCATTCTCGTGGAAAAGCATCCTCTCCAAGCCGCTTCTGAAATCTGTCATTAAAGTATTCTCTACTGAAAGCTAGGAGGTCATGCTTTGGTCACACTTTTAGAGTGTTATGTAAAGGGATTCTCTTCTTAACTTAGGAAAAGAAACTTATATGACTTAAACTGAAACTCTGTTTGGAGGAGAAATTCTTCCTCTCCTTTCTTTTCCTCTACTTCCATCTCTGGCATAACGGCATACAACTTAATGAGTTGTAGGTTGAACATGAAAACGTGTCTACATGAGCAAGCAGTAATGGGGACTAGAAAATAAAGTATTCACAGCTCTAATTTGAGTCAAAACACTTCCAGCTATTGAAGTGAAAAAAGTCATGAAAAAGTCATAGGTATGCTCTACCAGGGTGCAGCAGGTTGCCAATGCTCTGCATGAAAATAAATCTAAGGAGGACAAATGAAATAGAAATGAAGAAAACAAAGTAAGGTGGAAAAGAGAGAGGCAAAGCTAGAAGGTGATACGAACAGGATAAGTATTGTCATACAGAGCCAGATCAAAGATTTTTTGGCTTACTGATAGCTATCTGACTGTGGTCAATAGTAGATGATGGAAGAGAATGCAAAAACACATGCTAACACCTCTCCCGGACCATCTCCCAGATCAAAAAAATAGTCAGAGGAGAGGTGGGTTTTGAGCATGTTTGCCCTTTTTTTGTATCCAAATAATTTTTCTTCCGTTACTTTCTTCAATCACTTTTTAAACTCACATAGACCCTTACATTTACAACACTCTGTGTCAGGGAGTTGAATAACTTAACTACAAGGACTGTTTTCTAGGTGTTTGGAATCCATCATCTGCTTGTTTCTTTCCTTAACGTTTGCATCTCTGCACTATTTGTGTGGGAAGAGACTGTGAGTAACAGTGAACCTTTTACACTTGTTTACCTTCCTTGCTAACGATTGTAGAGACTTGCATGACATTCTCCTCAGTCACCCTGTTTCCCATCTGAAGACTCCTACCATACCTCATCATTCCTTGAGCAGAGACACTTCAGGCCCTGGCCACCCTTTTCTGAACATTACCCCTTTCTGCCATGCCTGGTTTGAGATGGGGAACCAGAACTGCTCTAGGTAATCAAAATCTCTCTGCACCATGGAATTAAATGGGCCAGTAATTATATTTTCTGGTTTCTTCTCTACTTCTCACTAAATAATTTCTAGTATTTTATTTCCATTGTTTTCTCTGACATTTGAGCGAGTGTATTTATACAACTGTTCTGCGCCATGTCAGTGTTTCATTTCTGAATGGCAATAGTCAGCTGAGAGTCCCTTGTTTTCTGTGTGAAGTTAAGATCTTTCTTTCTACGTATTATTTCCATCCACAGGTTTTTAGAGACTCTACAATAAAACCTGCTCATAAATTGAATTTTTGCTGTATTAACATGTGTATATGGGTCTCTTCATACTGCACTTATTCAAGGGTAGATATAATTATTGTATATTTTATGTCATGATCTGTTAGTAATAGAAAATGCCTACAGAGATCTGGCATAAAATTTCCTAATGGAAATATAGCTTATATTAGAAAAAGGGTACTTTAACTTGTGTAGATTATACACATTATCCCCAGAAAAATAAATGAGTAGAATTTTTTTGTGCCCATGTAAATTTTTATAACTCTGTCAGCACTTAAGTTTAGCCAGAATGGAAATTTTGAGAATAAAGTCAACCATACTAAATCACACTGAGAGACTGGCAATTTTTACTGCCATAAAATTGATCTTAACTGTCAGACATATGGCCTGACAATGTAGGTGAAGATAATCTGATCACCTGGTTTTCGTTTGGACACTACTAAGAGAAAATAAGAATCTGTATCTTTCCAAAAGCATGATAAAACTTGTTGTAGGTGGTATAAGATGCCATCAGATCCCTTTATTCTTTTCTGCGGAAAGTTCATCCAGTCAACTCACCCACCAAGGGAGCAGAAAGGATGGTAAATAATGTCCAGTGCTTAAAAGTAGGGACTGCTGTGCTTGTCCTTCTGAATGATACTGTGTAAACAAAATGTTATGTTGTTGTGATGACCTTAATACTTCTATTCTGTATGTTCACTGAGATCAGGATGTAGATGTTCTAGCAGATTCTATCTAGTGCTTTCATTTGAAATTTTCTCAACTCTAACTCCAGAAATATTTCATATTTTCGTCCCTCATGTTATCAACCAATTATTCTGTTTACTTGGTATGATTGCAGTTTTTTTGATTTTTGAAGACCTAAAAAAATCATTAAATATTAATAATTTAAAAAGTAGCTTCTCATTATCCCAGTGATTTTCTTATTCAGCATTAATGTTCCATTTCCTATTTTCTGATTGTCCTCAACTCATCACATCTATATATAGCCCGTTCGTGCAGTCCCTGGGCTCGAGCCTGGAGGACATGCACCTGCATGGGGGGACCACCTTTCTGCATGCCACGACAAGCTGGTTTAGATGTGTTGAGTCCTGCTCGGCGTATCAGGAGGGGTGGAGAGCACCGTGGGGGGATGGGTAGCTGTAAAGGGGGCAGCTGGTCTCCCCTGAGCTTGCCCTCCCCCAAGGACTGCACAAGAACCTCAGAGATAAGTATATATGTACATGCAGTGTACAAACCCATGCATATGTATGCGTATTTTATAGGTGTGCTGGCACCTGTGTATGCACACACATTTATGTATATGTGCGTGTGTGTACATACAGTTTGTACGTAGATGTATGCATGTATATGTATGCTGGTATACCTATGGGCACGAAATCCTCACTTAATTATCCTTCGGGAGAAGTTTCCCGCCCGGAAACCTAGTCTCCCCAAGGCTGGAGGGAAGTGCACCCCGCCCCTCCCGCCGGGAAAGGCGCTGCCGGGGCTGAGGTAGAGGCCAGGAGCTCTCCTGGACCCGTCAGCTGCTGCAAGAGGAGGAAGAGAGACCCCAAATGGAGCCCTGCTCCCCCTGAGACTATTCCTGCTGGGTGTTCACACAGACACAGGTGGGTCCGGGACACTCCCACACAGCCATCACATGGCAAGGGTCCCTCCTCGGAGGGAAAGGAGGGGAGGGGAAAGAAGCAAGGCTTTCCCCCGTTTTCCTTTGTTTGTAATTGGGAAAGACTTCAAGCGCCAAATCTTAAGAGCCTTCTGAGGTGCTTCAGAGCAAAGGTAAATTCACCTCACTATTGAACAGAGAGGTAAAACAGATTTGCCGGCCACACGAGTAAAGAAAGGGTCAGTGGCCTGTTAGTCCCTGTGTTGAGGCGGGTAAACAACCCTAGGGAATGATCTCCACCAGCCCAGAGACGGGGCTGCCTTTGTCTCTACCCCTCCCGGCGGCAGCGGGCTCTTGCCGAAGGGGCGCGGGCGAGGGCGGCGAACAAAGGAAAGAAAGCCGTGTCACAGCAGCCCTGCCCGTACAGAAGGTGCCCGGCACCCCTGCCCGGCCCGAGCAGGCTCCCCTGAAGGGGACGCTAAATAATTGATCAGAATCGATTGCCTGGATGCATTGGGAAGGGAAAGCGGGCGCATCCCTTGCTTGAAGCCTGCTCCTTCCCCCATTTGCGCTGTAATCCTACTCCACCATGTGCAGATAGATGAAGGGAAGTAATTCAGCCTTCAGGCCTGGGCGGGGTTCTCGCCGTTTAATCTTTTCCTTTCTCTTCCCTTCGCTGCTTTCTTCCCTCCCCCCCCTTCCATCTCCCAGGCCCAGTGAGGTCAGCTCATGAATATTGCTTCATTTTTCTGAGAGGCTCTGGCAGCGGCGGGTACCTCGTGTGCGGTGCCCGGCTCTCCGTGCATGCATTTCGCCAGCCGGGCAGCGGACAAAGTGGTGGTGAGTAATGCGGATGCTTTAGACACGAGCCTTTCTTCTTCTTCTTGTTTGCTTTCTTTTTTT